>JBAMJV010001335.1:0-167923 GCA_037951105.1 Echinarachnius parma | reverse complement strand
TACTAATAGGAACAGTTTAATAGTAAGAAAGAACTCTCAGGGAGAGTATGTTGCACCAGCGATGATAACACTGGTCCTGACGCGTAGCCCCCTCATAGCCCAGGCCTACGTCTATGGCGAGAGTCTAAAGGTGAGATACCATATGTACACAACCTAGACCAGTTAATTCCAGTCCTACTAAATAACTATAGGAACAGTTTATTGAAACAAAATTAAACTGATCTTGAATCCCTAGCCCGCTCATACCCACGGCTTACGTCTATGGCGAGCGTCTAAACGGGTGAGATACCAACTACCCTGCTGGATAGGTTACCAGGTTACTATGACAAGATTACTAAAATAGGGCTAGTCTTGATGCGTAGTCCTATAATGGCCTAGGCCTATGTCTATGCCGAGAGTCTAGAGGGTGAGTTACAGAACTTAGACCAGCTATAGTCCTATTCCTAATTGTAAAATCTCCTTCCTATTAAGATATCGATAAGAATAGTTATATGTTCGATACTATTTAATTGTTTGATCAATTCAGTATTGATCCCTTCATCTAAATTTATTTGTGTACATAATTATTTAATTAATTTTCTTTTGATTTGCAGTCGTTTAACATCGCGCTCTTAGTGCCTGAAGAAGAAGCGTTGACGAAGTTTGCTGTCAACAACAACTTGACTGAGCTGTCTTTGGCCGAGCTTTGTCAAAACAAGGTACAGTTCATTATTGTCATCATTGGTCGTGTGGAAGAATAATATGAATATAAAATGAATATAACATGAATATAACATGAATATAACACGAATCTAACGCGAATCTAACGCGAATCTAACGCGAATCTAACGCGAATCTAACACGAATCTAACACGAATCTAACACGAATCTAACACGAATCTAACACAAATCTAACACGAATCTAACACGAATCTAACACGAATCTAACACGAATCTAACACGAATATAACACGAATATAACACGAATATAACATGAATATAACACGAATATAATACTGTTAGCATAAGTAGAGCTCTCGGCTTTCCAAGCACGTTTATTCGTTTTAAGCTGCTTATTATTCTGTAGAATCTATACTTTCATGATTTACGTCATACTACTTCATATCTTCATATCTTAAGTAGATAACTTGACTAAAAACAACTGTTCGAAAATTGGTTTCTTTCTTCAACTGTTGCTTGTCTAACTGTCTCTTGTATGACTATTCTCAACGGATGCAGTTCTTTCTAAAGCTCCATCTTTAAGCTTAACTTTATTTAATTAGTATTTTCCTATGTTTTGTTTCTTGTTGACTATTTTCTCCATGTACTTTTTTGTTCAATCTTTTATCTGTACTTTTTTGTTCAATCTTTTATCTGTACTTGTTTGTTCAATCCAGACCGTGAGGGATGCCGTGAATGCAGAGCTAGAGAGGACGAGTAAATCAGCGAACCTGTGTGGATTTGAGAAGGTGAGTATGCATGTGTTAACATGTTTCCTACTAGATTTTGCAATCCCTATACAATTAATTCACGGCCCACAAGGTTCCCGTAGGCAATAGGTAGATTTATTATACAGGAAATTAAAATACATTTTTCAAAAAATAAAAAATAAAAATGGTTATTACGGAATCCGAGTCACATTTGGTCACAGAAAAAGAAAAGAAAACAAAATCTTTTCTATAGTTTCATTGCAAATAATAAAATCGAAAAAAAAGAATATGTTTTCATTTTACAAGTTACTATTTCATTAACAAATCTATACTTTGAAAAATAATTACGAATGTGTAATATATTTTTTAACAGAATCAATCCTTCCGAATATTATGAAACGTTCTGCATGGAGCACAAAATCAAAATTCTGGAGTATCATCTTAATCATGTTTCATTAATTTTCGTTCGGAAAACTGTTGGCAATGTGTCTGGAATGTGTCTCTTAACCTTCCCGTGAAAGAACTGTACATTGGTTTGAGACAAAGAAATGATAAATTGAGAACCAAAGATACTGTTTTCATTACCGGACAAGCCCCCAAATGTTATGAATCATCTTCAAACCATCACCAACGACCACTGGGGCAACGTCATCATACATTCACAAACTACCTCCCAAACAGACAAAAGTTGATCAAAATAGGAGGCAGTGGAGACAAGACTTTATGTTAACAAAGATGTTATTAAAGTCTCTTGTGTTTTAAACAGTTGCCTTTTCAATGATGATAGTATTTTAAAGGGATCTAGTAACTTTGTTGACAAAAGTGATGAGTGGTTGATACAATGTATATTGTTGTTATCTGATATGTCCACTGGGTGTTGTGTGAAAATTTAAAGTTAAATGGACGTTATATGGCCGAGTAGAACCGCTAGAATTCCAATTAGATTTTGAGGATTTTGACAATGTTACTAAGTCCATTCGTCAACAACGACTAGTCTTGATTCAGACCACATGTACAATAGTGGTTGCACGGTAGTAAATATTATCCCCATAGACTTACACACTAAAAACCATGATTTCAATCTAAAATAAAATTAAAACGATTGCATGAAGTTTTCTAATTTGTTGATATATTTCTATATCATGGTAGATCTATCAAGAGAAAACAAATTTATGCAGCGGGACATTAATAGAATGAGCCTTGAACCAAGAATAAATATTTTTAAATTGTCTTGTCTCAAGGATTCCAGATCTGCATGCCTTGCACTTAATAATCAACAAAAAATATTATTTACCAGATTTATCCAGACTTTGGGCTAATTATGGAAGATAGCATTACCTTCATGCCAAATCCAGCATAAAACTACAGATTATAAGAACTTAAGTAGTGTTAATGATTTATTTTCTGAAAAAATGACGTCATCTTTCCTCCGCTACTTTGCAAAAAAAGTCGAGGCGGCTGAATTAGAAGCGTGCGACCTAGTATGATTTATCATAGGAGGGCGTAACACTGGTAACTTGCTGATTGGTCTACATACATTTGGTCTACTAGCAAAATCTAAATGTAGGGGCTTAGGATTATGATTATAGATAAGGATTAGGCCAAGGGACTGGATATAGGGTTATGGTTAGGTTTTGGGTTGGGGTTCAAGTTTTAAGTTGGGGAAATACAAGTTTCGGGCATCATGTTGAAGGCCAACTGAGATGTAGTCTATATGGCTGTATACCAAGCAGACATTAAAACCGTAACACTTTCCCTCTATGTTTTACTTTGATACAACCAGGTAAGGGGATTCGTGCTTCTGCCCGAGCTGTTTAGCATCGAGAACGGACTGCTGACCCCAACCATGAAGAACAAGCGAGTCACCATCAGGGATTGCTTCAGGGCCGAGCTAGATGGCATGTACGAGGGTCAGAAGTAAAAGTGCTCTAGACTAGTCTAGGACTACATCGTCATAAGTCCTGCACTTGTCAAATAACATAGACAGACTGGTGGTATTACCATATTTACTCATGTGTAAAGATTATATATCTTCGACTTATCAATGTTAACTCCGGGCTATGATCAAGGAATGCTTCAGACCCGAACTAGATGGCATGTACGAGGGACAGGTCCTGGAGTATGGCAGGACCCCAAGACTTGACCAGATTAGACGTGGACCACATCAAATTGGAAAACTGGCGGTATCTATAATACTCCTCTCCTATTCTGCGGAGTTAGCTGAAACGTACAATGTCGAATAGAAGCCACGAGCAGACAATGCTTCAAGACCGAGCCGGATACATATATACATCTAAATAACTATATAGGACCGAAGTAACATTATTATTTGTACCATTCTGGACTAGGACTACCACTTATGAGGACTAGACTGGTTTAAGACATACAAACTGATGGCCTGTACAGGCTGTACTATCTATGATTGAATATGTTTAGCAATTGTATTTCAACTATATACATTAGGTGCTGCAATCGGTGAGTGGTTCAAGACCGAGGTAGATTGAAGTTGATGCTCATTGAGGTTTTTATTCCGATGATGAAGAACAGCCAACCACATTCAGGAAAGAAGCCTTACCTTGATGTGTTATAGCGAGACTGCCTTAATTTGAATTGTACACAAGGAATGTTTGGCTAGGTATAGACTAAAATTCCAGTTTCTATATATGGGACACTCTTGGATAATTATGTTTTTCAACAAAACTATGCACGGGGAGGTGGTAAAACGGTCATATTTATCAAATACTACCTAAAACCCATCAAGGACAATTTAGGAGTTGCCAATTTGTTCAAGAAAATAATGATACATTATGCCTTGAAATAGCTCTCGTCCTTGATGGGTTAAAAGGCGGCTATTTCTAACTTGGTCACATAGAAATGTTGGATTGTACTGCCTCAACCATATGTGTATAGACCGAAAATCAGTCTATATTCCGAGGGTTAGGTCCACTGTTGAGACTGTGTCTTGTTTCCGTTATCTTTTTACACTATCTTATTCTCTCGTGATGGAGGTAATAGTATGACGTCAATCGTCATAATATTAAAGGACCCCTCCAGAACGAGATGGATTTTTCTGTCTGATATGTGTATAGGTCCCCCGAAGAAATAGAACTCCCTTTCCCTGGTACCATCTTCATCCATTGCTCTATGTAAGTTGTGCAAATTTGTTAGCAACAAAGCGCTTTATAACGTGTTTTGTTTTGTTTTGTTGGGGGGTTTTTTTACAGAGAAGAACGTCTGTATAAACTGTAATATGTCCATCTAAATTGTCCTCAAAACACGATAGTCTGATAGTAAACTGTTTTTTCATCCTTAAAAGTGAGGTAAAGTATTATTCAAAGGCAAGATTTACTCTACTTCATCAATTCAAATGATTAATGAATTATTATTAATAATTCAATAAAAATAATTTTAGTGATAAATATATCATAATGATATCAAATAATTTAATAGAAATATGAATTATATAAAATCTGAAAACTAAACTATATTATGTGGAGGAACTAGTTATTATGGTTTTGATGGTCACCAACGGGATATACTAATGCTGGTGGAAATTAGCATCATAACACAGAAATATATAATGATATATGTGAATGTTTGTGATATACGATACTGAAAATACCTTATATGTATCGTGTAATGTAATATTCAGAAGTTTATATTTACGAGAATAGTATAATTATTGAAATTTGTTTCATGTTTATATTATTGTTTCTTATGTTGTTTTACACGGTTCTGGTGGAAGAAATTTATATTTGTTTGTGTACATGTAATAACAATTATCAAAGTTTTTATATAGTGAAGATATACAGAAAGAGTTTTAATAGGTTTTGAAAGTTTCAATAGGTTTTGAAAGTTTCAATCAAACCTAAATATGAGCTGGAGAGCTTTCATCTGCGGACACCCTATATAGTACAGAAGCCATGACGTCATAAAAATCGTTTTTGGAATTTTCAAATTTGAACTTCATTTTCCAAAAGAGCATAAAAAATAATGTCTAAATACCAAAAATCGATTGAATATGTTCAGTATTGCCTGAGATATGCCCATCCGAATTAATTTGTTGTCAATAGGCAATCAGTGTTATAGTGGTCTGGTTCATAACTTTATGAACCAGAGCACTATAACACTGATTGCCCATTGAAGTAAAAGTCTTTCGGATGGGCATATCTCAGCAAATACATAACATATTCTATTGACTTTTTGCTATTTGGACATTATTTTTGATGCTCTTTCGGAAAATGAAGTTCAAATTTGAAAATTAGAAAAATAGATTTTTGATGACATCACACTTCACCACTCTATTTGAACAATTTGAATAATCTTGAATGTATCCTACTATCCAGGCCCCATATTCATGAAACCCCATGCTATGTTTATTTTAGTTAGCAACGAACGGTTTTCCTGGTCCCTAACTAGGTTTAGCTAGGTAAGCTTTACGACGTACCCACTATACAGTTAACCCTAGTTAGCTACTAAAATATCTTGTGTTTAATTCGTAGCCACGCCATCCAAAATAGAATTAGCAAGTAACTAAGCTAGCGGGCTTTCATGAATACGGGCCCTGAACTTAATGAAGCAATAATTAAT
Source organism: Echinarachnius parma (assembly GCA_037951105.1). Classification (NCBI taxonomy): domain Eukaryota; kingdom Metazoa; phylum Echinodermata; class Echinoidea; order Clypeasteroida; family Echinarachniidae; genus Echinarachnius; species Echinarachnius parma. The sequence continues at coordinate 161,924 of JBAMJV010001335.1, read as the reverse complement.
CGGGGGTGTCCATAAAAGCGGAACAGCATAATATACTTCCCATGACATGGTGGTCGTGTGTTCCGATGTTGGAAATAGGCCGTGTTGTTTTTTTTCTTTCTGGGCGACCGCGTATAGACCAATCCGGTTTCAAGTATACGTCTGCCATAACTGGGGGAGGGGGGGGGGGGGGGGGGGGGGGCTTCAAGCATGTCTAGGATGCTGAACAAAGGTTACTGATTTTTTTTTTTAGGAGACAATAATACACCTGACATGTTGCATAACGGTTAAAACATATTCAAATTATATTTTGTTGTACTCTTGGAAGCCCCCCAGTTATGGCCCTATAGACTTGAAACCGGATTCGTCTATTTGAAATCTCGGGTCTTTGCCAAACGCGTAATATTATACGAGGTGGTGGGATGGGCGAGGGTTTTGAATACACCAATATTTCGGAGGGATATCATCTTGTATTTCGGACATAAATCATCTTAAAGGGACTTAGTAACATTGTCCAAACCCAATTGGAATTCTAGCGGTTCTGTATTAACAATAAAAGCATGGGACAGGTTGTGGTTTTTCAAATTTCCCTTTCGTTAAAAAGATATTTACGATTGAAGTGTTCAGATTTTAAATTATCCACTGGACCGCGAAAACCTGAACTTTTCACACAACACCCAGTGGACATATCAGATAACAACATCAACCACCCATCACTTTTTGCTCAGGTCAACAAAGTTACTAGGTCCCTTTAACTTTCGAGCACTATAATAGATGATATAAAACCTTGCCCAAAAATGGTTTGAATGTTTCCCTGTAGTAATGGTTTCAAAGCTCTTGTCGCATTTTCTGTCCATAATGTGCCTATGTACCATACATAATTATGGCCGAGTGCTTAACGGGTGAAATTGTTTATCAACATCTTACAAAGAAAAGAATTATATTTGACTAATAAAAAAAAACACAATAACAATTTCAGATAATCTTGTTATATTTTGTTTTTATTCCATGTGTTTCATATTATTTCATGTCGTTATATGATCGTTTCATTTGAAGAAAAAAGCATTCTGTAACAAGAGAAGGAGGGCTGAGAGAAAAAAGCAAGCAAGAGATTTATAAGCGAAACATATTAAAAATAGGTTGGTGTTTTTTTGTTTTCGTTTTTTGTTTTCATTTTGAAAATTAAAAGAATTATTTTGTAATTGCACTTTAATTGTAATGTAATAGTCCGGCCAAAAAGACGTTAACCGTGACAGTACGGCTGGGTCATAAATTATGAAGTACTGGTACTGGCGCAACGTCGTCGACCCGTCCTGCCTGTGCTTTAAGAAATCTGTCATCGTGTACATCTTTCATAATTTAATATACATAATTACATCCATAATCGTTCCATGTGTGTTATGTTTGTTTTTCTTCGTTGGGATGTATCCGGAGAACCTTTCTTCTACAGGGTGCTGGTGCTAAGACAGAATCCGGTCGCTAGTGCTCCTCCCTAGTGCTTTCGTAAAACAAATCTCGCGCTTCAGACGTCCATCGTATTTTCTTGATTTGTTCAACTTTGTCAGCTTATTAATTTGAATTTAGATCGTTTTGCCTATTGCACTGTCGAGATTGCCTGTATCAATATTAAGTTAGTTTGTTGCTTGTTGGCTACTAGTCGAAATATATAATATATGTATAATGTAGGCTCAAAGATAATGTTTGCGCTTGTTTATAAAAGTAACATTATTAGTCATCTTAGATGGGCGTATGTAAATTGGCCAGTGCTCTCATAATCCTGCTCCCCTGCCTCTTTAACGAAGAAATCGAGGAGCGTTTCTTGCTCACTTTTCTTCCAGTCTTCTTCTTCGCTTCACACTCCTTCATGAGTTGCTCATAGAGGTGCGCGGATACGCCTCCGACGTGGGTCTGGACCTCGCCCTCTGATGCGACGTCGTGAGCTTGTCCCGCAGCAGCAGGAGCTGATGTGCGTTTATTCTCAACGATCTGGACGCGTTTGCGGTTATCGCTGGCCGATGCTGATGATGATCCCGTGACCGATGTCGCGCCCGGACGTCGATGACCTTGAGGCTGATGAGGAAAGTCTGTCACTGATGCAGAGTAAGGCGATGGCGTTATCATGCCGCTGTTGTCGGTACCGAATCGCTCAGTCGAGTTGCGGAAGTAGTCTTCCCGGAAGCCGCTTCTATCCGTCATGAGGACTTGAGAGCCGTTTGTTTTTGCTCCGGTTGAAGACGAGTTGAAGTAACCCCAGCTTCTCTTGATAAGCTTTGGGTTGTTGGTCTTCTTGTATAAACGTTGAATCGGGTGGTACATACAATCATCAACATCGCCCCTTCCCGGTGGAGATTGCAGGGTGGTGTCGTCGTCATCGTTGGCCGTGGGCAGCGTCGAACGCTTGTCCGGATGATAACGCGGCACTCGATCGGGCTTTGTCTCGGGGTCCGAACTCCACACCGAAGAGGTTGATGATGTTCGTGTGGCGATGCCACCCGTTGTCGTGGTCGGCTGAAAGACGGCGTCGTAGTCACCATCGCGCGAGAGGCATCTTCCCACGATCTCCCAGTCAGTCATGAATCCTGACGACGAACTACGGGAGGACTTCGAATCTACGAAATGTTGAGCTTCCTTGTTTTCTTCGATGACGTTGTTAGATTTGTTGGTTTTTACATTTGGCCGTTTTATTTTGTTATTTTCAAGTTCCAGTTGGTCATTGGTTAGATCTCGGTTATTTGTCTGTACCGTCATTGATCGCTCATCGATCGGAGCAGTTAGCTCATCGCCAAGCTCTTTTCGGGCATCATCTCCTTCATGTTGCTCAGTAACTTGTTCGGTTTGGTCTTCGATATCATCGCTCCTCTCATGGTCATCGACCGGTTTGTTTCTTTCGGTAGGATCGTCTAGCTGGTCATTGACCTGTTCGGCAGAGTAGATGAGCGAAAGCGGATTACCCAACGGTTCCAGTTTGTCCTTCGTCAGGAGCTGGTCCTTGAACACGGTTACGTAAGTGGTGAGGATGTCGAGCACTCTGTCTCGTAATTGACCAATATAGCCAGTTTCCGCCGCGCCGCCATCATTGTCCTCCTCGTGATCTTTTGGGCCTAGTGTCTCTATGACAGGAGGTTGGTGGCTGATTTCCTCTTGAGTTGTCGGGTCTTGTCCGGTAAGAGTCAAGTGCGATCGCTGCAGGTTGCATATGCACCACTTTTCGGCCGTTAACTTTCTGTGAGACAAAATGAACACAATTACTTGTTAAACTACCATGAACTTCCATTTTGCTATATTTGCAATGTTTAGTATCCCTTTTACTTTTAGGCCTTCAATCCTATTATGTAAATCCCATTATATGGTGACAATAAACACGGGGGGGGGGGGGGGGGTGTCATGTGAATTATTTAGTAGCACACTTGTATGTGTTTCCCTCATCCTAGAAAAGATAGTCCCCATATTTGTTGGTTTTAGTTTTCGTCAAATCATTGAAGCTATGCAACGGATTATCTTTTTATCATTGTGCAATATGAACCTACCTGTAGACGTGGTCGCATATCTTCTCGATGAGGGCGTTGATGTCATCCTTGGATCCAAAGGGCTCCCCAGACCTCGCCCTCAGGTACACATCGGCCACCCGGACTTCGATCAGCACAGCCCTCTCTTCTTAAAATAAATGTCGATAGAACAGAAACTATTATAATTCCAGTTATTGCGAGCTTTCTTTTCTTTACACAATGAACTATACTTCTTTTTTTTTACGTGTGCGTTTCAATTCGTTCACATCAATACAGAAAGCATCAAGAGCAATACACCGTGTCCCAGAAAAACGAAACCGGGTTTCATGGCAGAAATTTTCTGTCATAATGAATAATTTAATTGATGATATATATATATGCCTTGAAAGCTCTGTGTCTCTTCTTTCATTTGATGTGCAACTTATGGCACATACTTCAAGCATGACTGAATTAGAACAATGGAAAGTGGTGTTACCAATATTCAATTTGCACGCATAAATTTGAAGTTTGGGTGAGTTTTAAGAGTTGTAAACGTACTTATTTTTAAAAAGGACAAACACCACATAAAAGTTCATATTTTTATCTTTTACATGACACCTCATGCTCAAAAAATAAATGATTTATGCCAGAGAACGAGTACAATGAAAACATGCCTGATTTCTGCCCGAATGAGTCAAAGTTGAGTAAGAAGTCGCTCAGCTTTCCTGACTAGCAGCTAATTCAATGGACTTTGATGCATGAGTGAATTTACACAAACATGGGGATCAGGAAACAGGCTAGATCAGGAAAGTTACTCATTTGGGCTGGAATCAAGCATGTTTGCATTGTATTCGTTCTCTGGCATATATAATTTATTTTTTAATCATGAGGTGTCATATAAAAGATAAAATTATGAATTTTCATGCGGTGTCTGTCCTTTTTCAAAATAAGTACGTTTACTACTCTTAAAACTCTCCCCAAAACCTCACCCAAACTTGCAATTTCTGCGCGCAAATTGGATTTTGGTAACACCACTTTCTATCGTTCTAATTCAGTCATGCGTGAATTATGTGCCATAAGTTGTATATCAAATAAAAGAAGAGACACATAGCTTTTCAGACATATATATATATCATGAAGGAAATTATTAATTATAACATAAAATTTCTGCCATGAAACCCGTTTTTTCTGGGACACGGTGTACAATACTTAAAGGGTGACTAAATTACAAACGCATGTTGACTTTTGTTGATCTGTAATAATGAATACATCACATATCTGTTGACTATTTGATGTACATTTTTGTCATATGCTAAGTTTACCCCTAAAAAAAAACCTCCAGAAGCAATTGACTTTTGTGACATCATAATACCATTCAACCATCAGTCAGCTAGATGAACAAAAGACATTGGTAATTCTCTTCCTATCAACTGACCACCTGTTCACAATAGTATTGCATGTTTTATACAATGCCCACTCACCATGAAAAGAAGGGTTTCAATGAAAACATCCAATGCTAATGCAATAACTGGTACTTAGTGGGTGAGAACATATATTTTGTTCATGTTTATCTAGCTAACTGATGGTTGAATGGTATTATGATGTCACAAAAGTCAATGCTGGAGGGGTTTTTTTAGGGGTGGAGCTTAGCAGGTAGAATAAAAATTAATAGAAAAAATAATAGAAAAAATATGACAAAAGTGTACATCAAATAGTCAAAAGATATGTGATGTATTCATTATTACAGATCAACAAAAGTCAACCTGCATTTGTAATTTAGTCACCCTTTAAATAAAAATAGACACGACCGTGTTCCTATAACATAATCATCATTTGCATATTAAAGCAGGCAATGTAGTTGCACATTATTGCCTAAACACTTTGTTCTTGCATTTTTACAAAATGAAACGTATTCTCTTGTCATACTATTTTCAAAATATAGTGTGTCATGTGTAAAACATAAGAGACAAAATGACAGATAATATGGTTGCGCAAGTGGTGAAATGTGTAATGTATTCAAATCTTTGTTCGTTTTAATGTAAGCCGCTGGAGGTATAGTTGGGTGCAAAACGTATAATAATGTTTCGATTTCGAGAAATAGTAAAATACAATACGACAATACAATCGGGTCTATTTGGAAAAGGCACATTTCAGCAAAAATTCCATATACATCACGCACTTTGTATTACAATATATTTATACCAAAATAATCATTACCTTTATTTTGAATCCCGTTCGGCATTTTCGTTCATGTTTCTTCAAAAAGCCGGCAAATCGTCCCCACAAAAAGTATCTATTAATGTTACATCTTAATTAATTTGTAACGTTCGCTCGGATTAACTTTGATGTTTCTACTAAAATATAGGCCAACTTTATTGTGATTTTGTTTTGTGTGTATGAGAGCAGATATTTGCCAGAACGGATATTATGGTTGTCACAGACACAGCGCATGCGCAGATCAGATGAAGCGCGCATAAGTCTGTGCGCTCAGGACGTCACAATCACTGTGATTGTGACGTAGGCAATACGTCATAATCAACGACAGGTGCCTAGCGTAGTCTTTCATTAATTTTGTCATTAAAACCAGTGCCTATCTAACAATACAAATAATTCATACTTCTTTCTCAGTTGCGGATCCAGGGGGGGGGGGGGGGGGTGTTAGGGGGTTTAACCCCCCCCCCACCCCCCCCCCCCCTTGGGCTGCCAAGTGAAAATGTATCAGTGAAAAAAGTGAAAAAAAAATCACTTACGGGGGTTCAAAATAGCAACACAAAAATCGCCGAGAGGGGGACACCCCCCTCTCGAACTCTCCCCCCACTCGCCGCTACGCGGCTCGGGTCTAACCCCCCCCCCCTTAGCAAAAAGCTAGATCCGCCCCCGTTTCTAATAATTGTTCTATCATTTCAGTGTACTTGTTTGTTTTCCTAATTCGTTGTTATTTTGTGCATTTGTTCTTGTACTATGTCGGTGTTTGTTTTTCAACGCACCTCATCAAACCGTTGAGACTTGGAAATGAACGAATGATAGGAAAACATTGAACAATCGGGAGCTAGCGTATCCCATGCATCGAATTATAGCAAAATAATATCGATGATCCCTTGCATGTGCAGTCGCTGTAAAAGTGTAACACGTTTGTCGGAAGAGGGTGCTATTGCTCAAGAAATCTAACCGAGAACTATACATTATATGATAATTAAAAAAAAAATACAAACACATTAGAGATGGATAAAAATGCAAATAAATGCAATAGAGATCTAGAGAGCTATCAACCAAAACAACAAACGAACAATCTCTTTGCGGGTGAGAAGCCACTTAATCAGGATGAATAAATGCAAAATATAAAGAATACAATTGTTTTCGATTAAAACTGAAGTTGGCTAATATTTTGTTTTATTATTATAAATGATGAACAAAGCATTGACCTTTTGACAAAAATGTCATAATTGTACTAAATAATCTGTTTCTACTAATATTATATCACGACGAAACTTATGGGGAATGAAAGCCCTTCGTTCAAAATGTTGTATAATCACTAGTCATGCCGTCTCTGTGTAGTACAAGGCAATTTGGCGAACAAGGCTTCCCTCTTGGGGGTAACTTGTGATACTGCGCTTATAAACATCTCCTATTAAAGGGACTTCTTCTTCTTCTTCGGGTTAATCTGCCTCCTTCAATCATGAAGATTCTTGCAGATACTGTGTGTGTGTGTGTGTGTGTGTGTGTGTGTGTGCATACACCACTGACTATAGAGGTCAGTGGCATACACAGGGTGCGCAGGTGCTTATTTACAAAGTGCAAGTAAAAGTCTAGTCCGGCGTTTACTTCGTTCCTCCGTCAGGTGGCGACAGAAGGCCTCTACACATGCTACGGGACTTAGTAACATTGTCCAAATCCTCAAAATCCAATTGGAATTCTAGCGGTTCCTTCATACCTTGTTTTATTCGTATTAACAATAAACAAAAATTAAAAAAAACATGGGACAGGTTTCGGTTTTTCAAATTTCCATTTCGTTCAAAAGATATTTACGATTGAAGTGTTCGGATATAAAAAATTATCTATACGGGACCTTTTCAGCCATATACAAAGTAAGTGCAATGAGTAAATGAATATCACTGCATTTTCGCTCATTTCTCGGCCAAATAACATCCAATTAACTTGAAATTTTCACACAATACTTTCTGGACATATCAGATCACACCAATACACATTTTATTAACCTCGCATCACTTTTGCACTCGTCAACAAAGTTACTATAGATCCCTTATGAACGAACAAATAAAGACAATCGCTTCACACAAGGTCTAGGGAGACAGCGTCCCGGCGGGGGGGGGGGGGGGGGGGGGGGGGGGCCCGGGGGGGGGGGGGGGGGTGGGCACTCATGTATAATGTAAGACGGGTATGTTCCGCTTAAAAGAACTCCGTTTTCACACCCGATTGCCGCTCTATATAAAGATACAGTACCCGATTTTCACAAATTGCCGCTCCATATAGACCCCCGGAATGACTTGGCTATATATAGGTATATAGTTGAGTAGCGCCAAGTCCATTATTCTTCTTCTAGTCAGCTCCTTGGACCACCATTTGAGCCTTTTTGGAGGGTTTCCGTAGGTTTTTGGTAGCTCCAAGTCTATGTATTTTGTAGTTTTAGTCTGCTCCTTAGACCCCTTAACTCCCGTTTCAGGGTTTTTGTAGCTCCAAAGACCCTATATTTTTTGCTTGTAGTCAGCTATTAAGACCCCCATTTCAGAGTTCCGTGCGGCACACCCCCGTCAAAAAATAATTCGAGTGCCCCCCCCCCCGGGGGAAGTGTCCCCCTAATTTCCGGCAAATGTGCACTTATTAGGGGAAAGGGTTGTGGTTAGGGTTTATACTAGCTCTCTAACAACCTAAAACCAAACTTTATATAAATTATGCTCCAATACACGTCCTATTAAACCCTGTTGAAATTAAAGCTAGTTAAAGTACTTAGAAGTAAGAATGATCATCATTTGCCTCCTGGCTCCCCTGTATGCAACACAACGGAAGCCATCCAAATGAAAGCATCCCCCGGGATCCCCCCCCCCCCCCCCCCCCCCAGCATCCCGCCCACCACCACCACAAGAATTATTGTACCCTTGTACCGTACCAAATCCCATTAACCATTAGGGTGATTCAAAGGGATCTCCAAATTACAATAACATCCAGGGAAATTTGGGAGCTAGCATTGAGCATTCCCAGGGTTAGAATCATCCACCCACCCCCCCCCCCCCCCCCCCCCCCCGCACCACCACCCCTGAGTCCACAAGAAGGAAACTGAAAGAAAACTTCAGAATCTGCACCTTGCAAACTTCGGGCACTCCACGCGTAACGCAACGCACCCGGACGGACCGCCTCGGCGCGCCCCTCGATCGATCGCGATCGTACCAACATTGCACGCGCACTGCTGCAGCGCATTAGCACTGTGTCACTGATTGACTGCCCAGTACAGAAGTGCCGGAAGTTTGTCTCAATCTTGTTTGGAATATATCTCATTAGGATACGTTACCCGTATGTAACTCCAACAATCATGATGCTGACTAGGCTGTGGAGTCATTTTACGATTGGATGCATCTGTCTTGTTTCCTGTGGTAAGTTTTAAACTTGTTCTCGAGTGTTTTTTAAATGATGGGGTTCGTGGGCATTTAACGCACCCCTCCTCTCCCGAGTGGCGACCGCTGGAGTTCTGGGGGAGGTATGGCTTACAAATCTGTGGCTCTTGGAGCTAGAGGTCTGTGCTCTGATTCTGTACTATTTACCACTCCATCTGACTGGACCATTTACTTTAGTATCTATGTGCTATTTACATTGTAGATGTGATGTACCAGAGGTTTGCTTATTCTATCGCACGTGCAGTTAGATAAATCCAGAGTCAACAGGTTGTGTTTATTTGTTTGTGTGTGCGTGTGTTTGTTTTTGTTTGTGTGTATGTTTGTGTGTTTGTTTATTTGCTTGTTTATGTGTGTGTGTGTGTGTGTGTGTGTGTGTGCATGTTTGTTTGTGTTTGTGTATGTGTGTGTTGGTTTGTTAGTTTTGAGGGAAGTGAAGTTATTGCCATTATTAGTGGTGACAATAGTGTGACCTCAACAATCGTCAGATCATTTAAGTCGACTTTGGTCAATGTATCTTTTTGTTGTTATTTGCAATATTATATATTTGAAAGTTGAATCTAAAACTAAAAATCCTTTTTTCTATGAGGTTTATATTTGTATTGAACTGTAGTCTCACTAGTCTGTAAGACTGTAACTTATATCTAATACAACCCTCGAAATTAACTTTTTTTGCTGGTGGCCCGGTCGGGCCAGTAAAATTAGTATTTTTCCAATTTTGGTGGCCCGAAACCAAAATCTACTGGCCCGAAAAAAATAAGGAAAAACAAAAGTAAAATTAAAACAATAACCGTATTCATAGTTCCAGGGTACTGGGCAATGTTTAGCCTCATTTGTTACTGTATTCCAATGCTCGAAATTATCTTTTTTTCTGGTGGCCCGAAAATAAAATTTACGAACAAAGAAAAACAATGGTCATGACTACTTGGTCATTAATTGGTAAATTATGGAAGTTATGTGTTAAAATTACCACCATCATTAAAGAAATCCATCACTGAATAAACAAAACAAAACCTAGAATCGAGCAGTTTCATCTAAGAGTCATCAACTGATGAAACTAAGCTCTTTTCCATGTACGATTTTGTTATTTTATGGTCCATAAAATCTCCAACACAAAAAAACACACATGGGACTGAGCATAGCTAAGATAACTTTTCAAATCGGGAAATGAAATCACTTAAATCTTTGTTATTTTACAAGCTAAAATAATTCCAAGTAGTCACAAGTCTCTACCTTGTAAAAATAATTCTTTCTAATACCTTCAAAAATATGAATAATGATCCGAAAGATGAAATTATTCCCCTTTATTGACGGTATCGCGGACGGTATCGCAAAGGCAAGCACACTGCACTTTGCAATATGAATGAATGTGAAAAGTTAGACATGTGTTTTGATAGGTCTTGGTATGCACACATACTCCCTCTGTGGATTGGTTGTTCTATGTTTATATTCTACATGTTGCAAAGGCTTCCAGGGGGTGTGTGGGAAATTAAGAAAACAGCATAAGCATATGCTTTTACTTTTAGTCATTACACACCTCTGGAAGTTGTTTAATTTTACCATGATTTATCATGCAAGAAGTAGATAATTCAAGGGAGAGTGTTCATATGAGGAAATAGCACATATTTGTAGGCATAAATAAGGATTAATTCAACTAGCGCAAGTGCGCTTGCGACTTTTTATGTCCGTCCTTTTCATTTCTTGCAAATATTTAAATCACAATTAAAGTGTTTTTAAGAGGTGTCAAACTTGAGATTCATATTCCTTGATGTTGTCTTCTTATGGTTTAAACATTTGGTGGCCCGATCGGGCCACCAAACTTTGGCATTTTCATGTTTTTACTGGCCCGACCGCAACTTTTACTGGCCCCGGGCCATCGGGCCTACGCCAATTTCGAGCGTTGTCTAATAACTGTGAGATAGTTGACAACATACAGGCAGAGTTTGAATTAAATTACTGATTTAATTATTATTAATGTCTTATACATTTCCAATCATCCAACACCTTACTGGCAAAGATCTAAGGGGTACAAGGGGGAGGAGGGAGATGCCCCCCCCCCCCCCCACCTCTCCTAGGGCACCCTTTTTCATGGAGAATATTTGCTAATTTGTAACTATTTTAAATGGTTATTCAAGAAATTCCGCTTTATGTTTGTATTTTAAATCACACTGTTTTAAATTCAGGCATATAATATATGCTGACCCTACATGCTTTCTGAACAAAATTGTTGTCCCCTTTTTGTCCCCCTTTTGATAGACCCTAGCTATGGCCTTGTGAGAAATATCCTGTCCTAAAGATTGGCAAGTCAAGAAATAAGGGGGTCAAATATTCAACCGTTTTACCTGATTTTTCCAGCAGATACCCATAAATAATGTTCATTTACATGATCTTTTAAAATGATAATTAATAGGCCTTATATGTTTGCTTGAAGCATTTTTGGATAAGGTCAGCCATAAAACTTCTCAAATCACTGTAAAATGATCATTAGAGCTGTTTGAAGGCCATAAAATGGGAATTTGGCAAGGGTAAGAGAGGCTCATCAAAGGCGTTTGGGGAGATAATTCAAAATTCTGCTGGATCATTCAAATCTCAAGGATCTTAAATTGCTCATCTAGATACATGGCTTCATCAAATTCAGTGTGAAAATGCATTAATGCAACCAGTGTCTGGATTCATTGCACTATTTTCAAAAAGTATGTGCCAGAGGCCAGAAAGTGAAGATTTTCCCTTCCTGCCAAATCATCATTAAATACATAATATAACGTATATATACTTCTTTTTTATTTTACTTATACATTTTTATTTTACTTATTTTACTTATAAAATGGAGTTTCCTTTTAAAAAGGTTGAATCTGAAGCGCTATTCTGTAAGTTACCTGTAAAGTTGTTGGTGTGTAAGAAGTGTTTGGCTTTAGAGCTCTGTTATTATGACAGTTCTTATGAATGGATGTTTACGCTGGACTGTAAAGCACTTGTTTGCTTGATTCTAAGGGGGCTTTGTGGAGATTATCTCTAGCTTTATCCATCCATGTTTGTCTCTCTTTGTTGTTTCTCACTGGTGTAGGCTCAAGTCAGTTTTGCCTTTAAGATCTAGGATCTTTCTGGACCTGTCCAAACATTGTACATAACTAGGCTAGTTTGTGCACAGTACACAACACTCAGCCAGTGAGTATTCGAAATGCATAAATTACAAGATTGCACTACATGTCTGATTAAGAAGTGACCTTAAATCTACATCTAGCATTATCTGCATCATATCAATAATAAATCAACCAACTTTGACATAATAAGCATTAATTTGTTTCTGCATCAGAATAATGATTTGTAAATTGTAAGCAATGTGTGTGATTGTGATTTATCCATGAGCTTGAATTTCATTGTGTTGTACAACATTATCTCAGCTCCGAGTTGTGATACATGTTTTATGTAGCCTAAACATCAGAGACCCTAGTCTCCTAGGCCCTAGTACAGTACAATATTTCCTTAATTTAATAATTCAGCTCACTGCGGGGGTTTCACTCAGTCATAGTTTCACTGAAAATAATTCAATTGGTATGAATCTCATTCAATTTAATTGCTGGTAAATTTTGCAGATTTAACTCCCACGGTCATAAGAGCGAAGATATATCTGAATTGACCATGTACGGGGCAATATACTATTCCGTATAGAGCCGAGTCAAACCGGATATTTTGCATTTCGAATATGAGTCGTGTAAAAACGGTCGGATATCGAATATCCGATTTTTTTTTTTTTTTTTTTTTTTTTTTTTTTTTTTTAAATCACATAAATATTCTGTCCGTTTTTTCAATTAGAATCGGCAGGACAGTGCGATGTTAGTGTACAAACTGCTGTCAAGATGAAAGACTTTGATATCTCTTCATATATTCTGCTAAATTTGGCTCTCACTATAACACTTGTATATTAATCAGCTTAGTACCTTTGGTTTATTATTTGTTTAGGTTTTTTGTAATTTATGCAATATACCTTAAATTTTAACTTTAGCAATATATATTAGATAAGCAGGGTTCAATTTGCCATTTTCTAATCGAATCTATCGAATTTTTTTTTTTTTCGGATATTCGTATCCGAAAATTTGTATTCGGTATCCGACCTTCACGGTCGGATATCGGATATCCGACCGTTTGGACTCAGCTCTAATTCCGTATCAAGCATACTCCAATGGTTCAAATTTATTTCTCTGTAAAACTTTTAGAATACAAAAATTGAGTCAAACATTGACCGAATAGAATAGGGGTCATACAATCTGCAGTGCATGGGAACAAGTCTTTACGGTGAGAAGCTTCTTTTTCTCCCCAGAAAGGCAAACAGTCAAGTTTGGTTTGTAAGGCGATCTGAATGAATGACCTCCTTTCACAGCCTAGCTAGCTGGAGGGAGGTTTACAACAAACTCAGACCAGGGAATTGGAAGTTGCTCAGACTGTATAGTATCAGGGGGGAAAAAATATATTTTGGGGGGCTGCTTTTCAAGCTTGCAGGCTGCAGCCCTGCATGAAAATAACAAGTTAAAATTTGATTTGCATCAAATTTTAGGCAAATTTTTTTTTTTTTTGGGGGGGGGGGCCCTGTTTATGATTTGGGGGGCACTTTTTGGCATTTCAGGGGCAAATTTGCACCGAGCCCCCATAAATGTATTTTTTTCACTGTGCAGTATTTGTATGCAAACATGTACAATACATCAATACAACTTTATATTTTGTTTTAGTAAGTTCCATGGAGTTTTGGAATTACCTGTAGTGAACCTCTTGCCATGGCCAAAACTAAATCAAGGTTCAAGTTTGCGCTATGGCTTACTGTAGTTGATACTCCAAATAGGAGGTAAATTACGGTAAAATCCGGACATCGGGACAGTTTTGCTGGCCCAAAACTGGAATCGGGGTTTCTCTAAATACAAAAAATAAATAAAAAACAATTGCCCACTGCTTCAGTTACAATCATTGCTTTATCCATGATCGAAATTGAGCGCAATAATAGAGAAAGGCAAAGTTCAACTTCTTTTTTTTTTAATAGAAAGATCTGTTCTGTACTGTAGCTTAAAGGGACTTAGTAACATTGTCCAAATCCTCAAAATATTTTTTTCATTCTAGCGGTTCCCTCATACCTTGTTGTATTCGTATTAACAATAAAATCATGGGACAGGTTTCGGTTTTTCAAATTTCCCTTTCGTTACAAAGATATGTGGATCGAAGTATTCAGATAAGAAAAACTCCGGGCGAGTTTTTCTTCCGTGTACAAAGTGAGTGCAGGGAGTTATTGAATATCACTTTGCATTTTCGCTCATTACTTGGCCATGCAATGTCCATTTGACTTGAAATTTTCACACAATACCCTGTGGAGATATGAGATAACAATAATATACGTTGCATCAACCATTCATCACTTTTTGCACATGTCAACAAAGTTACTAGATCCCTTTAACAGGCACAGTGATATGGTTAATTGAAGTCTAGCTTCCACCATATTATAGAGATATTCACCTTTATAGTTATATCAGAAATAATACCCCTATAACCACATGGATGGTTCTGAATGTCTGCTAAATAAGACATTGGCAAAGAATAAAATGATGGATAATAATCATTTTGTTATTATGAAAAGGGCTAGGTAGAGTTTTTAAAAAGTTCTTTGTAAGAAAAAAGCCCTTGGGCTTTATTGGGGGAGGTGGTTAACCTGAGATACAATCTATTCTGCCTGTGAGGTTGGTAAATGGAATATTAACCTGTTCCCTACTTCCCTACAACCCCTATAGAGTTAAAGGGATCTAGTAACATTGTCCAAATCCACAACACTCTCTCAGAGCTCTTGTGGTTCTCTCATACCATTATTATACCAATAGAAGCATGGATCAGGTTTTGGTTTGTCGAATTTCCCTTTTTGGACAAAGATATTTGTGATTGAAATGTTCAGATGTTTAATTATCCACTGGATATTTATAACTTAATTGTGTACAAAGTCAGTGCAATGAGTCTGTAATTATCACTAAGTTGCACTTTTGCTCATTACTCGGCCATATAACATCCATTTAACGTGAAATGTTCACACATTACTTATTGGACATATCACATCACAAAAATGCACATTCTATCAACCATTCATCACTGTTTGCACGTACACATGTATGTCAACAAAGTTACTAGATCCCTTTAATACAAGGTCAACCAGGTTCCTGCTGGCAATGGGTTTAATGCTCACAGTTCATTACTTCATTTGTTGAGAACAATTAAATAGTTCCATACCCAGTAGATAGAGTGTTTAAACCAAGAGTCAGTAATTTGTTTGAACTACTGCTAGGCCTATGGCTATGCTATATAATTAATCAATTAATGTGTGTGGCCCAGTCTGGCAAGTTAAATCTTACCCCAGACATTGTCTGTAGTAGGATAACGTAGGATAATAAATCATTAAATAGACAGAAAATGTAGATCTATTGTCAGTTTGCTGACATAGAAACAAATTCAATGATTTGTTCATTATGGTATCTAAAACTGGAGACTATTTTCAAAGTAAACATTTGATGCAAGGGAGTCAGCATACATGTGGTTTGGCTATTTGATGGCAGTACGTGAACATGTCTAGTCCCATAAATGTGTAACTTATTCCATGAATTATTGGTGTATTCCCCTCATGATAGGATGATGGAGTGCTTCTGTCATTTGTTATGATTTCTTTCACTCTATTGAGTTGGAATGATGATGATCTAGAAAACACAATACCCAGTGTGACTCACTTTAGGAATAAAAAAAAGTAATTGAAATGTTAACAAAACAGAATCAAAGTTATTGAATAACATATCATTCAAACTCAAATAACCAAATTGGCAAAAAGACTCAGAGTCAATGTTGTTCTGGTAAGTATTTATTTTTGCTGAAAATATCCTGAAGAAGAATCACCTTTATTATTCTTTCTTTCAGTTCAGAGCTTTGGGGTGATCTAGACAAACACAATCTGTGAATCGCAGTCTGAATCATAAAGTCATTGAAATATTAACAAAACAAAATATACACACTGTATGTATAATCAAAGTAGAGATCCATTGAAATCAGATAACAATAGCAGAAGAATCAGAGGCAATGTTGGAAGTTAGAACAGTTTGCTAGGAATTTGCCAAAGGAATCATCCTTTTTATCATGCTTTCTTTCAGTTCTGCGCTTTAGAGGGATCTAAACATGTAACAAAAATATGTGTGACTCACTGTCTCTAAGAGCATCACAAAAGTAAACACCACAGAATATGATAGTTCAGATAGTTTGGCTCACAGCGTGATTCCAATCTTTTCAGAAAGGATGACATCTACTCACCCCTCCAGCTGGGAACTTGGCAAAACAGAGCAAAGCAGGAGTAACAACAGTCTGGATTGAATTTGTAAAGAAGAAGTGATAGTCACTGGAGCAATCAAAGAAAACACTGTCTAGTGTAACCTGGGAGATAACAATTTTCTTTACAAAAAAATGTCACAAGTTTCAAGATACAATTTCCAACTTGTGACGGTGACCTGAAAAATTAGAGAAACTGGAAAGAAAACAATTCAATATTCTGAAGTCACTTTGCATCTTGAAGAACTAACAGAACAACTTAACAAAACATACAATAAAGTAACCTGGGGACAATTATTTGAGTTCGCTTACAAAGTAGAATAGACTTATTTAAATGCTCTGTTGTTTCATTCCTCTAGCTGCAAACCTGATTAAACAAAGAAAAATAGGAGTTATAAACAAAATACAGCCAATCTGTCTATAGATAGTGCAGGTTGGATAGTGATCCCCTGCATAAATAAAAACAATGATAGTTCTGGATAATTATTTGTCCGGTATACACTTGGTCACTCTTCTGTTTCTTTGTAGGTGATCACTATACACGGATTTGAATGTATTTACATGTAGTTCTTTTGCAAAGAATAACTTGTATTTTGGCAAACTATAGTGGCAGGAGAGATAACATTCTGAAAAGAAACTGTTAGTAGTTTGGCAGAGAAATAACATGGAAAAGAGAGCAACTGAAGAGAAATGTTCTAGCTTGTGTCACTTTGCCTAAAACTGCCAGAGCTATCTTGTTCAACATAAATCTGTGCAGGTTGGCATAAATAAAGGAACGTGGGACATTACATCAAATAAATGAAGAAGGAAATGATTTGAAAATTCTACAAACAAGTACTCAGTTTGCCAAATTATTTCAAAACATGGGATCCACACTTAATTCAAGTTGAGGTTTGAATTTGATTAATTATATTTTTCATTTGTTGTGGTTGACAATGCCAGGCTAACAATAATCAAGATAAAAAGACTGGAATGCTGAAAAATATGGGGATAAATTAATCATCAAAACTTGAAGTCTGAATTTCATTCTTGTGTTATGAAATTGTATTTTAACCTGTTGCTTGTGAGAATCTGGTAGGTACCATATTAACTCTATGAGGTTTGATAAACCTAGTTGTGAACAGGTTAACCAATTGCCTAGATGGCAAACTGGTGGATCCTGATATTAACCCTATAGATGGGGTTTTCCAAAGCTTGTAGGGAACAAGTTGACCCATTGATTACATGGCAAACTGGTGGGTCCTGTATTAGCTGTTTGCCAATTGCCAAAGCTAGTAGGGAACATGTTAACCCATTGCCATGGGGAAACTGGTGGGTCATGTATAAACTCTGTGGCAGGGTAGGAAATAAGCAGGGACTGGAGGCGACTTTGCCCCCTAATTTTCAAAATACCCCTCCCCCTCCCCCCCTCCCCCCCCCCTCGGTAGCCCCCAAAATTGCCATATATGGTATTATGTGAAATATTTTGTGATATCCATCAGATTGAAAAAAAAGTAGCCCCCAACAATTATAAATTATTTCTTTCCTTGCTCTGTGGTTTGCCAAAGCTAGCAGGGAACAGGTTATTCACTTTTCTCCATGCGTGAAGTTTGTATTGACTCAGAGGAAGTAGAAGTAGAGCAGGTTTGCTTGACCCTCCCGATCCAGTATCAACAGGAAAACGTTTTGAAAATTATTGTAAATCCTTCAATGAAATATCGAAGTCGATAAAGGCTATGTAAGTGATTCAACAGGAAAAGATTTGAATTTTAAATCCTTGAATAAAATATCAAAATCAATAAGTCAGTTAGGCTACAGTGATTTAACAGGGATAAGTGTAAGAAGTATTGGAAATATGCAAGTTGATAAATCCGTTAGGCTACAGTGATTTACAAGTATGTATTTACAGGTTCCTTTCCTATGCATCATGGCAGATCCTGTATTGAAAAGAGCTAGAGCTACAAAGATATGTTATTGGACTTGCCTTTCAGGCAATATACTGCTTCTGTAATGTATGCAAATAATATGCGTATGACGTCAGACTCCCCGTTGGCAAGCTTAACAATAGTAACTAGGTCCGGCAAGCTCCGGCAAACTTAGCTTGCCGGACCTAGTTACTATTGTTAAGCTTGCCAACAGGGAGTCTTACCTCATACGCATATTAATTGCATACATTACAGAAGCGGTCTATTTTAGAAGAAAATAGCTTGTCCCAAAAGATTTAATTTGCTTGCCCAAATTTGGTGCATTTAGAAAAACAACATTCATTTTGTCACTTTAGAGAAATCCGATATAGAACATACATCAAGTAACAAGTTGCTTGCAATACTTCTTGCATATAGTCCTTATAATTGGGATCTAGATTAAATTCCCTTGGTGAAAGGGAAAGACACTGACTTTTACTTGCCAAGGGTAATCTGGCTAATGGATGAGGAAATAATTTTTTCTTGACCCTAAAATTAAATTTTATTGACCCCTTTTACCTAGCATTTCAAGAGGAAGATTTATGCAGGATTATTGCTAATTAATACCTGTATTTAAGTCAGTAATATGCAATAAGCTAGGCTACAAGATTATACTTGCATGCAGGTCTCTCTCAATATATGCATGCAGGTCTCTCTCAATATATGTAAACGCAGTTTAGTATTCATATAGAGGAAGTCAAATTAGAGCAGAATTTTCTGGACCTTCCAGATCTATCCCCCAAATCCCTCACATAATTATCAACATCCAAATCCCAATAATAATCTGAATTTTCGTCAAGGTTCATGTTTATTTGAACTACATACAGGTTCCTCTCTCATCATATAACCCACTCAGGAATGGTCACACAAATACTTGGTCGGGGTCTGTTGAGAATGTGTGTTGTACTACATTCATATTATCTTGCAAGGATTAGCCTCTTCATTCAGGAAGTGAAGATAGATCTCTTTTCTCTTGACCTGAAACTCTCAAGCCCCTCTCCCCCACCCCCTTCCTGTTCCACTTATAGGTGCCCCACCCATATGTTCATTGGATCACAAGTGATTTAGTAGTATTAATAGGTTTCCTACTAATGTTTGACATGACAAAAATATTCTAAGCATCCAGTGGCCATATTCATAAAACCCCGATAAGCTAGTTGGTTGATCAAATTACGATTTCGATGTCCGCTAGGCTTAACTGGTATTCACAAAAGGCCGATAGGCTAAATTCGCTATCGTAGTCAAGGCCTGGCCTAGCATGACAACCCATCTGTCTAAATTCCACAAGCATTTGGTATTCCACGACATTGTTAGTCGAAATGCGAACAATTACAACAATAGATCTGCGCTGCCGACTAAATGCATTGAAATCTATTTATGCGGGACGTTCTGAATAGAGCTTTGTTGGACTTACAACAAAGGCGTGAAGTTGAATGACGACCTAACACCCAGCTAATTTTTTCTTATTCACCAAAGCCAGATAGGACAAATTTTAGCTACACTGGACCAAAAATGTAGAGGTACTCTGATGTACCTCTAAATTGCTAGCAAGTAACAATCTGCCCGGTTTTTGTGTGTATAATGCGTGTGGCGCGATCGTGAACATGGCATGGGGAATATTCGAATAAGGGATATTAGAGATTTGTTTATGATAGCGTGATGTAGTTCAAAATAGTTCCCCAAGTAACATACTTTTCCGTGTTTGCCCTAGCATCCTTGTACTTCAGCAATAACATCTTTTATCAGCTTAAATTACATGTTTTTTTCTGGAGAGTAATTTGCCTTTATTTGTCCTTTTTGTGACATATTAGCTTACTTTTGCAGTTCGGATTGATTTTATGTGATTTCAATTCTGTTTGATGAATCTATCTATATATAATACTATTTAATGCAATTTCGTTTCTGTTTTCACTGCAATTGAATAGTTTCCCTTGTCATGATATCATATTATCATGAAAGCCCCCCCCCCCCCCCCCCCCGCCCCGAAAAAAAAACCTTTCTACTCACGCTCATATATACAGTAACATCCTTACATTTAGGAATTATAGCAAGCTTTTTGTTTTGGACACAAGTTACCGCCCCTTCCCCCCGTTTACCCCAGATAAGACAATTATGTGCTACAACCCCCCCCCCCCCCCCCTTTACTGCATCACGTTGTAGAACACATAAGACGCTTTTATGATTGGAACATTAAGGAACAATTCGTTCATTCACACGTTCGAGTAAACTGCGCTTTTATGCGATGTCAAATAAACTTGCAACAGATGGAATGTTACCATGACAGCCATGATGAATAAATTAGATCATCCGAGTTGTTAGCTTGTTATCGGTATGGTTAGCAGTGCTTCTTGAATTACGATTTAGCAACCCGCTACGAAGATTTTAAATGGCTATTGTATTACAGGGCTTAGACGCTCGTTGATTGGTCGATATGGTAAGGGCATAGACAGCGTGCAAAATCTACACACATGACTAAAGACATATCTATGCACGTGTGTGTTGTGCACTGGTTTGTGAAAACAAAGGTGATCACCCAAGCGAGTTGTGTGAGTTCCCCGCTAGTTATCGTCCAAACTGGCATTTTGGCAAGGAGATAAGGCCTAGCTGACAGATAGGCTATCGGGCTTTTATGAATATGGCCACAGGTCCTTGTAGAAGTGAGATTCTATGTTTGTGAAAATCACACACTTACCCCATAATTCAGGCTTTCCATTGATATTTATTGAGGAAATTAAAGTGGAACAGATTCAAGCCCCCCCCCACCCCTTCTCCCCCATCTCTCTTCCTGATCCTGTTAGAAGTGCCCCACCCATATGTTGATGACTATTGCACAGGTGTATATCATGCCAATGATAACGTTCTGGCTTGGAGCAACAATCTGTACAACTGAGCTTTACTATTTTAAGTGCATGCATGAAAACATTAAATGTTCTTTCCGTTACCTGTAGGAAATGAAAGTATTACAGTAGAACAATCTTCTCTTTACCCTCTCAATCCCCATGCAATCACTCAAGCCCCCCTCCACCCCCCTCCTTTCCTCCCCATCACCCTTCCTGTTCCTATTATAACTTTTAGAAGTACCCCACCATCTGTGGATGACTGAAACACAGACCTGTGCACATCATAGCAAATGTAACGTTCCAGCTAGGAGCAACCTTCCTATCCCCCTTCCTCCTTCCTCACTCCCCCCCCCCCCCCCCATACTTATGACTTTCTTACCGTTCTAATTGCAGAAATCTTCCTATTTGCAGAAATGCCCCACCCTGAATGAGGCACAGGTGCAAATCATGGAAAATATTACATTAGAGCTACTATGATTAGACTAGAGTGAGGAGCGACCTTCCTATCCCCACCCCTCCCTCCCTTCCCTTTCTAATAACTATTGACACTATTTATGTAAACATAAATGCCCCACCCTGATTGTGACATAGGTTCACACATCATATCAAAGCTACATTTGAGCTTGGAGCAAGTTTCCTCCCTTCCCCCCTTCCTTTCCAGTTTCCACCCCCTTCCTGTTCCTATTAGAAATGCCCCACCCTGAATGTGACAGTCATAGTACACATCTATGAGCATGGGACAGAATCACAGATTTGCATCCGGGGCTTGGAGCAACCCTTCCCTTCCAACCCCCCTTCCTCCCCATCCCTCTCCCTCTTCCCATTAGATGTGCCCTTTTAGTCTGTTCATGTCCCCTACATCCCCCACTCTTTTCACCTTGAGTGTGACATAGGTGCACATCATAACAAAGATTTACATTCAGGCTTTGAGCAACCCTCCTTATTCCCCCTTCCTCCCCACCACTCTCTCTTCCTATCAGATGTGCCCCACCCATCTGGTGATGACTGAGACACATCATGGGAAAGATAATATTCAGACCTAGAGCAAACCTTCCTTCTCCTCTCCCCCCCCCCCCCCCCCTCCTTTCCTTCCCACCACTCTCCCTCTTCCTACTAGATGTGGCCCTCCCATTTAGTGATGAGTACTAGTTCACAGACCTCAGCACTGCAACATTTTTAGAAAATTGTAAGCTTATTTTATTCGTTTATCGCTGCTTAACTCTGAACCAGTTTCTTTCTGTGCGCAAAGCATTTCACAAGATGGCACTGCACATCTGATTTACGTATCTGAACTAACTTTAACATTGAGCCTTTGAGTACCCCTCCCTGTGCTTTGAGTACCCCTCCCTGTGCTTTGAGTACCCCTCCCTGTGCTTTGAGTACCCCTCCCTGTGCTTTGAGTACCCATCCCTGTGCTTTGAGTACCCCTCCCTGTGCTTTGAGTACCCCTCCTTGTGCTTTGAGTACCCCTCCCTGTGCTTTGAGTACCCCTCCCTGTGCTTTGAGTACCCCTCCCTGTGCTTTGAGTACCCCTCCCTGTGCTTTGAGTACCCCTCCCTGTGCTTTGAGTACCCCTCCCTGTGCTTTGAGTACCCCTCCCTGTGCTTTGAGTACCCCACCCTGTGCTTTGAGTACCCCTCCCTGTGATTTGAGTACTTCACCCTGTGCTTTGAGTACCCCTCCCTGTGCTTTGAGTACCCCTCCCTGTGCTTTGAGTACCCCTCCCTGTGCTTTGAGTACCCCTCCCTGTGCTTTGAGTACCCCTCCCTGTGCTTTGAGTACCCCACCCTGTGCTTTGAGTACCCCTCCCTGTGATTTGAGTACCCCACCCTGTGCTTTGAGTACCCCTCCCTGTGCTTTGAGTACCCCTCCCTGTGCTTTGAGTACCCCTCCCTGTGCTTTGAGTACCCCTCCATGTGCCCCCTTCATCCCTCTTCCCATCCGATGTGCCCCTCCCATTTGCTGATGACTGGACCACAGGTCAACAGGTGCATAGATATAGGGGGAACAAATTACCTACAAGTACAAGATGAAATGTTGAAGGGGATATATATGCTCCATTCAATCTGTGTTTTTTTTTCTAACATAGATCATTGATCACGAGTACTATGTATCGAATTTCATCAAATACTGCTATTATTGGATTTGATCATTTCACTGTCATTTCACCTTCATCCTTCAACATGAAGAGCACACATGAATCTGCTGAACAAATAAACATAATTTTGTCTTTCAATCATTCAATTTCAGCCTCATAACCTACATCTATCATGATATATAATTTCTGAATAATCTATTCCTTTAAATGTGTTATCATCACTAGCTTAAATAAAAGTATTGATATTGATATTTTAGATGATAGATGTTGCATCAATCAACATTATTAATTATTAAATCAGTGAATTGGAGGAGATAAGTAATAGTGCCCTCAAGTTCACTTGAGATTGCGTTGTTCTCACACTTAAATTCAATCACTACTACGTGATACTCCGATTGCCATCAATGCCAACAAATGAAACAAAATCCAGTCATCTATCATCCTTCATCGTGCAATGTATGTTTGTGCATACAGTAAGTTGAACAAATAAACACCATTTCTTGATTTTCTTCTCTCGATCACTCAGTGTCGATCATCCCCTCTGCTCCGGCCCCTAATTCCATATTCTGAGGTTTGAAACTGAAACACAGGAACGTATTATCACCACTAGATGTATTAAATTTATCAAATATTGCCTTCATTCAACTTGTGCAACCTTCATATTTCAGTACACTGCAATGCTCGCATCTGCTGAATAAATAAACACCATTTCTAGATTTCAACTCTGCTCCCCTAATCCCATCTTTCAAAACCTCAAAAGATTTCTCAGATTTGATGATCAGATCATTCCCCGGTTCCCTATCCCCCATAATTGGGTTTACATTGGAGCCTGGGAATCAATATGTAACCGCTTCACACGAGCGATATGACAAGCATCTCCTGCTACCAAAACAAAATCAGCGGGGGCCAACGAAAGGAGAACCTTGGAAATTTGGAGTGGATGTAGGGTGGCTGATATGTTTCATTAAGGATACTGTCTTATAAATACCTCCTTGGTTTCATCAAACTAGAATTTATATTTTTTTCAATTTTTTAGTTCAATCAAGTGTATCATTTTTGACATTGCTGTGAGTAGGAAGCAGCATTTGAACTACCTTGTATCCTGTGTATCTCTCTCATTGATCATTAGATCTGTGTACAGATGTAGATGATATCTTGTTCTTATCTTTCTCTTCCCCCCTCTCTGAAATTTTTGAGTGGATGTAGGGTGGCTGATATTTCATGATCAAACTAGAATTGATATTTTATCCTTTTTTTTAGTTCAATCAAGTGTATCATTTTTGACATTGCAGTGAGTAAATGTAGGAAGCAGCATTTGAACATACATGTATCTCTCTCACTGCTCATTAGATCTATGTACAGATGTAGATGATATCTTGTTCTTATCTTTCTTTTTCCCCCTCTCTGGAATTTTCGAGTGGATGTAGGGTGGCTGATATTTCATGATCAAACTAGAATTGATATTTTATCCTTTTTTTTAGATTAATCAAGTACTATCATTTTTGACATTGCAGTGAGTAGGAAGCAGCATTTGAACATACATGTATCTCTCTCACTGCTCATTAGATCTATGTACAGATGTAGATCTGATATCTTGTTCTTATCTTTCTTTTTCCCCCACTCTGGAATTTTGGAGTGGATGATGGGTGGCTGATATGTTTCATCAAACCTAGAATTGATATTTGTCTCCTTTTTTAGTTCAATCAAGTGTATCATTTTTGACATTGCAGTGAGTAAATGTAGGAAGCAGCATTTGAACAGCCTTGTATCCTGCGTCACTCTCTTACTGATCATTAGATATGTATACGTCATGGATTGACACTAGCACTTGCCCACTTGCCTTGGGCAAGTAAAAATGTATGTCGGGCAAGTAAAAATTTATGTCTGGCAAGTAACATTTCATTAATGGTCTAGTTTAGTTGCCCGATCAGGCAACGGACATTTCTGTTCAACTACTAAGAGCAGAGTGTAGTTGCTAAGGTGTAAATCTTATCTAGAAGTAAGTGGGCAAGTACATTTTTCCTTCCGGGCAAGTAAGATTGAACATTTATGTTTTTACTCGATCGAAGGGGCCAGTAGAAGAAACATTTAGTGTGGAGGCCTGGTATTCATGCATATCTCTTTTTCTTATCTTTATCACTCTTCCTCCATCTCTGTCTCTTACTCTCTCCCTCAATTCTCTACTTTCTCTGTCAATTTTATCTTTGCCCTCCTCCTCAAGTCTCTATACCCTTATCTATTTTTAGTATTTTCTCCCTATTTTAAATATTTATATCTTCTTCATGCAGAAACTAGAACTGCATTCTCACAAATCCTTGATAAGATTCATCTTAAAGCATGTTTACTTTGTATAACTCATACATAATATATTTTCCTTATATCCATATAAATATGAGCCACATTAATTGTTAGAATAATTCTTTAACTTATTCCTTTTAAAGTTGTCTATCCTCTCTGTTCAATAGGCTCATTTTGGCTACCAAGGTTATTAAGTTGCAATTATTTAATATGCAACTTTGCTTTAGTCGATGGAGCGGTAATACTAATGTTCAATGTTTTTATTACCGCGAAACATGTATAATAAATAATAACTTCATTTATATAGCGCCTTTTGCCAAAAAATGATACAAAGCGCATAAAAAAAAAACACAAAGAATAAACAGATACATAATTACAAATACAAACCTACAAATTATACAAACAATAACTTAACACAATTCAATAGAGGGCAACCAACTAAATATGTGTGTCTAATATACACAATATATACAGTGCATGTTTTCTTTGTATAACTTATATTTTCCATATATCCATATAAGTATGAGCCACATTAATTGATATATAATCATTTCATCAATGCATTCTCTATTATATGTGGTTAAGATAATTTAGCTTAATTTGGACGTTGATAGATCTTCGTATACGTTTATTGTTATAATATGTTCTGTAATGCTGCATCTTCTGGAGTCAGTGTGTGAGGGTTCACATGCCCTAGGGCAACAGTAATGTACTTTACTTTTGTGAACCCTGGCCCACACACTGCTCCTCACTATTTTCTTTGTCTATTTTCTTCAGTCTTGTAACTTGTATTTTTGTATTATGTGCATATATAGTTGTGTTGTATTTTACATTGTATTATGCTTTTTGGTCAAATAAATAATAATAATAATAATAATAATAATCTGATTGTGAAATTGGTACTTCAAAACAATTTTGAAAGGTCAAGCAAAAACAAACTAAAGTTGATTGTGTGAAAATAACATTTTTTTATGCTTTCTCACATTATTATTTTGTTTTTGCATATAATGCTGGATTATCCAGATGTTAATTTAGTAGGACACCAGGACTTTGTGGGCTAATGTAAGTGATGTATAGTGTTATCATTTTCCTGTGCATTGGTCAGGAAGTTAAAGTATGCACATTAAGAGTATGCACATTAGTGCATTATTTTTACTAACAAACTGTCACTATTTACATCTTTTCATTCATATTTGTGTCTCTTGTTTTTTATTACAAAGTGATGCATTTTTATTTTCATTTCTTTTTCATTACAGTCTTCTCCTGTGAAGTAATTCCACTGGAAACATGCACGAGGGAGCTTCCATACACCACGACCACCTTCCCCAACTATCTCGGACACCAGACAGCAACGGAGGCATCGAGAGAAATCGGCAACAAGATTCAAATCCTGGGAGCGCTCGGTTGTCATGAACTCTCAACATTCTTCCTCTGTTCGCTTACGACACCAAAGTGTGACCCCACGACCGGGGCCAAGGTGCCCCCATGCCGGGAGCTTTGCAACTCGTTTGTACATTCGTGCTACTATGCACTTTTTCATACCTCCCTAAGTATTGACTGTAGTCGCTTCCCGACGACTGCAGCCAACCCACAATGCATCGGTGAACACTCGCTGGTTGGAAAATCCGTGCAGACGTCGACTTTCCCAAACAATCTGGGTATTGCACCTACTCAGAGTAGGAATGGGACTGGGGGTGGAGGAGGAGGAGGAGTAGGAGGAGGGGGAGGTACACAACAATCTGGACTCATACACCAAGAAGGTGTGCCTACTCCAACCACATCATCCAACACAAACACGACAGCTCAGACACATCGCAATGACACGTTTGCGGCGAAAACCGCCAAACCAACAGACGGACGTATCAACCCACTGGACCCTGCAAAGACGGACAGTTCTATCCTGGATTTCCCCGAGATGACCATCCCCACGGTGATAGTGGAACAGTCCACGGAGAGTCAGGTCGACAGGTCGTTTGAGAGCAGCTGGGGAGGGAGGAGTTCGGACAATGATGTCAATGATGCTGCTAATGGTTGGTTGATAATTATATTATATACATTTATTTTCCTTGCTTTAAATCTTCCTTTTTAGTTTACCTCATGTCAATGAATTGATGTTTATCATTTGTCCATCTTCATCTAGATTTTAGTTCCTATCATTAGATTGAAACCTGCTTTAATAACCACATAAAGATCACTTTTATGGACTTCCTGGGAATAAGTGTCCATAAATACTTCTTGCTCATAAAGTCTTCCTTGAGTAATCTTAAAGGGAATTCAGACCGGTATATTAGACGCGTGGATCCATCTTGCGCACTTTTACGCACGGTACGTAATCCCCATTGGCTCAGTTATAAGTAGCGATCGCAAACTGTCCCACTTCCGAATACCCGAGTCAAAAATGCATCAAAAATAGTCGCGTTCGGAATGTTTTTACTAGTCGAATGGAGATCCATCAGAGATGTTTACGAGCGAAAATATCACGTAACACGCTTAACCGCAACCGACTTCAAAGTGCCGCTGTTTGATGCATTATGTGACAGCGTGAGAAATTTGTTTGCTGCATGCAATTTCATAAGAAGGCCTTTGTTCAGATATTTCGAAGCACCTCTCTTCGATCGATCCAACACATATCGTGAGTTTACCTCGAGAGATTACGGTGGAGTCGAGTTGGAATTTGCTGACTACCCATTATAACCCACGCATATATGCCTTTAATAAACAATTTTCATTGTATATTTATTTAGCCATTAAGTGTGATCCATCATTCATTTTCCATTGGCATCAATCCAAGAACTTTCTATTCATTTTGTTTTCTTATCAAGTTTAATGTTAACAATAAACTAATTCGGTGTCACTTACATTTTCAGTTGGATTGATTTATTTGCATACAGTTGTGTTGATTAGTTCTTTTGTCTGTAAGGTGCTTGACATTTTAAATCATTCTAAATTGTTTCAAATTTTCAATTAATTCTTAATAACTCCTTAATTTCCTCCTTTTTTTAAAAAACAGCTGAGAATTCAGATGATTTCAACCCGGCAACCCGCATCATTCTAGCAGTGAGCACTGGGGCACTCATCACCATGGTAACCATGCTGGCTGTCTGTATCTGTTTCAGGTAATCTATTGAAGCCGCATTTAAAACTTGTAGGGGTTACCCTTGCCTACTAGATTTTGCAATTCCTGTATAAGTTAATACAATGTATGGTACGCAAGGTTCCTTTAGTGAATGGGTTGATATACATGTAGGATAGTACTAGCTCTCCTGGAATGATGATTTAAAATATCATTAGAATTAATTTAAATTTTAGTAGTCTGAGCTTCAGCTGGAAGCTAAGGGGAGAAAGGGTTAGGGGCAAAGTATGTTTAGGGAGAATCCTGTTTGTAATGTCATATTATACTGTTGGTTTTCTCTTTCTAAGGATATGGGGCAGTGGGGGTCGGGGTTGCTCCCAAACCTACATGTAATACTAGAAATTAATGTTTTGAATTCTAGAGGCCTAAAACCTGAGTCTGGTGGCCTGGCCCCAGAAGAGAAACATTAACAGTATTTGGTTTGCCGATCAGGCCAGTGGAAGAAAGTATCAATTAAATTTGGTTGCTCAAAGCTAATTTTTAGTGACCTCTGATTATGACTTATCGAGAATTGCCAAACCTCACCCCTTATCGAAGGCAAATTTAATGTGTTAATGTTGATTCTGCTAACTGCGAGGTTATTGGGGTAATTGGTCATCGTTGAATGATTGCACCGCATTAAGACCTTTGATAAGATTATCTTACAGACAATATATGCAAACATCCCAGGCTCAAATAATGGAGTAATCTTGAGGAAGTGTTGGCATGGAAGATGTCACTTAGTACTGCACTGAAGCTCACCTATCTCAGGTTTAATGCTTTAACCCCTTGCCCATGGGAACCTTGTGGGCTATTGGCAAAGTACAGTATACAGGATTACAGGGATTCTAACATATTGAAGAGCACAGGTTAATGTTAGGTTTAACATTGTGTTGCCTGCTAGATACTTCTGTTTTGTGCTAATTTGGGTTACTATGAAACATACTAATATTCATGATTTACATGTAGTTTAGGCCTATGATTATTTAACCTAGGCTTATGAAAGGGCACACATTTTAAACTTATTTAAAGATATTATACTACATAGCTGCATTAGGCAAATATAATAATGACAAAGGAAAATATTATTTAAATAATTACATGGATAAACATACAATATGCTAAAATTGTCCCCTTTTTTATAGTTTTTGCAAGAAAGTCAACATTTCTTAAATTTTAGTTGCCTGGAACCTGAATACAAAGTTTGTCATATATTTGGTTGTGTAAGATTGGTGGCCCCAGGCCAGCGAGTCAGTGCTAATTTCAAACCCCTGCTCACATACCCCCCAAATATTCAAAATAAAGTTTTGTTGACGCAAGTTATGTCTTTGGGATATTTAGAAAATCGGTTTATTTTAGGATTCATGCAAAGAATAGGATATGCATCATGCAGGATCTATCTGTCACATGACATCTTAGACATACCCTCTGGTGAGGCGAAGGGGCACATTAAAAAGCTCTTGAAAATTCTCCTTGTCAACACAAAATGTCCCCTCTCACATTTTTGATGTGTTGATAAGTGGACAGCTAGACCACTATCAAAGATGAATCACCTTTTCTTCTTCTTTTTTGCATTTATTGAAGTGACACTGATAGAAAAATATTTTTTCCTGGTCTCTAGCAGGAGAAACTAATAGGGATAATTACCAATGAAAAAATAGAGTTAACAATTTCAAGACATTTTTGGAGTCGTTTCAAGTAAAAAATGTCCCATCTTATATGGATGTGAGCTAGTTAGCTTGCCTAAAGCTCATACATGTGTTCAGTGTGACGGGGGGGGGGGGATGGTGGGGCTTTATGAAGAGTAGTATATCATAGGTTAGTGGCATCTTAGAGAAGTTTTAAATGGGATTATCATTTTTCCCAGACAGACAATGGGTTGAATTAAGGCCCGTTGAAGGATGGTTCTAACAACAACAAAAGTTGTGGATGCTGGCCTCTGCAAATTAAATTTCCTCACACGTTGCGAGTTAAAATGGGATCTAGTAACTTTGTTGACATACAGTGCAAAAAGTGATGAAGGGTTGATGCAATGTATATTGTTGTTATCTCATATATGTCCACAGGGTATTGTGTGCAAATTTCAAGTCAAATGGACATTGCATGGCCAAGTAATGAGCGAAAATGCAAAGTGATATTCACTAACTCACTGCACTCACTTTGTACACTCCACAGGAGTTTTTCTTATCTGAATACTTTGATCGTACATATCTTTGTAACGAAAGGGAAATTTGAAAAACCGAAACCAGTCCCATGATTTTATTGTTAATACGAATACAACAAGGTATGAGGGAACCGCTAGAATTAAAATTTTATTTTGAGGATTTGGACAATGTTACTAAGTCCCTTTATGCTACAGTCACAAATGGTCCGGGCGCCGTACGATTTTTCTCCCTACGGCGGATATTCTATGATTTGGGGAAATCATGATATCGTACGATGTCTGTGGTATTTTAGAGTAGCAGTCACATATTCTCCGGGCCCCGTGCGATGATGACCTTTGTCTTAAAATAAAACATAAATCGCACGGCCCCCGGGAACACAAACTAAATGCCCGTACGGCGTACGGGTGCCTTACGGTACTCTTACAGTGACTCCAAGGTACCCGTACGATTTGAGTGGCCAAATTTTCTGTCTCAAAATCGTACGATATTCGAAAAAAAGCTGCGATGTCCGTGCTGTGCCCGTGCGATGCCCTTGCGGTGCCCGTGCGATGCTCTCTACGCTGTGTCTACGGGCTTACGGCAAGTAAAAAATCGTACGATGCATTTTTTGTTTTAATGCAACGGTGACCGTACGATAGCCACGGCACCTGTGCGGGCGCCGCAAGATTCCCGCAAGATTTCACCTAAAAGTGGCATCGTACGGGCGGCGTAGCCCAAATCGGACCATTTGTGACTGTAGCATTAAATAGCAAAGACTTCCCCAGAAAGCATCACCAGACTTCCAGGGCAGAAATTCCAAATTGTGTGTGTCTGTTATGGTGACAAATCAGATTTCCTTTCGTGATGTTTCCATAGAATACATGTATGAGAAATGATAAGTGGTTTGGAGGGTAAAGACATCCATGCATCACTTGGAAAATATAGTGAAGGCAAATCTAGAAATTTACTTTTTCGCCTTGTGGGCCCAGTTGGGTAAGTAATTTAAAACAAGATTTCTTCATAGTGGCCCAAAACCTGAATCTGGTATTCTGGTGTCCCCAAACAAAGAAAAACATTACAAATTCTGTTCTCTCTGGTTGCCCATTCGGGCCAGTGGGTTTGTGCTAATATTGAGCGCTGATGTATCACTTGGAAAATAGAGCTAAGGGTGAAATACTTATTTTAATCCTTTTTTTGGGGGGGGGGGGGGGGGGAGGAGGGGGTTTCTTTTGGAAGTTGTATTTCATTTTCAGTGTTTATAAATCATTTCTGTTTGTTTGAAAAATAAGAAGGTTGTCATTTTCCCCTCAATATTTTACAGATTGTCAGGAGCTTAGGGGGAGCAATAGAATTGATTGGTTCAATGCTAGCAAATCTACAATATTTCAAAAATGTATGAGCCTCTTTAGAGCCATAAATTTCATTTTGTTTTTAATGTTTGTCCGTTTAATGACAAGCCAAATTCTCACTCAATTTAGACCACACAGATTATAAGGGGCAAGATTGAGGGGTCAAACTTGGCTGTGAAATATAGATGGTTGAATATTTTTAAGTTACATGTAGTAGGCTAGCATTTATTTTTCTTTTTTCCCCTTTTAGTAAGGCATTAGTTTTTGATGTGAGTTTCTGTTTCTGACAACCATACTTCTGTTCCAGCCAGACTATAATTTGTTTTATTTGTTTTATTTTTTTATTCTCCACTCATGGGATGGATTGCCCTTGCCAAGTACAAGCTGTTTTTCAAAGCCTGGGTGAAATCATATAATAAATAAGGGGTGCATGAAGGGGTGCAACTTGGCTATTTTAAGATTGAAGGCTTAGAAGGATACAATGTGAACCATTTGATCTAGTGTCACTTCTTTTAGCTTGATTAATCCTAGTGTAAGATTGTCAAGGTTGAGAGAATACATTCATTTCATGTTCAAACATAAAATGTGGCTAAAAACTTCATAATTTTGTTATAATTGTAGACATTTCTTGGCACCTAGCTGCTACATTAATCTACATGTAAGTGTAAGATTGTCAAGGTTGTGAGAATACATTCATATTATCTTTACTTCATTTTGTAATAAATAATCAATTTGTCATGTTCCAACATAAAAAACACAATATGCCTAAAAACGTCATTGATGTTACAATTGTAGACATTTATTGGCTATTTTAGGATGGAAGGCTTAAAGGGAGAGATCCACTTTTGCAAGCCAAAATTCAAAAGTTGCGAGGTTATTGTCTTATATGAAAGGAAATGTCATTTAATAGCATGCCTGAAAAAATTAGGGCTTGAAATCTCTTTTTCGTGGAGTTATAGACCTAAAACTGAATAAACTGAGGGACGTCGGTTAATTAGGTACATACGTATTTTCGGCCGGTGAGTAAGTTCGTACATAGATTTCACGGAGTGCCAGATCAGTATGCATGACCCCTACGTGACCCGCGCTAGCTACGTGAGCCGCGCATAAGTACTAATGTGTGAGCGTTTACCAAGCAAAATACCCACACTTCGCTTAAACTGACTACATGTAATTATATATTCTTTCTTTTTGAGATCTTTTTCCATGACATACGTTAACAAATGTCGGCTTCACAATACCTTTACGAGAATTAGTACTATATTGTTGTAATATTATGCTAAATCAGTTGAACTCCTTTATTGACCGATATATAGTTTAAATGGAGGGACGCATTCGTTTTTCATTCGTAGAATCCAAATTAGAGGGCCGTTCGCTCTGATTTTTTTTTGGCGTGTTACATTGATCCCCATCCGTCAACTGAAAGCTGTTCAGACGTTTTGTAAAAGTGGATCTGTCCCTTTAATAGGATACAATGTGAGCAATTCCAGTGTTATTAATGTTGCCTTGATTATCAGATATGTTGTAAGATTTGTCAAGGCCGTGCAAATACATTCATTTCTATTTTCTAATAAACAATGTTTGTCATGTTCCAACATATGCCTAAAAAGTTCATTGATGATATAATTGTAGACATTTCTTGGCACCTAGCTTCGCCTTCCCAAATGTTTCCTCTTTTAGCCTGACAAATAACAAACAGTTGTTTTGCAAAAAATCCATCTCTAAAAATCACTGTTTGTTTTGATGTTCTTGGGGATATCTAAATGTCCTCTAAGTTGTTATTTTGAAATAATGTGTTGTAGCATTTTTATGACCAATAACAAGTTAATGGCCCCAAATTTTTTTTTTAGCTGTGTGGATAATACTTTATTTTAAAAATATGAAATGTTCATTAATGAAGAAAAAGCATCCCTTCTGCTAACTAACTTTGTATTGATGCATGTCCACTGGTACCAAATACTGATTGTTTTGTATTACTTTGTAGGATTTATTTATTTTTAAAAGGCCTAAAATGACATTGATGAACAATTTGTGTTGAAGCATTTCTTGGCAGAAAACTTAAATTTCACCAGATTTTTCTCCTTTGAGCTTGATGAATCACATCCGATTGTCTACACTTGATAGAATCATCATGAAAATATTGTTCATTTCTAATACGCATTGTAAAAACAGATGGAAATTGACCTCCTCCGTCAAAAGTTTGTGTTGAAAACTTAAAAATATATATTGGCAGATTTAGGCACCCTCCCACAATGTTTTCCTGGAATGTTTCCACGTTCTCTGGGATGAATGATATCCAAGCTTTGTAATGAATGCCATATTTAATCCTTTTTTGTTAATGTCAGATTTGATACCCCTTGTAGTAACCTGTTTAATACTGATGGGATTAATCTGAGTTTAAAGCAGTTTCTAAATTCAAAATATAAAGGAAAATGACCAGAAATAAATTAAATAAATGAGAAGAAGCAAAATCGGATTTGAAAGAGGGAGGGGGGGGGGGGGGGGGGGGGGGGGGTCTTGAGTTCGATATTCAGCGCAGCCCATTTTTCTTAACTCATTTTCACTCATTGAATAGTTTCTAATCAGTTCTAAACATTATTCCATTGTCTAGATGATCGTTATATCCCAAGTACTTGTATCAATTCTATAGAATTCAAGGAGAACACTGTATGTTATAATACAAAAATTCAATAGATTTGAATGGGTTAAATTAGGATATGTTGGTACAAGGAGGGTTAACCATATGTGACCCACAATATAGCAAACCGGCACTTGTCGGTAATTCATGTTTTGAAGAAATGGGCATTTTCTAAGTTCACTTAGTGTGTGTAAAAGACTTATGATTGTAAAATTTAAATGATCATATCTTCGCCAATTATTGACCATTTTGTTAGAACAAAGCATCAAATAAAAGCTTGTGATGAGGCCTTTCTGATGTTATGAAAATCTACATTTTTATTTTTACCGGCAAGTGCAGGGTTTTGCTTTAGCTGGTCACATTTATCAATCATGATGCACAAGAGGCCTGAGGAACCAAGACTGTGTTATGTCTACCCAGGATGTGTTTCATATCCTAGAATAGGAACTTTGGAGGAAACGATCACCCTTACCACCCTCACATTTTTGACCAAAAACTCTCCTCTAAAGCAATATTTGAAGAGGCTTGTTTATGTAAAGTCTATGAAACAAATGAATTCTTTTGGGGACTTGTCAGTCATTTAAATGTCAGAATATATGTGTTGATGTGTTCATTCGACATAGGAAATTAATCTCATATGTCAGTGGTGTAGTAGGGTGTGTGAGGGGGGGGGGGGGGGTACCCATAATAATTCTGCCCCTCTCTTGCAGGGGGAAAATTTTTTTTTTTTTTTTTTGGGGATACTTTTCAAGTTTGCCTGCATAAAAATAACACACTCAAATTTGTTTTGGATATAACCCAGTGCAAATTTACTTGGGCTCTTTTATGACTTTTGGGGGGCTTTTCAGGGGCGGATTTGCCCCAAGCCCCCGTGTATTTTGTTTCACTACTCTCTTGTAGACCAAACTGATACTTAAAGGGATCTAGTAACTTTGTTGACATGTGCAAAAAGTGATGAATGGTTGGTGCAATGTATATTGTTGTTATCTCATATGTCCACAGGGTATTGTGTGAAAATTTCAAGTCAAATGGACATTGTATGGCCAAGTAATGAGCGAAAATGCAAAGTGATATTCAGTAACTCACTGCACTTACTTTGTACACGGAAGAAAAACTCGCCCGGAGTTTTTCTTATCTGAATACTTCAATCATACATATCTTTGTAACGAAAGGGAAATTTGAAAAACCGAAACCTGTCCCATGATTGTATTGTTAATACGAATACAACAAGGTATAAGGGAACCGCTAGAATTTGAAATTTTATTTGAGGATTTGGACAAAGTTACTAAGTCCCTTTAACTACAACCACTCAAAGACAATTTGAGTTTTTGTGTGTTACTCACTTCTACATAGACCTAGGCCAGTTGTCTGATCAGTCTTGAATGGTTTGAAAAAATGCTCATCAATACCGAATCTGATGAAATGAACAAGCAAACTTGAATGACTGACGGATTGATTGTTTGTTTGTTTGTTTGTGTATTTGTGTGTTTGTTTGTTTATTAACTCATTGAATCAACATGAATAAAAATAGGGTAGTTCCAATTAAGTCCACCTTACAAGACTACAAGTAAGCCAATAAATACAACTTTTAAGAATACAGATTAAAAAGCGAAAGTAAAGCCTTTTTAATAGATTATTCAATTTGAATATTCCAATGTAGGTCCCAGGCAATGGATATCTCTACAATTCATTTCCCAATTTGTTTGTTTGTTTTTTGCTTGCTTGTATGTTTGTTTGTTTTTGTTAACTTTTTAAAAATTCAGCAGGTTAATTCAGTTCCATTTAGGTTATTTACAAGTTGACCTGCTATATGAGACAGCCCTCCAGCATTAAGAAATACAGTAAATACAAACTGAAATTATTGCCTCTAAATTATAATTTCAAATGGAATATTCAACTGTAGATCCCAGTCTGAAGATTATAACTGGGGTAGTTCCCGTTCCCCCCGATATGCCAGACGTACTCCCAACTGCCCCTGACCCAGCTGATCCAGGAATGATTTGGATATTCCAATGTATGTCCCAGGCAAATGATATCACTAGAGTTCCCCTTCCCCTGATATGCCAGACGTACTCCCAACTGCCCCTGACCCAGCTGATCCAGGAATGATTTGGATATTCCAATGTATGTCCCAGGCAAATGATATCACTAGAGTTCCCCTTCCCCTGATATGTCAGATTGACTCCCAACTGCCCCTGACCCAGCTGATCTAGGAATGATTTGGATATTCCAATGTATGTCCCAGGCAAATGATATCACTAGAGTTCCCCTTCCCCTGATATGCCAGACGTACTCCCAACTGCCCCTGACCCAGCTGATCTAGGAATGATTTGGATATTCCAATGTATGTCCCAGGCAAATGATATCACTAGAGTTCCCCTTCCCCTGATATGCCAGACTTACTCCCAACTGCCCCTGACCCAGCTGATCTAGGAATGATTCGGATGAGATAGGATCACTTTCCCTTTGAATCATCCAATCTAGGAACCAATCCTGATTCAGTGGGTATAGTATTAAGCCCACGACACACTACAGGGTCTGAATCTGATCCAACAAACAACTAACTTAACCCCTTGACTACGGGAACCGAGTGTGCTATGTACAAAGTATATGCATGGGGATTTCTGAATCTCGTAGGGAACAGGTTTACCAAGACGTACATATTTGAAGCATAAGTACATTCAGATCAGAACCATGGTCGAGGGATGGGTGGGTGAATGAAAGGATATGAAAATTTTTTTTTTTGCTATTTGGCAAAACTATATCTCTTCTGTAGTTCAAATATTATCTTGTGTATATTACATAGATCTATATCTAAAAAAAAAATAACTTGTGCTTCTGATGTTTTTCCTGATAGTTTGTTATACAACTGTACATACCCCAAATTCAACAACTTGGTAGCTATAAACTTTATAGCTACCAATTTGTTGAATTTGGGGTATGTTCAGTTCTTTTAACAAGTGCAACTGTTTAGTGTGCTTGTAATCTATGGTAATATGTTGCAAACCAGCATAATAAGTACAATGTAAGTTTGTAAAACTGCTGATTTAATATGATATCACTTCCTGCCCAGACCACAAGAAAATCAGATTTAGAATGAGATCTGCATCAGCTGTTGTTCCTGGCAACAAAAATGTATGAATAAGGCAACAACCTGATCTCATGTCTGGGGTGTGTTTCACAAAGATAACAAGGACCGCTAAGTTAGACTTTAAAATTATGGAAAGCCATTTGTTTCTTTGTCAAATTGTTAAACAAGTTCTTTAAACAGGCCTCCAATTTTGATAAAAATCATTAACATTTTCTTTTATCAAAGAGACTTCAAGTTATTGATGTGAAGTTTTGTGGAAAGTTGCAAATATTCGCATTTAGGCTCTTGATTATATTTCATTCCAAAGCTACAAATGGCTTTCCATAATTTATGAGTCCAACTTTGTGTTAAAGTGATCCAGGTAAAGTGTCTAACTCCACGAAAAATAATTGGAGCTTCGTCGTTTCTCTTCTGCCGTGTTGTTTAGCTTATGGTAAGAGAAGAATAAAATAGGGTTAGATTTTTTCAAATGTCCCTTTAGTATGAAGATAATTATCATTATTTGAAAAGCGTTGATCAACGCTTTTCAAAAAAAGTAAACTTGTTTCAGCTGATTACGTCCGAGCGTGGGAAACATTCCCAACCTAGAGAACTTTGATCCAACACGTGCGCGAATTCCAGGAATTTCGTATACCGCATATGTAAACATACACGGGTGCGGATATATCGTCATAGGCTGCCAGTTATAACTGTTGCAATTCTACGACAAGCCATCAGTATTCGGTGATATATGAACTCAATATTCGTTTTTTTCACTAGGTAAACAGTGTTCGTTTTCCTTCAAACTTTCACAAATCTTTCAATTGTATTTTACAATGATATTGATATAGGATTGAAGTCTCAAATGTCATTTTGTGCAATATCTGACACTTTACCTGGATCACTTTAAGTTTAACTGGGGATCTTTGTGAAACACCCCCCTGATGATTCATAAGAATACAGTCACTTAAGAGTGCAAGGGAAGACCCCTAACTACAAGGTGCAGAGTATAGCGCACCTGCAAAGTACGAGACGTCAACTTCAATCAAATTTAATTTGTCAGGCTTCTGACAAAACTGTTTTTCTCTCGTCAGCTCGTCATGATGTCACTATAGCCTGCAAGGGAAGAAAGGTGCAGAATATATTGCACAGGGCCTCGTTTCATAAAACTTTTGCAATTGTTGTAAGTGTCCAATTATTGTAATTACCATGGCAACAGCTGCAAAGCTCTATGCTGATTGGCTGTAGTGATCTACTAGTTGTATCCCCCGAACCACTTCGGGGGATACTATGGATTTGGCCTCGTCGCGCCGCCGCCGCCGCCGCGTCCGCCGCGTCCGCCGCAGAGATTTTCTTGTGAACGCTCTACAGGTCCGAGTTCTTGTCCGTTCATTTTCTAATTTGGTATGAAGGTGTATTAAGGAAAGAGGATGAAGCCTATTGATTTTGGTGTGGGGCGGAGTCCTGGTTGCCATGGTAACCATGATATAAAGAAATAGTTAAGATTACCTTGTGAACGCTCTACAGGTCCGAGTTCTTGTCCGATCATTTTCTAATTTGGTATGAAGGTGTATTAAGGAAAGAGGATGAAGCCTATTGATTTTGGTGTGGGGCGGAGTCCTGGTTGCCATGGTAACCATGATATAAAGAAATAGTTAAGATTACCTTGTGAACGCTCTACAGGTCCGAGTTCTTGTCCGATCATTTTCTAATTTGGTATGAAGGTGTATTAAGGAAAGAGGATGAAGCCTATTGATTTTGGTGTGGGGCGGAGCCCTGGTTGCCATGGTAACCATGATATAAAGAAATAGTTAAGATTACCTTGTGAACGCTCTACAGGTCCGAGTTCTTGTCCGATCATTTTCTAATTTGGTATGAAGGTGTATTAAGGAAAGAGGATGAAGCCTATTGATTTTGGTGTGGGGCGCGGTCCTGGTTGCCATGGTAACCATGATATAAATAAATAGTTAATATTACCTTGTGAACGCTCTACAGGTCCGAGTTCTTGTCTGATCATTTTCTAATTTGGTATGAAGGTGTCTTAAGGAAAGAGGATGAAGCCTTTAGATTTTGGTGTGGGGCGGAGTCCTGGTTGCCATGGTAACCATGATATAAAGAAATAGTTAAGATTACCTTGTGAACGCTCTACAGGTCCGAGTTCTTGTCCATCATTTTCTAATTTGGTATGAAGGTGTCTTAAGGAAAGAGGATGAAGCCTATTGATTTTGGTGTGGGGCGGAGTCCTGGTTGCCATGGTAACCATGATATAAAGAAATAGTTAAGATTACCTTGTGAACGCTCTACAGGTCCGAGTTCTTGTCCGATCATTTTCTAATTTGGTATGAAGGTGTATTAAGGAAAGAGGATGAAGCTTTTTGATTTTGGTGTGGGGCGGAGTCCTGGTTGCCATGGTAACAATGATATAAAGAAATAGTTAAGATTACCTTGTGAACGCTCTATAGATCCGAGTTCTTGTCTGATCATTTTCTAATTTGGTATGAAGGTGTATTAAGGAAAGAGGATGAAGCCTATTGATTTTGGTGTGGGGCAGAGTCCTGGTTGCCATGGTAACCATGATAACCATGATATAAAGAAATAGTTAAGATTACCATGTGAACGCTCTACAGGTCCGAGTTCTTGTCCGATCATTTTCTTATTTGGTATGAAGGTGTATTAAGGAAAGAGGATGAAGCCTATTGATTTTGGTGTGGGGCGGATTCATGGTTGCCATGGTAACCATGATATAAAGAAATAGTTAAGATTACCTTGTGACCGCTCTACAGGTCCGAATTCTTGTCCGATTATTTTCTTATTTGGTATGAAGTAGGCTTGGGCGGTTCTGCCCCAGCTTGGAGTCGATTCTGATTCCATACCCATGTCTCGGTTCCGAGAAGAATCGGTTCTGAGATCGTATAGCGTACATGTACACATAACTCATACAATCACACAATCAGCTCTGTGTATGTGAGAAGGTAACTCGCCGGATCGCCTACCGCGCTGGCGATCCAGTTCTAACAAAAATTGTTAAAATGCAGTGCGTTTGTAATCGAGGTAAATCTGAACAGTTTGATATCATTTTTCCGTAGAAATCATTTTAGAAATGCAAAAAAGTAATTGATTTAGGAATCTGGTTTATTTAAGAGGATTTGGGGCCACAAATGCACTGCATTTTAACCATTTTTTTTTAGAACTGGATCGCTTGAATTGCGAATTGCATGCATGCGTACGTATATGCGCTGTACACGTACGAACGCCAGCGTTGTTTTCTTGAAATAAATAAGACGGGACCGGTGCGGGAGAGACCGGGAGAGACTGTGTCTGTGCGAGATAATGTAAGAGCCTGTTACATATGCCAATATTAATGAGCTCCGCAAGGCCTCGCCGCTGACGCGGCTCAGTCCAGCGATCACTGCTGTAAGCGCACATCGCCTTGTCTATTAATCAGACCCTGCTCGGAGGACAAACAGCGCGCGAGGCCTTGCCCAAAGGCTACTGCCAGCCTAGTAGAACAACGTACACCACCAAACTTGTTCAGTTCACAATATTACAACCCACAAAAGTGCAATGCAATTGGTTCGGGGGATACATGTGCTCGGCTGCGCGACCCCCCGAGCGCGCAATTTCTAGTTACAATAATTGGACACTTACAACAATTGCGAAAGATTTATGAAACGGGGCCCAGGTCTGCAAAATATGCATCTTCATCCATTTCAGTCTGTTTAATATTTGTCAGGCTTCTGGAAACTGTTGTTCTCTCGTCTTGATGGAGTTTCTTTCTGTGTAACAGGATGTTATAGGAATTCTTTCAAAGTCCATTCAAGATTATTTCTATACACATTCTTCCATATTATGAACAACTATTATACCCATTCAGACTTTTTTATGACTGTTAGTAGTGCCATATATATATATATTTGAGTCATGTTTGAAGTTCTACAAATTGAGGTGAAGAATATGTGTGAAAAAGAAATTGATATTTGAACCCATTCAGGACTGGTTCCCAATAATACTGTATAATTGGTTGAGGTTTAAAGAGAAAGCAGGTTACAGCAAAATCAACAGTTTTAAGGGTTACAAATAATGCTAAGATATTGGAGGAATTGTCAAGGGACATTTATTAGGTGTATAATTTTTTGGGGGAAATAAAATGCTAGGATGGCCTCCTTTAGTTCCGCTGTACTATAAGACACGTGTTTAGGAGCCAGTATACTGTCAAGCCCACATGATCAGTCTACTAGGGGCCGGGAGGGACCTCATAGAAGCAGTTGTCAGATCCGGACTCAAGATCCCATCATGGAATTAAAGCTAAAAACAGTTTTGAGAAACCCTTCAGACTCAAAAATATTGGTTCCCCCCCCCCCCCCCCCCCCCCCCCCCCCCCACACACACACACACACAATGTGGATAAATATATCATAACTCATTTGTAAATTAAAGAGTTGACAGAAAAAATGGACCATTATAGAAATTGAATGATTGAAATACCTTAGTTTGTATAAAATTTCATTTTATTTTTTTAGATTCATTACATTCATAATATTTATAACAAACTAATGGGACATCACTACTTCAGTACTCTAGATTCTGGTTCTGACTGCATTGTGCTGACTTTGATGCAAGCCTTTTTACACCTTGATTTGTGTAACTTTTCAGTTTTGACATAACAGGCTAACTCTTACATTTTCATTTTGTTTCCATTTATTTTTTTTTGACAGGTTTTACCTGAAGGCTAAATCCCCCTGCGACCAATCAGCCCAGATTCCTAGCACAATTATGGTGGAGTTGTTGCAAACCTTTTGTTTTTTTCTTTGTCATTTTTGTGCCTTATCAGTATTGACGCAATGGGCTAACTCTTGCTTTTTCATTTCGTTTCCGTTTTCTCTTTCCCAGGTTTTACTCGAAGGCTAAATCCCCCAGCGGCCAATCAGCCCAGATTCCTAGCGCCTATGGTGGCTTCTACGCAAACCCTGTATTCGGTACCAACCAGGGAAACGAACAAGTTCTTGGACTGGCACCAAATGGAACCATACAGGTAAAGTACCAAGCTAGTCTGCTCAGTTAGCAATAAGCAGAGGCCTCAAAGTGGCATACACCCAACTCGGGGGGGGGGGGGGGGGGGGGGTCTAAATTATTTCTGATGTGCCTGGGTGTACAATCTATAAAGGAATGAATAATTTTAACAAGGTTTGATAAATGTAATACCAAATATGAAACAGACTTATCATCTTCAACCTTTTAACACGATTATTATCCTGGTCATAGGATACAATGCCAGTCTGTACACATTATGTGTACCTTCTCCACTCCCTGGGGAGCATTCCTTCCAAGCAGCTTATAGGGATTGAGAAGATCAGTCACTTATATTAGCACTGGTTTGCTCTCCTGAGCACACCAAATGTGTGCTTCGACCCTAGAGGGTTTTTGTCACTTTTGTGATAGCTCAACCTTTCAGAGGTCTCTTTGATTAACTTAAACTGTTTAGGGGCTCATTGCAACATATTCTAACAACTAAAAGAGCAATATCTGAGCCAATTGTACTCCCTGACAGGGGCACCCAATTAGTATTTTTAGAATTAGCTCAAAATATATGGTGAAAGATCCTTTTCTTGTGCTACTTCTTCCCCATGGAACAATTTTCCCCTCAATATTTGCACTTCTCATAATGTTGATACTTTTAGGTCCAGGTTGAAAACTCATAATTTGTTAAAGTTAGCCTTTTGTGATGGTTAATATCTTGTGTGTCCACTGTCTATATACCCTATAATTTAGTTAATTTTATGTCAATATTTGTAAGCGCTTAGAGGTTTTTTTTGCAATATGCGCTGTACAAATGTCTATTATTATTATTATTATTATTATTACTATTATTATTATTTCAAGTCTACGTGGGATCTTTTTGATTAATTTGAACTGTTTCTAACAAATAAAACTGAAATAATTAAGCATTTGGACTCCTGGGTCCCGTTGCAGAAAGGGTTGCAATCGATTGTAAATTTGCAATTAATTGCAAATCAGAAAATATGCCCATATGAACCAATCAGATTTGCGCATTTAGTCAAATGATCTGACTTAAATTTAATTGCAACCTTACAATCAATTGTAAGTTTTTCTACAACAGGACCCTGGACCTTTAAGGGCCACCCAATTCGTATTTCAGGCAACAAATGTAAGTCCAAAAGGGAACAGAGAGCATAAGAGTGGATGTGGTGTGGCAAGATTGGCAGAGTGCGCGCTTTCCAATTGTGTTTGTCCTTCAGCAAGACAATTTATCCACAATTACTGCTCTCTACCCAGGTGTATAAATGGGGACCCGGTAGATGGTGAAAGCCTTTATGTGAAGGATCATCTCAATGCCCATGAGCCGCTTGGAAGGAATGTTCCCCAGGGAGTGGAGATGGTGCACACAATGTGTGCTGGCTTGCATTGTATCCTACGACCGGAGTTATAATAGTGTAAAGCACTAAGAGATGATATTGTATCATATTCGGCCCTATATAAATCAAACCTATTATTAATAGATACTCTTGACACACCCACTATGTGATCAATGTGCGATGCTTTGCCCTTGATAGCTAATAATTATGAAAATTTTGATAAATGAGAACTTGCATTTTAATTTCTATAAAGATAGCCACTGCTGATAATTTATGTATGAACATAATAATATTGATATTCGATTTATATAACGCCTAATATGATTGATAATCATCTCTAAGTGCTTTACAATGATATATAATGATATAAAGCGACTCCATGATCCATGATCTGAGATCAGACATACAGATCAAATGCGAGTAGTAATTGAATTTCCTGATAGGATCGCTCTTCTGTCACCAAACGCTATATGATACCTCAAGGGACTTCAATGATCTCTGAAAGATTGAAAGTGTCCCTCGACAAGTGTCAGTTTTTGCAGAATGTTGAAGTTC
Source organism: Echinarachnius parma (assembly GCA_037951105.1). Classification (NCBI taxonomy): domain Eukaryota; kingdom Metazoa; phylum Echinodermata; class Echinoidea; order Clypeasteroida; family Echinarachniidae; genus Echinarachnius; species Echinarachnius parma. Next base: position 117,083 of record JBAMJV010001335.1, on the reverse strand, counting down.
CCACTCACGCTTTTCGCCTCAATGATTATAGAGCATACTTTCTTGAGTGCTTTAGAATAGTAATAATATCAAAAGTCAACTCAAGGGACTTTAATGATTCCTGAAAGATTGAGAGTGTCGCAGTTGGAGTACATCCCTTGACTTCGCAACGAGCAACCAGACTGTTAAATCATCACTCACATTTTTAGCCTCAATGATTATAGAGCATACTTTATTGAGTAATATGCTTGTATGATATCACTAGTCAATACAAGGGAAGATCTCTGAAAGATTGAAAGTTTCCCTGTGGGAGTAGACCCTCACAAGTGTCAGTTTTTGATACAACAAGCAAGCAGATTGTTAAAGCCCCACTCACCCCTTTCACCTCAATAATAAGGAAGGTACTTTCATGAATGATATGTTTCTAAAGGAATAGTAATGATATGATACCTCAAGGGACTTTGATGATCTCTGAAAGATTGGAAGTTTCCCTGTGGGAGTAGACCCTCACAAGTGTCAGTTTTTGATGCAATGAGCAAGCAGAGTTGTTTAAAGCCCCACTCACACCTTTCACCTCAATAATAAGGAAGGTATGTTCATAAAATAATATGTTTCTAAAGGAATAGTAATGATATCTCAAGGGACTTTATGATTGGAAGTTTCCCTGTGGGTATACACCCCTAACTCAGGGCTCGACACTCGCACTGGCCGCTGGCCTGGGGCCAGTGAAAATGCACTTCGGGCCAGCAAAAATGTATAAAAGTCATATTTTGGTTGCCCGATCGGGCAAGCAGATTTTCAACCCAACATTGACAAAATTAGAAAAATCTTGTTTTCTTCCATGTCATGCTTCATCTATAATCATAGGTTTGATCAGGAAAGAGTGATATTTGGAATAATAAAAAGTTTACTCATGAAATACAATTTTTTGGCCAGTAAATTTTTCTTTCGGGCCACCAGAAAAGGGGAATAAATCATTTCACTGGCCCGACCGGGCCACTGACAAAAAAGGTAAGTGTGGAGCCCTGCCTAACGAGTGTCAGTTTTTGCAACGAGCAAGCAGCTGGAGTTGTTTCAAGCCCCATATACACTTTTTTCTTCAATATTCATGTAGAATATTCATGTACATATTCATGTACTTTCATGAGTAATATTTGTAAGAATAGCAATATGGTATCTCAAGGGATGTTACTGATTTGATAAAGATCGTGCATGTTGTTGTGGGAGTGAGTGCATGGGCCCATGCAGTTGCAAATCCAAGAGGGGTTTATATTTGCACCCTGGGGTAATACGTTTCCCCTCTCTGGTGGTACGATATAAAGAAAAATAAACTCATTAAAGAAAGGATCGTTTACAATCTCAGTGCAATTATTGCCCCATCATGTGAATGTTTCAAAGACCTCTTGGTTTCATTTATTTCAGTAAGATTAGAAATTAATATTATTATGGATTACATTTATGGAAAATGTTTAAAATATACATCAACATTTGTACATTCTGAAAATGGTTAATGGGACATCAAATGTATTGCTCTTGTGCAAAATGGGGAATGGGTCTTTAAGTGTCCCCCTCAAGGTATATATTAGTGTCAGATAGGATTATATATCAGGCCAGACTAAAGGTGACTAATTAATCCAGTCCTAAGCCAGCTTGCTATTCCTGCCTCCAGGCCCTACAGCTAGATAGATAGATATTGAGTGTCTATAATACCTGCGTGGTATTTCTGTAAACCACTACAGTATAATGTCATATACAGGTACTAAGAGCCTGCCCATAGTATTTCAATATATACATCTGTATATCTAAATGTTAATTAAACTCATCAAGATTTTGTTGGAGTGGTGATTCAGTGGAGATATTATTAATGAATTGTTGAAAAGTTGTTTTTAAAAAAATAAAAATAAAAATAATAATAATTCTCTAGAAAGTTAAAATATTTTTTGATTGGTATGGATATTTCGGCCGTTTCTGAGCCGATTTCGATTAAATGGAGTTTTTTGTTTTTGTTTGTTATCAAGATTGTTTGTTCTTTTAAATTTGATAGTCAGGTTTATATTGTTTTATGAAGGGGTATGTTGTGAAGTGCCCTCTATACTAATTGCTCAATTTTCTCTTTAGTGGTTATTTTTGAAAGAAAGTAGTAATTTCATTGAATTTTATATTCATTTATTTAATTTTTTTTAGCACTATTGAATTATAATTATGATTTGTTGGTATAATATAACAGTTATACCTCTAAATAATTAGTTTCAATATAATAGAATTGCCCCTTTAAATATAAATTGATATAAATAGATTTTGCGTAAATATTATGGTTTATGGAAGGCCTGACACATTGGCAACTGTCACTGTGTATGTGTTCATTCAAATACCACTGGGAGAGATTACGACTGTTAATTTGAAATTTTACGCTACCATACCCGTTATACAACTGAAACGTATATGTATGACACAGGTTCAGCTGTTTTATGAGTAAGGATCGGGATTGAAATACGTTAATCTTACTGTTGATTATACGTTATAATTCTATTCCTTTATTTATAGTTTAGTTCTTCCTTTTCGCAGAAGTCATGATGTTGACCTCCTTCGCTCCCGCTTTCTTTCTCTCTCTTTGTTTTCTTTTTTTCTCTTAATCTCCGTGTATATAATAGACCGATTCGGTGTTGTATAAGGGTGGTGTGCTTGTGGTGGCGGACTCTTTGTCGGTGGGATTAGCTGTAATGACTAGGATCGGCAAGCTATACTAGCTATTACTTGCTGTTCTTGGTTGCTATGGTTGGGCCAGCCGGCGTGGGGGATGCCGTCATGCGCGTACCGTTGGAGTGCATTACCGAATCGGTCTATTGAAAGACATGTAAGACGATCGTATGTACACCGGTTGGGATGCAACTTTTATTATGACTTTTATACTGCTTAATTCGCTTATTTAAATGCGACTGTTTAAAACGCTATTAATACTCTTTTATGATTTTTGAATTTGGAAAGAAAAAAAGGGTTGGGGGGAAGAAGTTTATTGAGATTTTTTGACAACTAATAACTGCGAGATTCTAATTGTAGTTATGCTGGGGCACTTGTAATTCTTGTACAATTGCGAGTGTATATTTTTATTTTTTATTTTTTATTAATTTTTTCCTCATTAAAAAAAAGAAGAAGCTAATAATATGGGAAGATTTAGAGGTAAGCTTAGACATGTTAGGGAAGGGTATTCAGATTTAGAGGTAAGCTTAGACATGTTAGAGAAGGGTATTCATATTTTGATATTCCTGCTTACTCCTAGTCCTTGCTGCCTTCTTTTCTCCTTCGATACTTGTCTTTTTTCTTCATTTCTCTATTTCCTTATTTTTCCAATATTCATTTATTTATCAACATTTTTTAATTAATATTTTTTTTTTTTTTGTTAATTGGTTTATTTTTAATTTTTTGTTATCTTGAATTATCATACAAATGACTTTACGAAGCCTTTATTTTAAAATTCCATGGTCAATTTGCGGAGCTTTTTAATTTTTTTTTAAAGTTCCTTGAGTTTGCGTATGAATAGTAATATGTGTAAATGTGTTTTGTGTATGTTCAATGTTGTGTGTGCCAATTGTAAAAATCTCCACAGGGTGTATTGGATTTATATCCTTTATGATGTCAGTTATATATGTCTAAGGTAGATGTTGTTTCTATGAATTGTCGTGGTCTAGCAAATAAGGACAAAAGACATGAATTGTTTCAATTTTTAATATTAAATAAATATCATATATGTTGCTTACAAGATACGCATTTTATTGATTTAGATCGAGAAAACCTTAAAAAAGAATGGGGTGGTCAATGTTTTATTAGTTGTAAAGCTTCAAACTCAAGAGGAGTGGCAATTTTGTTTAGTGGAGGCATAACAGTCGATATTTTAGATAGTAAAGAAGATGATAATGGAAATTTTGTTGTACTCCATATTAGGATATTTGATTATGATATTACATTAGTATCTTTGTATGGTCCCAACACTGACAGTCCCCTTTTTTATGGTCAGATAGAAAAATGTATATTGGAATTTGAAAACCCATTTACTATTATTTGTGGTGATTGGAATCTGGTACAGGATTTTGATTTAGACACTTACAATTATATTCGCATTAATAACCCATTGGCAAAAAATAGAGTTAGTCATTTAAAACAGAATTTAAATTTGATTGATCCTTGGAGAGAATTGTATCCTTTAAAAAAAAGTTTTTCTTGGCGACAGCCAAATCCGGTAAAAATGGCAAGATTGGATTTTTTTCTTGTTACAAAAGAATTAATGTCAGTTATAGATAAATTGAAAATATTACCAGGATATAGGACAGACCATTCATTAGTATGCTTGTCTTTGAATTTAGAAAAGATACATACAGGTAAAGGTTATTGGAAATTTAATAATTCGTTGTTGAAAGATGAAGAATATGTACAGAAAGTTAAACATGTAATTAAAGAGAATATTGTAATGTATTCGGTGGATGAAGTGTCTTATGATGAATTAGACTTAGATAAATGTAACTTTGAAAATTATAGATTTTCTATAGATGATCAGTTATTTTTTAATACATTATTAATGATGATAAGAGGTGAGACAATATCATATTCAAGTATGAAAAGAAAACGGTGTATGAAAAATGAAACTAAATTAGAAAAAGAAATTAGTGATTTAGAAAATAAGATTATTTATGTTTTAGATAATAAAGATATTATTGAAGAATTGGAAGATTAAAAAAATAGTTTGGAAGATTTAAGAAAACAAAAAGTCGATGACGCAATTCTTCGTTCAAAGTTACAATGGATGGAGTTTGGTGAAAAACCCTCAAAGTTCTTTTTGAACTTAGAAAAACAAAATCGTATTAATAGACAAATTAAAACACTGATTGATGATCAAGGTAATATAATTCAAAATCCAAATGTTTCATTTGAAGTACATCTTTTTTACTCTAAATTATATAAGCATAAACCTGTATCCGACTTTGATTGGGATCTTTTTCAATCAAGAAACATCCCGAAATTGAATGTGCAGATGAAAGATTCTTTAGAAGGTCCTTTGGTAATTGACGAGGTTTTTCAAGTTATTACAAATATGAAAAATAATAAATCTCCAGGAATGGATGGTTTTACAGTTGAATTTTAAAAGTTTTTTTGGGGCAGTATAAAGTATTTTTTACTTCGATCATTGAATTATGCATATTTTAATGGTCATATGACTGAAGCGCATAAAATGGGAGTGATTACATTAATACCAAAAGGAAATAAAGATAGAAAATTGTTATCAAACTGGAGACCTATTTCTTTATTAAATGTTATATATAAAATAGCTTCATCTTGTATTGCAAACCGGATTAAACAAATATTACCTTTTGTGATTAATGAAAGTCAAAAGGGTTTCATGTCTGGACGATTTATTGGGGAAAATATACGTCTTTTGTTTGATTTGATGTTATACACGGATTTAAATGATATTCCTGGACTTTTGTTGATAATAGATTTTGAAAAAGCCTTCGACTCAATATCACACGACTTTATTTTTCAGGCTCTGGACTTTTTTAATTTTGGTGATTCAATAAAATCATGGATTAAACTTTTTTATGAGAATGCATCGTCATGCGCTATGGTCAATGGTCATATGACAAACAGATTTAATATAGAAAGAGGATGTCATCAAGGTGACCCTCTGTCTCCATACATTTTTCTTTTATGTGCAGAAATATTAAGTATAATGGTAAGAAAATGTGATGGTATAAATGGGATAAAAATAGCAAATGTTCAGCACAAAATAATTCAGTATGCTGATGATACTCTAATTACTTTAGATGGTACAGAAGATGATTTGAAGAAAACGATAGAAATTTTAAATACTTTTGAAGCTGCATCAGGGTTGAGTTTAAATAAACACAAAACTAAAGTAATGTGGATAGGGAGATATAAAGAAAGGAAAGATTCTTTGTGTACGGAAGAAAATTTAGATTGGGTTTTTGATGGTTATTTTAAATATTTAGGCATCGATTTCTCGGGTGACTTGCACGATATGGTTGATCATAATTTTTATACACAAATTTTACATATTAACTCTCAAATGACTCTCTGGTTGAAAAGATCGTTAACAGTGTTTGGTAGAATAATAGTTGTAAAATCCTTATTAGTATCAAAGTTAAATTATTTATTTTTATCATTACCGAACCCCTCTGATGAAATTATGAAATTATTACAAAAGTCATTTTTTGAATTTATTTGGAATCATAAACCTGACAAAATAAGTAGGAAACAAATGATACAACCCTATCATTTGGGAGGAGCCAAAATGATAGATATATACTCACATGTTCATTCATTGAAAATATCATGGATGAGAAGATACTTTTTTGGTAATATAGATTCTTTTATTGATAATTTAATGCATACATTTATGCCCAAAAATTGTCAATTGAACCCTACTTTTGGTGATGTTCACTTTTTAAGATTGTCAATAGGTGCAACTAACCCTTTTTGGAAAAATGTTTTTTTGGCTTATAGTATTTTACAGTCTAAAAGTTTTCGCGATATATCATGTCAGCCTCTATGGTTTAATAGTCATATTCAGGTGAATAACGTGTGTGTATTTTATAGTTCTTGGTACGAAAAGGGTATAATATGTATTAACGATTTGTTAGATGAAGATGGAACTTTTTTGTCACTCAATGAATTTAAATTGAAATATCAAATTACAGTTAATTTTTTGCAATACTTTGGCCTATGTGAAGCTAATAAATCTGGTTTCAATAACCGTTGTGGTATTTTTGTGAAAATGGAACAGCCTTTAAGATTAGATTTAATTTCCCTTATTTGTCAATTTCGAAAAGGATGCTCGCATATATATGCTTTATTATTACAACAAAAAAGGGAAGAATGTAAAAGCTATACAAAATGGAAAAGGTTTTTTAATATTGATGAATCCATATGGCAGAAGTATTGTGCTCTTGCATTTAATTGTTCTATTGATGTTAATTTACGTTGGTTTCAATTTACAATATTACATAGAATTTTGTTTACAAACGACATATTGTTTAAATTGAACATGGTTGAAACTGAATTATGTTCCTTTTGTAATGCTCATACTGAAACAATTACTCATTTATTTTGTGATTGTCAATTTGTTAAAATTATATGGGCAAAACTAGAAAGATGGATTAACATAAGTGCTGGTTGTAACATACATTTTACAAATGAAAATATATTGTTTGGATTAAGAGGTTTAAATAATAGAGCAATAAACTGTTTATTGTTCGTTAGTAAGCAAATAATATTTCGAAGTAAACTAGTGAATAAAATACCTGTATTTTCTCAGTTTAAATCAGCTTCAATTTCATATTATAAAAATGAAAAATATATATTTAGTTTGAAAGGTCATGGTAAATACTTTGATAAAAAATGGTTTTCCTTGAGAAGTATGTTTTCTGATATTGTTTAAATAGTTATATTTATACAAAGAAATTATACGACGGTTCATTTATGGTTCATGTATTGTTATTGTTATGATATGCTTGTAAATGTCATGCTATGTTTAATTTTGTTTTACTTATACCAATAAATGCCCTGTGGAGGGGGAAAAAAAAAAAAAAAAAAAAAAAAAAAAAGATTTTATCACCTTTCATACATTAAGAAGCCATGTTGTTACTATGAGGATTTCAAAAGTCTTCTTACATAATATATGTTTTTATAGGAACTCAATAGTTTATTGATATAATTTGTTTTTCTTCAATCAGGATCATTTATCATTGATAAGAAATTTGCATTTACATATTAATTTCTATATTAATTTAAAGATCACTCAATCAATTATGAAATATGCAAGGTCTGTAATTAAATTATCATTGAATTGAATTGAATTTATTCGGCAAAAAGTAAAATACAAAATATGACAAAATAAATGTACATATACAAATTAAAGCCGGGACCTCTGTGAAGCAGCAGCTTGTATTTGAGGCCCCAATAAATAATCATCCACAATCATGATGATAATGAGTGTGTAATTATTGTTAAATAACTTTGCTTTGAAAGGAAACTCAAATTTCTTCATAGAGATCAATTTTTGTCTGTCGTCTGGTGATGATTTACTCCTTAAAGGGATCTAGTAACTTTGTTGACAAGTGCAAAAGTCATGAGTGGTTAATAAAATGTGTATTGGTGTGATCTGATGTGTCCACAAAGTAATGTGTGAAAATTTCACGTTAATTGGATGGTATTTGGCCGAGAAATGAGTGAAAATGCAAAGTGATATTCACTAACTCATTGCACTTACTTTGTAAGTTTGTACAAGGCTGAAATAATCTGAACACTTTAATTGTAAATATCTTTTGAACGAAATGGAAATGTGAAAATCCGAAACTTAATTTCCCCATGCTTTTATTGTTAATATGAATACAACAAGGTATGAGAGAACCACTAGAGTTCCAAGTAAGTTTTGAGGATTTGGACAATGTTACTAAGTCCCTTTAAAAGCTATTAGATAACCTTGGTATTAGATACAGCCTGTGAATCAGAATTCAACTTCCTGTGTATGCAATTTAAGTGCCTTGATATCAAGGGATATAAACCAACTTATTAAAGAGACTTGGAATAATGCCATGATGATGCAAAGATTATAAGTGTAATTTAATTTATAATCAACATTTAGCAGAGCTGCATAAACAGGGTTTTGCAACATGTAGATATCATGAAGATATGAAATGATTTTAATATCATGATTTGAATGGACTATTTAAATCCGTATGGATTGTTTTGACTTGGCAAAACTTGATTTTAACACGTTCCCTTTGAGATTCTGAAATGTCCATAGACTTTGTACACAACCCACCCGGTTCCTGTAGTCAAGGGGTTAACAGGGCACTATTTAAAAAAGAATAAAAAGAGGGGGGAAAGTAGGGGAAAAAATGCTATATTATAGATGCAGTGAACAAAAATGATATGTAAAGGACTTGAGCCATTTGACCCTGGAAAGGGCCAAAAGAGCCCTGACGATTTTAAGGAGAGCCCAAGTAATTACTTATAATTAGCCCACATAGTTTGTATCACTTGGAATCAGAATGCATATTTCCGCTACTCTAATTGATTAAGGAAACATTTTGGCTGTTTTTTTTGTTATCTGTTCAAGATCAGTTATGCTCTTAACCCATTCAAGACTAATTAATTTTTGACATTTGATTTTGCAGTCCAAAATCTAGTATTTGTATGGAACACTCCTTAGGGGCCATCTACAAAGTATGTATGCACGAGGGGGGGGGGGGGGGGGGGGGGTTCACGCTATTGCGTACGATACATTCAACCACATGCATAAAAAGTGCATACAGGGGGGATGGGGGGGGGGGGGGGGTCAATTTCGGACAATAATTTGCGTACGTATTTTGTAGATGGCCCCTTAACAGGTTAATTTTTTTAAATGCATTCCAGATTAGAACTGTAGTCCATAACTATGAACTAGTCCTTTTTAATATGAAATAAGATGGGTGCAAGAAGAAAAGTTCTTTTGACATTTGAAGATTTGATATCAAAGGAAACGATAAGATTGGATGAAAGTGATTAGTATTATAATTATTCTCTGCAATTTTGAAGATTGAGGAAACGAAGATTCAAAATGGGAAACAGATTTACTAGGGAGTAATTAGGCAAAGGAAATCAAGTGTACTCCATGATGAAGGGTGAATTATGCCAGCCTACGATTTTCATAGAAATGTATTTCAGTTAGGAAACTTGTAGGATGTGCTAAATACTGTATATTCTGAAATGCATATGCAGCCTATTTAGTAACTTTGTTGACATGTGCAAAAAGTGATGAATAGTTGATCAAATATTGTTGTGATATGATATGTCCACTGAGTAAGTTAATAAGAATAAGTTAAATGGACGTTATATAGCCGAGTAATGAGCAAAAATGCGAAGTGATATTCACTAACTCATTGCACTGACTTTGTCCACGGTTACGACTATCCAGTGGATAGTTTAACATCTGAACACTTCAATCGTAAATATCTTTTTAATGGAAGAGAAATTAGAAAAAACCTAAACCTGTCCCATGCCTTTATTGTTAATACCAATACAACAAGGTATGAGGTAACCGCTAGAATTCCAATTGGATTTTGAGGATTATGACAATGTTACTAAGTCCCTTTAAGAGTGATGTGGAATGTAATTTCCCTTGTTAGCTTCTTTTAATTGTGATAGAGAATGTACTCTGTGATGCTATTAATAGTGTGGGTCTCTCCTTGGTGTCTCATCTGATATCCTGGCTTTGAGGGATATCTGGAGGGAAGCTAGAGTGTTACGTCGATTACCTTCACCTCTCTCTCTGCCCCTCCCCCCTCTCCTCACTCATTCTACATCCAGCTCATCCTCTTTGCTTCCTTAAAGGGAGTGTCCGCCTTTTACAAATCGTCTGAACAGTTTCCAGGAGACTGATGAGGATGAATGTAACACCCACATCAAATTTCACCCTAATTTCCCCCTCAATTATTGCAATCCCCAAATTCTCTCCCATGCAGCTCTTCCTACACCCCTCATCACCTCCTTTCCCTCTTTCAACTTCCTAATGCATTGCGCCCCTCAAACAACTCTAAACTTCTGTCATATAGATTTTCTTTACCCTCTTCAAATCTCAGATCCATGAAAAAATGTGTTTATTTTTCCACTGACATTTGTTTTGCAACACCCAAATTTTAACCTAAACTATTGCATTCCCCAATTCCTTTCCCAGCCCTTCCTACAGAGGGGGGGGGGGGGGGAGGGGGGCACTGGGCATACTCCCCTCATCACCTCCTTTCCCTCTTTCAACTTCCTAATGCATTGCGCCCCTCCTACAACTCTATATAAACTTCTGTCATATCTGTTTCTCTCTCTCTCTTGTTTTGAGAGAGGAGAGAACTGTTTTAAATTAGTTGAAGACAAACACAGTTATAGATTTAATTGTTTGTGAATCATTGTGTTGTAATTTCCTTTTGCAAATTCCCAGTGATATCCTCTCTCACTATTTCTCTCCGTTCTCAATTTTACAGCTCAGAATCCTGTAAGTGGCAAATTAAATTTTGTGGAGATCTCACTATCAATTCATTTGACTGTTTCACTTACATGTACAACGTATGAATCATAATTGCATTTTTTTCTAATGGAATTCCTTCTAGAAGTCCCTAACGCCCTCTCAACCCCCCCCCCCCCCCCCCCTCCCCCCCACACACACGCACACACTATTTTTCTCTCTCTTTTAGTCTCATTAAATGTGTTTCCATCTCTCATTTAAAGGCGACGCATTTGTAATCCCTTGCAGGCAAATGCATTGTACAACTCAAATATTATTAAATTAATTTTTGGTGAATCATATTAATATCCTTTTATACAAATCTGACATTCTGACTACTAACTTTAGTCATCCTCTCTCAATGTCTCTTCACAGAAAAGCCATATATACAAATGCAATGTTCCAACAGCTTGATCTTTTCACAGAGAAACTTTTTTACAAGTGTGCCACAGGATCAAACTTCATGGATATGTTCCACAAAATGACTGCACCTTATCTGCAGAACTTGTACTACAATGTAATAATAAATCTTTCTTCTGCATTCTCTTTTTTGCATTTTTAAAGAGAAATATTCTGAATTTGTCGCTGACAAAGAGTCACATGTAGCCTGATGAGAATTGGCATGAATGCAGCTCCCCCCTCCACCCGCCCCAGAGCCTCCAAGACCTGCCCCAAGGCCCTCTACACCATCACAAGAACATGATCTTCACTCATAGAAACATCATCTTAAAATAATATTCACCAAAGTACTACATAACAATGCCCAAACCCTGAATGTCCTAACCATGCCCTCGAATGTGTGATGGTCCTGCAAGGTGATACAAGGAACTCAATTATATTTTTAGGGCTATTCTCAGGGGCTCATTTCACCCAAGTATATGTAGCATCGTTTCCTCAAAGTTTTAACCATATATATGCCAATATACTTATTTATTGTCTTTTTTCTTTCTTTTTTTTATACAGAGAAATATTCTGAACTCCTCGCTGACAAAGAGTCACATGGCGGCTGATGAGTTGGCACTGACACAGCTTCCCCCTCACCCTGCCACGGAGCCCCCAAGACCTGCCCCGAGGCCCTCTCATACTATCCCAAGAACACAATCTACACTCGCTGGAACAGAGGAGCACCAGGAGAACAATGCTAACAATGCCCCTGACATTGTCAGAACCGTGCAGGGCGCTAAAAGGATCTCAACTCTGCCCTCAGGGCAACTCTCCAGGGTACATTCGACAAAAGCAACAGCAACTCTTTGTAAGGAGGGTACACTCTCCAATGCAGGGGCATACACAGGGGCAGATACGTTCTACCGCAAGGGCAGACATAGTTCATATTTTCCCCCTACAGGTGAGAGGACTCCAATGCCCCAAGGGGCAGACACTATTGAAGAACTGTCTCTGAGGAACAAAAATGATGCAGAAGTGACCCTCAGGGGCAAAAGCATCGCAGATCTGCCCTTTAGCGCCCCTCTGGAGTTCGATAGCCAACTGCCCCCTCAGAGGGTGCTTGAGAATGCGGGGGCGCAGCCCTACCAGGCGGGCATCGTGCCCCACTACTGCACCATGAACCACAACTTCACCAACAACAGCAAGCGGCGTAGCCTCTCCAAGCGCTTCAGCGGGGCAAGCTTCACGTGGAGACGGAAGCCAAGCTATCTCGGTCACCATGACAACAACACTTGGGCCGCTGCCTCCCCACAGCAGTCAGTCACTGTACAGATGTCCGAGAAACCCACAACTCCATCACAGGATTTGGTCTTTGCGAATCCATCAGTCAGAGAAGGGGACTTGAATGGGAATGGCATGGTGGAAGTTGACCTCGGACAGGACAAAAGGTCAAGATTAGACGATGGTGAGAAAGAGAAGGTGCAAGGGGTGGGTGGAAGAATACAGAATGGACAGAGGGACAGAAGAATGAAAGCGAGAAGTGTTGCTGCCTTTGGTCATACAGTGATCCTGTAGTGAAGGCAGATAAATGAAACAAGCAAAATATTATTAAGAATTTCAACTCAGTTTATCGTATTAGTGAAGTGAAATCATTTAACCCGTTGCTTACGGGAACCGAGTAGGCTATGTACATAGTCTATGGGGATTTCAGAAGCTCAAAGGGAACGGGTAGATCAGTTAAGAAAGGTAAGAGGATGCAAAGGATAGATGGAGGAGTAAAGAAAGGAGAAAGACAGATAGATTTATTCAAGAAGTGTTGCAATAAACCATTTTATACTTCTCTTGGGAGCAGCTTGGTCTTCTCCAATTATATTAATGTTGTATATTCCACAAAAGTGCAATTTAACAGGTATTCAGGTTGTATTATACATGTATTACTTCCAGTACTGTAAACGTTGTTATTTTTGCACGATTAATATTTCGCGCTGAGCGACACAAAAACACATTCGCGGCTTTTTAATTTCGCAGCCGAGCAAGTGTTCACACGCATTGCAAATCGTGCATTTATATTCGCGGACGCCGACTTCAGCGCAAAATCCGCGAAAATTAATGCACCGCAAACATTACCACGTTTACAGTATTCTAGGAACATGTGAGTGAATAGTAGAATGAATATTACAAATAATCATATGAATTATACATATATATAAATGTTTCCACAATTTTATTTCTATTTCTGCAACTCTCTCAATTTTCCAGGAGAAATATTGTCATTTAAATTTGATCTGAATTGATGACCCTGTATTAGTATTCTATAGAATTTAAAGGGACTTAGTAACATTGTCCAAATCCTGAAAACATACTTGGAACTCTAGCGGTTCTTTCATTCCTTGTTGTATTCATATTAACAAAAGAAGCATGGGACAGGTTTCGGTTTTTCAAATTGTCCTTTTGTTAACAAAAATATTAACGTTTGAAGTGTTCAGATTTGTAACTATCTACTGGATAGTCAAAACTATGTACAAAGTCAGTGCAATGAATAGTGAATATCACTTTGCATTTTCACTCATGACTTTATAACATCCATTAAATGTGAAATGTTCACATATTACGTACTCAGTAGACATATCAGATAACAACAATTAATCAACCATTCATCACTTTTTATTTATTTGTAATATTATGTCAAACTATTGATATGTTGTACTTATCATATAGTGAAAGAAGAATATTGTATAATTAGAATTGTATATGTATGCATAATTATATGTAATGAGAAATTGCATGAATTTAGTCGCTTTATATGTACAGTGTACATGGTAATAATTGATTAGTTTCGCAAGAAGTTTGTAATAAAATGAAAACATTCTTAAAACATTGTGTCATTTGGTTTTCTTTTAAAAGGTTTAAAAGGGTGTTTCTTTTAATATGACAATGTTGATGCTGTGCAAATGTGCATTCACGTATATAGATTACTGAAGTATTGACATGTATAGTTATTCAGGTAGTGGGTTAGAACTGGATGATTGCTTTCTTGGCAACTGCTTGGTCACAAATGTCTAGCTTGCCTGACATGGGTACCCTATATATGAGTTTGTAATTGTACATGTGACTGAATTAAACGTGTTCATGCCCCTGTATGTTTTTATGCCTCCGCAACGAAGTAGCCGGAACGAAGTAGCCGGAGGCATTATGTTTTCGGGTTGTCCGTCCGTCCGTACGTACGTCCGTCCGTCCGTCCGTACGTACGTACGTCCCGTTCTCGTGATCGCGTTATCTCAAGAACCGATTAACGGATTTTCACCAAACTTGGGTCATGTATGTATCTTGGGGGGCCAATGATCTGATTAGATTTTGGGGTCATGAGGTCAAAGGTCAAAGGTCACAGAGCTCATTATATATGCAAAAATAGCTCGTGATCGCGTTATCTCAAGAACCGATTGACAGATTTTAACCAAACTTGGGTCATATATGTATCTTGGGGGGCCAATGATCTGATTAAATTTTGGGGTCATGAGGTCAAAGGTCAAAGGTCACAGAGCTCATTATATATGCAAAAATAGCTCGTGATCGCGTTATCTCAAGAAGGGATTGACAGATTCTGACCAAACTTGGTACATGTATGTATCTTGGGGGGCCGATGATCTGATTAGATTTTGGGGTCATGAGGTCAAAGGTCAAAGGTCACAGAGCTCATTATATTGCAAAAATAGCTCGTGATCGCGTTATCTCAAGTACGGATTGACTGATTCTGACCAAACTTGGTACATGTATGTATCTTGTGGGGGCCAATGATCTGATTAGATTTTGGGGTCATGAGGTCAGAGGTCAAAGGTCAAAGGTCATAGAGCTCATTATATATGCAAAAATAGCTCGTGATCGCGTTATCTCAAGAAGAGATTTACAGATTCTGACCAAACTTGGTACATGTATGTTCCTTGGAGAGCCAATGAACTGATTAGATTTTGGGGGTCATGAGGTCAAAGGTCAAAGGTCACAGGGCTCATTATATGTAAAAGTAGCTTGAGATTGGAAATCTCAAGAACTGAATATCAGATTTCAATCCAACTTGATACCTGAATGTATAATAGGGAGCAATTGTAGTCATTAGATTTTGGGGTCATGAGGGCAAAGGTCAAGGTCACTTATAGCTCATAATTGTGATACGTCAAGATCTAAAAGACAGAGTACCATCAAAATTAAGTTGACAGAATTAATTCTGTGTACATGTTGATTTGGGCTTGACATAAATAAATTGCGTAATGGCGGAGGCATCATTTTCGACTGCGCGCAGTCGAAGATCCATCTAGTTTTTTCAATGTTTGTGCTAGTTGTTTATAAATTGTTTTCCTGTAATAAGTTTTTCGTGATTCAATGTCTTTTTTGTGATTGTTTGTATTTGTTCATGTCATTTTTGGTGGGGTTGTGTTATTTGCAGTGGCAGTACCACAATGTAGAAATACTACAGAAGAAGAACCTCTTTATAATGAGCTCAGATATAACTAATTAGTGCCATAATGCAACAATATACCCGATACCCGATACAAGGTAAATTCCAGTGAAAAAAATACACGGGGGGGGGGGGGGGGGCAAATACCCCGTACTTGATCCCAGCCAAGTCAACAGCCGGTTAATGCATTATGCATATGCTAATATTAAAGTTGAACCTCTTTATAACTAGGTACCTGATATAACAAGGTAATTTTACAGGTTGGGGTATAAATTCAATAGGGTCTCACTGTTACATTGGGAGGCAAATGACCCATATTCCCGGCCAAGCCAACAGGTTGTTGCATTATGCATGTGCTACATGA
Organism: Echinarachnius parma; assembly: GCA_037951105.1. Classification (NCBI taxonomy): domain Eukaryota; kingdom Metazoa; phylum Echinodermata; class Echinoidea; order Clypeasteroida; family Echinarachniidae; genus Echinarachnius; species Echinarachnius parma. The sequence continues at coordinate 100,862 of JBAMJV010001335.1, read as the reverse complement.
CCCCCTTGTGATTCATGCATAGAGGCCCTTTACCAAGGGCACAAACACTAGTCACTGCAAGTTACATACACACACACCTTCAAGTGGATGTGCACATATTCCATCATGCAAGCACACATACAAAACTGCATAAACACGCACACACACACACACGCACACATACTTGTAAGCACCGGCAAACGGGGACTCTTGACTCTTTACCTGGAAAATGGGGACTCGCGAAAAACAAAGGATAGGGGGGTTCCTCATACAGCTAATGCAAATCTAGGCCAGGGGGAGGGGGGTATATCCAGGTAATATCACTTGAGGGCGGTATAGTAGTTTTCTTGCCGATCACGACACACGCACGATGTAAACCACACACTCCGATACACACAAAAATTTCACATTTACATTCCAATCGGGGATGAGCTTCAGAACGGGCAGCAGTTCAATTAGTTACATTCTAAACGTGGACAAGCAGTGCTTTCTCATTGTAATTCTAACCGCGGACATCCGCAGTTGGGGTGTGTCCGCGATTAGATGGTGTTTTGTCACATGTATGTCCCCGATTTGGGGGTGTTTACAAACACACAAACACACCTACACACCTACACAACAATCCGAGGACCACCTTTCACGTGCATATTCTATTAGTAGTCCCGGGTCCAATTATGAACCTGTGGTACACCTTCCTTCATCACCATCACTTATCGTCCATCACCATCATCATCCTCATTTATCATGACCATCCATCACCAATATCAGTGCCGTCCATGATCACGCTCCATGCATGGCCATTTACCGCCACAGATGGCGTTATTCCACCAAGGGCTCCGGAAAATTCCAAACTATGAATGCGTCTTTCTCAATAGCGTGCCATCAAAACACACAAAAAAGAAAACACACATTATTTCCGGCACTTTAGTATTAATAGCTAATAATGAATAGCGCCATCTATAGATCACTTTGCACACAAAATAAGCGGTAAAAAATGTGGGGACCGGGATTTCGGTCCCGACTTTTTAAAATGTCCCGAGTTTAATGGAGTGTTTTCATGCAGTAGTCCCGACTCTGTGGTGTAGGTCTGTACACGCACGCACACACACATGCACACACACACACACACACATGCACGCACGAACAAGCACACACTCTTTGAGAGAGATAAATAATGATCTCTGTTGTTTTAGGTCAAAGACTACATGTATCTTATGTATGTAATGGTACATTTTCAGATAATTACTACTTTGTAATTTGGGGAATATTTAGCAAAAATAACATTGCCTGGGCAACGTAAAACATGGAAACCTCTGATGTACAAAAAGGGACTGGTAATAGTGCCAATCTCATTCTCAACTGACAATATACAAAGACATGCAAAACCCCACAAAACGACCAATAAGTCTGGAAAAATTATTGTGCTAATTTTTACATGACATTAAAGTAGCAGTCATTACCTTTAAAAGGGTATATAATTTGTCATATTTGGACTACGCAAACCATCTCGAAATGAGCGCCCACGATTTGGAACATGGCTGAATCAGTTTTAAAGTTAGGGAGATAACGGGCCGCTTCAAAGATCGGCGTCCATTCAAGCACTGTAATCTGATCATTTTTATTTGATTAAAATTATATTTAAACATGATTTCTGGCTCTCAAAATGTGATGAAAGGTAGATTAAGATACTCTGATTCAGAAAATACCAAAATCCTGAATTTTGTACAAAATTTGACTAAATCAGCTGATAACAGACAAACTACCACGGTGACATAACGGTCGTTTTGTGGTGTAAGGTCACATGTATACAAAGAGTCTGTAACATGTTTACATTCTCACACACCCAAACACTCACAAAGACACATTCATTCACTTACACTGGTATAATTTTGCACAAATATACCCTCAGACGCTGAAACATGGACACAGAGACCTGTTGAATCTCAGAAATCAGAATACTCACACATTCACAAAAGCACTAAATAAACATCAACAACTACCGATTTTACACTCCTCTCACACATGCGACTATTCTTTCAACAATCGTTTCTAGAATTCGGACAGGACGTGAAGCCTGGGCATATTCATGAAAGCTTGCTAGCTTAGTTACGTGCCAAGTCTATTATGGATGCATGGCTACAAATTATACACAATATATTTTAGTTGTTAACTAGGGTTAACTTAGTGGGTACCTAAGGCGCACCCAGTTGACCCTAGTTGGGGACTAGGAAAACTGTTTGTTGCTCAATGAACTGCACATTTAAAATACACTTTGCAAGGAACTAAGCTAGCAGGGTTTCATGAATATGGGGCGTGGGGGGGCGTTGCATAAAACTCAAAACGCAAGTTGCGTTTGATTTTGCGTTCGATCAAACGCAACTTCGAGTTTTATGCAACACCCCCCCCCCCCCCCCCCCCCCCAGGTCAATAGGCTAGTAATCAGGTGACGCACACAACATACACAAACAATATTAGAGGTTTTACATTTTGAATCTTTCCATAGGTGGAAACAACTTGCATTTAATATAATGTTTTTTCATGTTTTGTCATTTTTAGATATAAAATACAATAACATTAATAAACATTGGCATCAACTTCTGCCAATTAAATGACATACAGAAGTTTTTTTTTCTCAGTGAATCATCATATTTTACAGTATATACATTTGGGTTGTTTCCATGTTCAGATTGGTTAAATGTGATTTTACTGATTTTTTATAATATCTACAAAAAAAAATGACAAACATTTCCACAATCCCCAATCGCAATGAAAGAAAAAGGATACGGAACAAAAATATTCCAAGTAAAAATGCATGAGATAAACTTTATCTTAACACCTTAAAGACTTGTTTCTAAAATATGTATCTGATACACAAATGACTTATTAAATGGCTTTTTTGTTAGAATTACAAGAATGTAACCAACATTGCCTGTAAAGATTTACAAACAAACATTTGCATTTAAATGATGAAGAAAGTCAAAATACAATCTTTTGATATGGAAATGGAAACTACAGTCAAACCTGTCTTAGTGGTCACCTGTCTATAGCAGCACTTTTCTTGTTTCCCTTGGGTGGCCACTCTACACAAGTTTGACTGTACTTCAAATTAAAAAAAAAGAAACACACAACATAAAAAGCGTGTTAATTTTCAAAAAAAAGCAAAAGGGTAGATTGTTAAGCTTTGAGCTTTCCAAGACATAGTAATGCCTCCTGCCACCTTGTTGGCGGAGGCAAAACACACCTCGTGAATAGTTACAAGCAAATGAATGAAATGGCATTGTATCACTCGTTCGAGTCTTTTCAATGAGCTAAAAAAAAAAGGTGTTTCTAAAATGAAATTCATCACAATAAATACAAGTCACACATGCGAAAGTACAGACAAAAATTACCACCAAGAATCATAGATCTCTCCTAGAGATAATGCAAAAATAAAAGAAACTCATAAAACGATGCATAACATCTGACAAAACATAAAATACATGTATCTATTCTTCTTTATCCATGCAGACTAAAATAAGAAGAAAGCTTCATCAATCATTCTCAAAATTTGTCTTAATAACTTCTATTTTCTTCATAACCAAATATTTCTTATGCGTTACCTTCATGTATGCTATTTAAAATGGAACAGACAATTTTCTCATGTCTGCATTAGTGTTCAAAATATTCCAAGACAATAGTTTTCATAGCCACAAAACATGCTCACATACCATGTGTTTGAGCAATTGTTACTAGTTATAAGATTTTTTTCTTGACTATGTTCCTTAAAAACATCAGGGCCCTCATTTCATAGAAGTCCAATTGTAAATGTAAAATTATTGTACAATTATTGTAATTAGCAAGATGACAGCATGCCATAGTAGTTACAATAATTGGACATTTACAAATAGTTTCACAAAATGGGGCCCAGATAAACCAGGTTATTCCTTCAAATAACACAGAACTTTTCACCAAGCTATTTTATATCCTAATAACTTCTGTAAGTAGCCACATAACAATATTATGACCACATGTCATCATATTAAAAAAAGCTACCTTCTGTATTATATTTGTTTCTCAATTTATCACAACCAAATATTACCCTTTATTTAGTTTTCATAATTTCGCTCTGATACATGCACTTAATTCCTCCACAAAAAACATGCATCCTGCATATTCTTCTTTTCTTAACCTTCCTCTATAAAAACTAATCACTTTCCCGCCCTAATTTCTGTTTAACAAAGAAACAAAGATATTAACTGTACATGTACAAAATATAATTAAAGACGAATAGAATGAAGGAAAAAAAAAGTTCTTGCATGCTATGTACACAATACATTTTTCATACAATTTGTGAGCATACTTCAAAAAAACGCTGTCCATTCCGACTTCAGTAAAGCTCCTATAGCCATACACAAGAACAAGAGAAGGGAATTCACTTCCATTCAAGAGATAACAAACAGTATACCTATGGTATATTAATAATCAGGTTTTGAAATTATAATGTCTATTTGGTTGTTTTTTTCTATAATTTTATGTACTCCTTATTTCCAAAGATTAAAGTGAGGCCTGTAAAGTGTCTAACTCCACGAAAATTACTTTGAGCTTCCTCGTTTCTCTTCTACCGTGTTGTTTAGCTTATGGTAAGAGAAGAATACAATAGGGTTAGATTTTTTTCAAATGCCCCTTTAGTATGACGATATCTATCATTCAGCTCAAAAGCGTTAACAAACGGTCATAAACCTCATAAACGTCCGTTGTAAAAGCTGACGCATATTTTTCGCTTTTTTAACCAGGAAAGCAGTGTTCTTTTTCCTGTAAATGGTGGATATATCTTAGTAGCTGCCGCATGCAGGCTACACAAAAAGTAATTAATACAGTAACATTTCAGAACACTTTGATAAGGTAATTCCTGCAACCCAAAAAATAAATCAAAATGACTTTTTCGTGATGATATAAGACATAAAGACATTATTTTCATTTTTGTATACATGTGTGTATAATTTTGTAAATACAGTGGAACCTCTTTATAAAAATAATGAAATCTGTTATATCGAGGTACCTGATAGCGAGACTATTTCACAAGTCAAGGTTCTATCTATCGAGGTACCTGATAGCGAGACTATTTCACAAGTCAAGGTTCTATCTATCGAGGTACCTGATAGCGAGACTATTTCACAAGTCAAGGTTCTATCTATCGAGGTACCTGATAGCGAGACTATTTCACAAGTCAAGGTTCTATCTATCGAGGTACCTGATAGCGAGACTATTTCACAAGTCAAGGTTCTATGTATTTTATAATGTTTAAGCCCTGATACGAGATATCTGATGTAACAAGGAAATTAAATGGGCCCCGAGGTGCTCGTTATAACAAAGTTTCACTGTATCTAGTATTTCTACACAATTGTAAGTGATGGGTTTGTGTGCTTGTATGTGTGTATCTGTGCACAGTTACGTGGATATGTGTATGTTTATTGACATGTGTAGGTTAGTGCTTATATGTCTGCCTGGTATAGTAGTGTAGTGTTCGTCATTACAATGATTATTTGGTAGGGGGTGAAAACATCACAATGTCTAACACATAGTCTAACATGCATGCAGCATTGGTACACCATAAACACATATCAAAAGGTATGCTGTCTCGGTTGAATGGAGACAAATAATTGCCCTTGGGGAGTTTTTAACAGCAAAACTGGAACATGGAATTGTACATATGCTTAAGATCTGCCCCAACATTCACTTTCTGCTCTCTATACAACACAACATGGATTTGACCAATGTCGTCCTCAGCTAGAGGACATGATATGGTGAACATAAAAGTGATTTGATGATGTCTTACACTAGCAACTTTAAATGTGGAGTAAACGTGGAGGCTAAGCATGCATGTCTACCAGATGTCGCCATGGATTTAACTGATTTGATGACGTCTTAAACGAGAGGATATGTAGTGTACGGTGGAGGCAAAGCCTAATAATGATGACAGCACATACCAGTCAACATTCTAGATCTGTAATCAAAACTTATACTGGTGTGTGCAGACTTCACTGCATGCACTGCAAGTATTCCGGATGACGACATGAGTTTAACTGATTTGATGACGACTCTGGAGGACATGTAGTGAACGCGGAGTGAACATAGGGGGACCCTAATCATATCAACACGTACAAGTCAACATTCCGGATCTGTGATTGAAACGTTTAATGGTACATGCTTATTTCACTGCATATTCACAGCATGTCTTCCAGATGACGACAAGGATTGAACTGATTTGATGACGTCTTAAACGAGAGGATATTTAGCGAACGTTGATTGAAGGTGGAGGCAAAGCCTAATCATGACGACAGCACATACCAGTCAACATCCCAGGGCCCCATCGCAGAAAGAGATGCAATCGATTGTAAGTTACAATTAATTGTGAGTCAGAAAATGTGCGCATTTCAACCAATCAGATTTGCGCATTTAGTCACATGATCTGACTTACAATTAATTGCAACTTTACAATCGATTGCATCTCTTTCTGCAATGGAGGACCTTTCTGTGGTTGAAACGTGTTCTGGTGCGTACCAACTGGAAAATTACATGCACACTTGAGTGACATAATCATTAAATGTCCTACAGATGACAGCCACATGGATTATAAGATGTCCACACCTACAGGATGGGCTGCAAACGTGAAGCGAACGAACTGAAGGACAGATCATGTTCTAGTTCTGCATTTGCAATGAAGAACTCCTTAATGTAATGCAACTGGAGCAGTGTAGGAGCTACGATGGACAGATGGATATAGGGTGTTGGTAGGGGTGTCAGTTGTGCCTGTATCATACGGTGTATCGACTCTTGGCCATGGATCCTGTCTTCGTGTACGCTGGAGCAGTGTAGGAGCAATGATGGACAGATGGATATAGGGTGTTGGTAGGGGGTGTCAGTTGTGCCTGTATCATACGGTGTATCGACTCTTGGCCATGGATCCTGTCTTCGTTATCGTGTCTTTGTGTGCCTGAAAACAAGAGAAGACAAGAAAAGAAACAAACAAAATATATTTAAAGGGATTTAGTAACATTGTCCAAATCCTAAATATTTACTTGGAACTCTAGTGGTTCTCTTATACCTAGTTGTACTCATATTAACAATAAAAGCATGGAACAGGTTTTGGTTTTTCAAATTTCCATTTTGTTCAAAAGATATTTACATTTGAAGTGTTCGGATGTTAAAATATCTACGGGAACGTTTTAAACTGTGTGCAAAGAAGTGCAATGAGTAAGTGAATATCGCTTGCCATGTTTGCTCATTTATCGGCTAAAAAACATCCAATTAACGTGAAATTTTCACACATTACTTTGTGGACATATCAGATCACACCAATAGACATATGATTTTATTAACCACGCATCACTTTTTGCACATGTCAACAAAGTTACTAGATCCCTTTAAGGTAAACATTTTGATTTTTGATTTGTTTTTATTCTTTTTTTAATGGGGTTTACTTTCCAAGCTGGGCTTGCATGAGTAATCACGTTACACCAGGTTTCCTACACTTTATATTTGAAGTCAAATTCCATAACTTTCCATAACCTCTACAGGTAGAATTTTCAATTTCAATTTTATTTCACATCTCTAAAAACACAAAATATACAAATTTCAGCAAATTACATACTGTACATACAAATACAAGTTATACATGTGGTGTGGACAGTGGGGGATCTGCAAAGGATATTACTATCCTGTCGAGGCAGATCCCTTTGTTAACTGTAATGACTAGAACAATTGAACGAACAAATTATTTGAATTAATCTTTGTCGTAGCATCCCCCCCCCCCCTCCTCACCCCTGCCCGCCCACCCTCTGCCATTACTGTGGATGAACATCGAGGCATATTTTTACTGTAGTGTTATATATTCATATATTCATATACAAAAATCAAAGTACACAATAAATAAGTATATCGATTATACAAGATATATACATGCACCTAATCGTAACACATAATTAAATACTTTTTCAGTGAGGATTTAAATACATTTAATGAGGAGCATTGCATAATACTATGACTTTTTCAGGACTTTCCACTAAGAAACATTAACAAGGTTCTTAGGCTTCTTTCAGTACCTTTTCTAACAAAATAAGGTTAAATTTTGGTGCAGAAGAAATGTAGATAAAATGAAGCTAGATGTATGACTCACCTCAAAACCTATTGCGTACTTGGATGGTAGTCCTAATCTGTCCTTGAATTTTTTTCTGAAGAAGAATAACAAAGAGGTACAATGAATTTAGAAATAAATCAATGTTATTCTGTCAAATACCTGCAAAGAAAATCTCCATCCGTAGTAGATAATAGAAATTCTAGCAGTTCAACTTGATAATAATAATAATAATAATATTCTTGATTTATATCACGCCTAATATGATTGATAATCATCTCTAGGCGCTTAACAATGATATTATTACCCCGGTCGTAGGATACAATGCAAACCAGCACACATTGTGTGCACCATCTCCACTCCCTGGGGAGCATTCCTTCCAAGCGACTCACGGGCATTGAGAAGATTGTTCACATAAAGGCTTTCACCGCCTGTCCAGGGAAGTCTATGAGATGGTGGAGCACTTTTTAGCATTCTGCTCAAAACAGGATTAGATATGACAGGACTTACCAAGGACTTGACATTTAAAGGGACTTAGTAACATTGTCCAAATCCTCAAAATAAAATTTGAATTCTAGCGGTTCCCTCATACCTTGTTGTATTCGTATTAACAATAAAATCATGGGACAGGTTTCGTTTTTTTTAATTTCCCTTTCGTTACAAAGATATGTACAATCAAAGTATTCAGATAAGAAAAACTCTGGTGGAGTTTTTCTTATCGTGTACAAAGTGAGTGCAGCGAGTTAGTGAATATCACTTTGCATTTTCGCTCATTACTTAGCCATGCAATGTCCATTCGACTTGAAATATTCACACAATACCCTGTGGACATATGAGATAACAACAATATACATTGCATCAACCATTCATCACTTTTTGCACATGTCAACAAAGTTACTAGATCCCTTGAAGCACTTGCCCTATTGCCCAGGGCAAGTCAAAATGGAAGTCGGGCAAGTCAAATTTCATAAATGACCTAGTTTTGTTGCCTCATCGTTAACTAAATTATTGGTCAACTACAAGAGAATAATGTAGTTCCTGTATGGAAGTCTCGTCTAGAAGTAAACAGGCAAGTCAATTGTCTGTGCAGGCAAGCAAAATTAGACAATTTATGAATTTACTTTTTGGAGGTTTGACTTGCCCTATATTGACTATTGAAAGTTAGTGTGGAGGCTTGACTCACCCTACATTGACTATTGAAAGTTAGTTTGGAGGTTTGACTCACCCTGACTATTGAACGTAAGTGTGGAGGTTTGACTTACCCTATATTGACTATTGAAAGTTAGTTTGGAGGTTTGACTTACCCTATATTGACTATTGAAAGTTAGAGTGGAGATTTGACTCACCCTATATTGACTATTGAAAGTTAGTTTGGAGGTTTGACCTACCCTATATTGACTATTGAAAGTTAGTGTGGAGGTTTGACTCACCCTATATTGATATTTGAAAGTTAGTGTGGAGTCTTAACTCACCCTATATTGACTATTGAAAGTTAGTGTAGGGTAAGGGTTAGGGTGAGGGTAAGGCCTAGGCCTAGGCTTGACTTACCCTATATTGACTATTGAATGTTAGTGTGGAGGTTTGACTCACCCTGACTATTGAAAGTTAGTTTGGAGGTTTGACTTACCCTATATTGACTATTGAAAGTTAGTTTGGAGGTTTGACTTACCCTATATTGACTATTGAATGTTAGTGTGGAGGTTTGACTTACCCTATATTGACTATTGAAAGTTAGTTTGGAGGTTTGACTTACCCTATATTGACTATTGAATGTTAGTGTGGAGGTTTGACTTACCCTATATTGACTATTGAAAGTTAGTTTGGAGGTTTGACTCACCCTATATAGACTATTGAAAGTTAGTGTGGAGGATTGACTTACCCTATATTGACTATTGAATGTTAGTGTGGAGGTTTGACTCACCCTGACTATTGAAAGTTAGTTTGGAGGTTTGACTTACCCTATATTGACTATTGAAAGTTAGTTTGGAGGTTTGACTCACCCTACATTGACTATTGAATGTTAGTTTGGAGGTTTGACTTACCCTATAATATTGACTATTGAAAGTTAGTGTGGAGTATTGACTTACCCTATATTGACTATTGAATGTTAGTGTGGAGCTTTGACTTACCCTATATTGACTATTGAAAGTTAGTTTGAAGGTTTGACTCACCCTATATTGACTATTGAAAGTTAGTGTGGAGGTTTGACTCACCCTATATTGACTATTGAAAGTTAGTTTGGAGGTTTGACTCACCCTATATTGATATTTGAAAGTTAGTGTGGAGTCTTAACTCACCCTATATTGACTATTGAAAGTTAGTGTAGGGTAAGGGTTAGGGTGAGGGTAAGGCCTAGGCCTAGGCTTGACTTACCCTATATTGACTATTGAAAGTTAGTGTAGAGGCTTGACTTACCCTATATTGACTATATTGAAAGTTAGTGTGGAGGTTTGACTTACCCTATATTGACTATTGAATGTTAGTTTGGAGGTTTGACTCACCCTATATTGACTATTGAAAGTTAGTTTGTAGGTTTGACTCACCCTATATTGACTATTGAATGTTAGTTTGGAGGTTTAACTCACCCTACATTGACTATTGAAAGTTAGTTTGGAGGTTTGACTTACCCTATATTGACTATTGAAAGTTAGTTTGGAGGTTTAACTCACCCTATATTGACTATAGAAGGTTAGTTTGGAGGTTTGACTTACCCTATATTGACTATTGAAAGTTAGTGTGGAGGATTGACTTACCCTATATTGACTATTGAAAGTAAGTTTGGAGGTTTGACTTACCCTATATTGACTATTGAAATTTAGTTTGGAGGTTTGACTCACCCTGTATTGACTATTGAAAGTTAGTTTGGAGGTTTGACTCACCCTATATTGACTATTGAAAGTTAGTGTGGAGGTTTGACTCACCCTATATTGACTATTGAAAGTTAGTTTGGAGGTTTGACTTACCCTATATTGACTATTGAATGTTAGTGTGGAGGATTGACTCACCCTATATTGACTATTGAAAGTTAGTTTGGAGGTTTGACTTTCCCTATATTGACTATTGAAAGTTAGTGTGGAGGATTGACTTACCCTATATTGACTATTGAAAGTTAGTTTGGAGGTTTGACTGACCCTATATTGACTATTGAAAGTTAGTGTGGAGGTTTGACTCACCCTATATTGACTATTGAAAGTTAGTGTAGGGTAAGGGTTAGGGTGAGGGTAAGGCCTAGGCCTAGGCTTGACTTACCCTATATTGACTATTGAAAGTTAGTGTAGAGGCTTGACTTACCCTATATTGACTATATTGAAAGTTAGTGTGGAGGTTTGACTTACCCTATATTGACTATTGAATGTTAGTTTGGAGGTTTGACTCACCCTATATTGACTATTGAAAGTTAGTTTGTAGGTTTGACTCACCCTATATTGACTATTGAATGTTAGTTTGGAGGTTTAACTCACCCTACATTGACTATTGAAAGTTAGTTTGGAGGTTTGACTTACCCTATATTGACTATTGAAAGTTAGTTTGGAGGTTTAACTCACCCTATATTGACTATAGAAGGTTAGTTTGGAGGTTTGACTTACCCTATATTGACTATTGAAAGTTAGTGTGGAGGATTGACTTACCCTATATTGACTATTGAAAGTAAGTTTGGAGGTTTGACTTACCCTATATTGACTATTGAAATTTAGTTTGGAGGTTTGACTCACCCTGTATTGACTATTGAAAGTTAGTTTGGAGGTTTGACTCACCCTATATTGACTATTGAAAGTTAGTGTGGAGGTTTGACTCACCCTATATTGACTATTGAAAGTTAGTTTGGAGGTTTGACTTACCCTATATTGACTATTGAATGTTAGTGTGGAGGATTGACTCACCCTATATTGACTATTGAAAGTTAGTTTGGAGGTTTGACTTTCCCTATATTGACTATTGAAAGTTAGTGTGGAGGATTGACTTACCCTATATTGACTATTGAAAGTTAGTTTGGAGGTTTGACTGACCCTATATTGACTATTGAAAGTTAGTGTGGAGGTTTGACTCACCCTATATTGACTATTGAAAGTTAGTTTGGAGGTTTGACTTACCCTATATTGACTATTGAAAGTTAGTTTGGAGGTTTGACTCACCCTATATTGACTATTGAAAGTTAGTGTGGAGGTTTGACTTACCCTGTATTGACTATTGAAAGTTAGTTTGGAGGTTTGACTTACCCTATATTGACTATTGAAAGTTAGTGTGGAGGATTGACTTACCCTGTATTGACTATTGAATGTTAGTTTGGAGGTTTGACTCACCCTATATTGACTATTGAATGTTAGTTTGGAGGATTGACTTACCCTATATTGACTATTGAAAGTTAGTGTGGAGGATTGACTTACCCTATATTGACTATTGAAAGTTAGTGTGGAGGTTTGACTCACCCTATATTGACTATTGAAAGTTAGAGTGGAGATTTGACTTACCCTATATTGACTATTGAAAGTTAGTTTGGAGGTTTGACGTACCCTATATTGACTATTGAAAGTTAGTGTGGAGGATTGACTTTCCCTATATTGACTATTGAAAGTAAGTTTGGAGGTTTGACTCACCCTATATTGACTATTGAAAGTTAGTGTAGAGGCTTGACTCACCCTATATTGACTATTGAATGTTAGTTTGGAGGTTTGACTTACCCTATATTGACTATTGAATGTTAGTTTGGAGGTTTGACTTACCCTATATTGACTATTGAAAGTTAGTTTGGAGGTTTGACTCACCCTATATTGACTATTGAAAGTTAGTTTGGAGGTTTGACTTTCCTTATATTGACTATTGAATGTTAGTTTGGAGGTTTGACTTACCCTATATTGACTATTGAAAGTTAGTTTGGAGGTTTGACTCACCCTATATTGACTATTGAAAGTTAGTGTGGAGGATTGACTTACCCTATATTGACTATTGAAAGTTAGTGTGGAGGATTTGACTATTGAAAGTTAGTTTGGAGGTTTGACTCACCATATATTGACTATTGGAAGTTAGTTTGGAGGTTTGACTTACCCTATATTGACTATTGAATGTTAGTGTGGAGGTTTGACTCACCCTATATTGACTATTGAAAGTTAGTGTGGAGGATTGACTTACCCTATATTGACTATTGAAAGTTAGTGTGGAGGATTTGACTATTGAAAGTTAGTTTGGAGGTTTGACTCACCATATATTGACTATTGGAAGTTAGTTTGGAGGTTTGACTTACCCTATATTGACTATTGAATGTTAGTGTGGAGGTTTGACTCACCCTATATTGACTATTGAATGTTAGTTTGGAGGTTTGACCTACCCTATATTGACTATTGAAAGTTAGTTTGGAGGTTTGACTTACCCTATATTGACTATTGAAAGTTAGTTTGGAGTTTTGACTTACCCTATATTGACTATTGAAAGTTAGTTTGGAGGTTTGACCTACCCTATATTGACTATTGAATGTTAGTTTGGAGGATTGACTTACCCTATATTGACTATTGAAAGTTAGTGTGGAGGTTTGACTCATCCTATATTGACTATTGAAAGTTAGTTTGGAGGTTTGACTTACCCTATATTGACTATTGAATGTTAGTGTGGAGGATTGACTTACCCTATATTGACTATTGAAAGTTAGTGTGGAGGTTTGACTCACCCTATATTGACTATTGAAAGTTAGAGTGGAGATTTGACTTACCCTATATTGACTATTGAAAGTTAGTTTGGAGGTTTGACGTACCCTATATTGACTATTGAAAGTTAGTTTGGAGGATTGACTTACCCTATATTGACTATTGAAAGTTAGTGTGGAGGTTTGACCTACCCTATATTGACTACTGAAAGTTAGTTTGGAGGTTTGACTTACCCTATATTGACTATTGAAAGTTAGTGTGGAGGTTTGACCTATCCTATATTGACTATTGAATGTTAGTTTGGAGGTTTGACTTACCCTATGTTGACTATTGAAAGTTAGTTTGGAGGTTTGACTTACCCTATATTGACTATTGAAAGTTAGTGTAGGGTTAGGGTTAGGGTTAGGCCTAGGCCAAGGCTTGACTTACCCTATATTGACTATTGACTCCTCTTTCTTCCAGCTGCCCGTCCACATGGCGATCTTGTTTCCCTTATTCCTGATGTTCACTACAGCACCATTCACCAGGTCCGAATCATCGTCAAATGACTCCCCAACCATCAGAAGCATCTAATCAACGACAAAAATTAAAATTAAAATGAAATCAAGACAAATAATTAATGTAAAGCTGTTGAAGGTAGTTCATATTCAGTGCCATAATTATGGCAAACGAACACCTCGCACACTGCAAGAATTATACACTGGCGCTGTGTTATGTAGTGCACATAAACTAGTCTAGTTACTATGTTTTATGGACAGCTTCTTTCTCCCCACATATGACCATCTGTAAATTACAAACAATCGTCTCTACTTTGGGAAAAATTAGAGAAATTTTGGCAGAGTCAACAGAAATGTTGGGGCCTTTGAAACAAGTAAATTTTGTACTGAGCTAGAAGTTCTTATCTAGGTCAACTCTGCAATTGTGGTTCCCTTATTGCTGATGTTGACCAAAGCACTGTTCCCTAAATCAAAATGATTTTGAATGCTCTCTCTAACCAAGCATGGTGGCTTAGTGGTTAGACTGTCCGCCTCATGCACGGGAGGTCTCGGGTTCGAACCCATACCGGGTCATACCAAAGACTTTAAAAATGGTACCCTCTGCCTTCTAACCAGGCACTCGGCATTTATAGAATGGAGAAGGGAAAGTTAATCACACGAGTTACCAGAGGACTAGCCCCCTTCTGTAGCTCTTGCTACATTTAGTAGACGTGTGGCCTAGGGCTAATGAATCGGAGATAGGCGCCGCCTTATGTGCTAACATTGGCACGGGAAGGTCTTTAACTTTAACTCTGACCATACAAAGCATATCTTTTAGAAGAATAAATGAATGATAGATAGTACTTAGGCAAGTAGCATTTACTTAAATAGGCATAATGCAATGCTAGAAATGAACCTTTTTGCCTTGTGGCCCAGTCGGGCAAGTAAAACAAGATTGTTCAACTTTGAGTGGCCCGAAACCTTAATCTGGTGCCCCCAAACAAAGAAAAACATAACAAATTCTGTTAAATTTGGTTGCCCGAACGGTCCAGTAGAATTTAGGATCAATGAAATTTGGTGGCTCGGAGCTAATTTTTAGTGGCCCCGGGCCAGCGGGCCTATGCTAATTTCGAGCACTGCATAATGAAGAGTTTGCAACAAATCTAGCCCGGGGCCATTAAAAGTTAACTTTGGCCAAGTACAAATTTACTGAAGTCATGAATGTTTTGGTGTCCAAGCGATCAGGCAACTAGACTCTTAAACTGACAAAATTGTCACCTTTTATAATGACCTTTATCCATAACGGCAGTTAACATTAATAAGGAAGTGGGATGTCAAATGGTAGTCACTGGTCAGTTGATTTCTAGAATGATGGCACAATATAAATGTTGGTCTATTATTACTATTATTATTGTTGATAAATGAAATGAGTTTTTGCACCATTACATTTTTGCTTTGGGCCACCAAAATTTGGGAGAGAAAATGTTGTACTGGCCCAGCAAAGCCAATAGTTTTTTTATCAATGCCTAGTCGCCTAAAGAGATCAGTTCCAAGGATATTTCATCCTCAATCAAAGAGTGCTGAATTGTGACCTCACAGCTATTCATTGCCATGGGTAAAGGTTCTAATCAATACCAGGCAAGCAAGCAAGACATTTGTTACATGGCAGTTGCTATGAAGGCAATCGTCCCGCTTCAACCCAGTACCAAAAGCCTAAATCAAAGGGAAAATTGTTTAGAACTATAAAGTATGCACTAACAAAATAATATGACATCAATACGTCGCTACTATATAGGTACCATTTAAAATCTTTTAAAATTAATAACTACGGACAACTTACCGTTTCTAACCAACACCTATCGATGTCCTGTGGTTTTGATTTTCTGTCGAATCCGATGAGCCACCTTCCACCGTCTTTGTTGAGGTCATCTTCCCACATGGGCTTTACTCCGTCCTAGTCATACAAAACAAACAAAACAACAAAATCATAACAATATACGTTCTCAAATAATCATTAAACTTCAAAAAAAGTTGTATTACTTCTCATTTGTTGCCTTAAAAAAGATCCGGATAGGGTGGAAAGTCAAGACTCCATTTGACTTACATTTTAGTACATTGGTCCTTTTGTATTGCAAATATTAGGCAGCACTAAACATTTTTTTTTAGATTAAAAATAATGTGATTTACAATATGTTTGCATGTCATTATTTTAATTGTTAATTGAATTTGCTGTATTGGGGCCTCAAACAAAGGCATATGCTGCTTCTCCGCGGTCCCTGTTATAATGTATAGAATGTAAATTGATGTTTTACTTTTGTATTTTATTTGCCAAATAGATTGAAATATCGACATCTCTGTTCTGGTCAACTTTCTACGTGGGCATTTTGCTATACTGTAATACATTGCAAATTGAAGTAAACTTTGAGTAACACGACACAGCATCTTACGTACGCATTTTGTTGTAGCTCCCGCCAATTTCTGAAATGCGAGATATATACTGTACACCATAAATTTCAAGGATATTGAAGCCTGCAACAACTTTGATTTAGAGAAAGAGCTCATGCAATCTAAGAAACCAATCATACCAGAAAAGAATCAAATCCACCTCTAAAATGCCACCAAACTCAACATCACCCAAAACGCTATAGCGCAGTGTTTATCCAAATGGACCAAGATCAGTACCCCAACACTGCCCTCCCAAGGAAAAACGCAGTATCTGACATTTTGGTTGATTTTCACTTTTTTGCAGAAAAATACTCAATAAACAATGCTCTTTCATGTGATACATTCAGTTTTCTGAAAAAAAATTGGGAACACCATTTTTTCCCAACCCTCAAACGCAGTATCTACAGTCAACCTCCACTTTCCCCAAGGAAAAAAGCAGTATCTACACAGCTAGTCTCGCCACAAGACAAACAAATTATTTATAAGCAGAAAATATGAATAATGCGCATTTATAATAGTTATATCTTGTATAAACAAATTTCATTACTTATATGAATTGTGAAGCACAAAACATTGAAGCAAATTTAACATATAAGTGCATTTTGCAATACGACCAACATTCTTCTATAAAGCGCAGAGTTTGTGACAAAGGCTATTCAAGTATGCATGAAAGTGCGTGTACCTCTGCCACATTCACACAATGCACAGACTGTAACATGCATTATTCCATATTTAAAGTAACTTCAGACTTGATAAGAGAGGGCGCTCTTTATCAACAAAGTTTTGTTTTCACTTTAACTCATACACTTTCATAACAAATGTATAAACAATCATTTTTGCGTGGTTAATGAATACAATTCATGCTTCGTATTTCCTTTCATTGCGGAAATATGGGCCAATAAGTCCCTTTTTTAAGAAAAGTGTGACTCGCCTAGAGAGTGCGCTTTTTAATTAGTCAAACTTTTTTCCCTTTAAAGTATGTTAATAGTACATACAGAATATATGCCGAAACATTTTCGATTGGTTTATCCATAACGTAAGGCATAATTCAACACCCTCCGAATTTCTATGTAGATACTGCTTTTTTCCTTGGGGAAATCGGTTACGAACCAAGGATTTTCCCAAAGTATCTACATTTTCATGAAAATCTCAAAATTAAACGAAAAATTCAATTGTTCATGTATGAAGAAAAATAGACCCCTATATAGCCTTTAATCACACACTGAAGTTATCTTCACAAGTTTATTATTTCCGAGCGGCTGTGGCAAAAACACAAAAGGGTCAATATCTCAGTTTCTAGAAAATGCTGAATCGTGTAGATACTGCCTTTTTCCTTGGGACGGCAGAACAGGCCGCTCCTCTTACGCTCGTGGACAATAGGCTGTTTTCGCAACCGGCGATGCGGCCCTTCTACAACGCTAATCTTAGCGGGGGGTCGCACTCAGACCGAAAATTTCCGCGTAGCGTCCAAACCTACGACGGTAGTTGGCCGAAATAGCGTCGTGTGTACAGCGACTACGGAGCGGTGTGTTAAGCCCTACTTCAATGGGTCAGCCAGAGGTCAGTGGGGTCAGCCAATGAGCACGCTTGGCCACTCGAGCAAGGAGACGTTCCGCGTATTCTTCACTGCGAAACTGCAAATAGATCACGACGGTAGCCAGAGTACGGAGACGGTCACAGCTGATTTACATCCCGCGTATTCAGTACTCCGTCGCATTGCGAAAAGACACTAATATAGCTCTGAGGGAGAGGGAGGAGCTAGAAGAGAAACTTTCACTTCCTGAAATCCACAACTGCAACCACCGTCAGCTAACAGGGAATGAACCTGTATAATCTCAGAAATCAACCGTTCCCGAAAAGATCTAAATCTGCTTCAACGATGCCTTCAAACTCGATGCCTCCGAAAACGCCAAAGCTGCAGAACCCTAAAGGACCAAAAGCAGCTCGTCAGCGGACAGACACCCCGACTGCCCGCTCCTCTCACGCTGCTAGCTAGGGGGTGGACAAAGACACGAGTTTACGGCAGCAATCAGTGAGTTGAAAAGTTTGTTTACAAACCTTTTGATACAAGTGAACACGAAGCTGGATCACGCGCTCATCGAATTAAACACGATAAAGGGGGACTTGCTGAATACAAAACCCAAAGTGGCTGACCTCGAAACCAGCGCGAGCTACACATCCGAAAGGATCATGCACACTGAGAAAGAGGAATTGCCACAAATACGAGAGGTTGCAGAAAGAGACAGAGGAGTTAGAAGAAAAACTGTTACTGCTCGAAATCCACAACCGCAAACAGAATCTCTTCTTCTACCGCATCCCACACACCCAAGACGAAGATGTGATCAGGACAACCAGAGACACCATCCGCCATTTCCTTGATGTCACCCCTGAAGAAGCTGCCACCATACCGATCATCAACGCGCATCGGCTGCCGACATCGAGACAGGGCCAGCTGTTAGCAGGTCGGAGGGAGGCCAGCCTGGATCATCTCATCGTCAGAGCCAGAGGGGGTGGTTAGATTGCCGACTGCAATCCTGCCCGTCCCTGCGTCACGATCCGAACAGACTTACCAGCCAAACTTGAGCGAGAACGATCCAGCCTGGCCGGAGTTGCCTACAAGCTACAGAATCTCTCCAATAGAATCAAATTAAATGGGGCAAAGATTCTCCTTCAAGCCAGGAAGAAGGTCCCAAGCTGGTAACCCACAACCCTTTGAATAAATTAGACTGATTAAATTCTGGCATCATCTAAATAAAGGCAAGTTTGTCAGACATTGATCTTTCAAAGTATCATCCAATGAAGATAAAAACTTTATTATTAACATGACAGAATCTTCCAGATGGATCTATAAGCGATAGGGACACCATGGCATGAGTATTAAAAAAGGCTTCTAGGATGCACCACCATCAAAGAGTCCTTGTGGTTCAATGGTTAAGGCATCAGTCTCGCAATTTTGAGGTTTTGGCTTCAATCTCAGCAAAGCCCAATTTTCTTTGCTGGTGTTAATTTAGAAATGAATTTTACATTAAATAACTTGATTCTTGTAAATCCAATTCCTGTAACTTACATACATGTATACATGTACATCAATTATTGGTGTTGTTTAATCTGAAAATATCTATAAATATCTACAATTCTTACCTTGAATAATGAGTAATCGCATCCTGTGGCCAACTTGCTAGCGACTTGTATGTGATTGTACAATCTGTAGGAAAACACATTATAACAAATATAAAAGATACTATCAATCAAGTCAGTAAGGTCACTTACAGGAAGATATCAAGAGTTACCGTGATCATCATTCAAAACAAACATTTCCTGTGCATAATAGGGAATGTTATCATAGCATATTTGGGTGAAATCGTGTCAATAAAAAAAGCAATGAACAACTTTGTGAGCTAAAAAAAATCTTCATTTGTAAAGAGCTGCAATGTATCAAAAAAGATTTAAGATCAAACAAACTAATTGCCATTAAAAAGCCAAAAATATTTTTTGTGTCAAGACTGATTCTTTTTAGAACTATTATTTAAGTAGTCATTAACTCAGACTTTTGAAAAACTACATGGGCCTTTTCTTTGAGTAAAGGTACATACAATTTTAAATACAGACTGAATTTTATCCCCCAAATTATGTCATGAACTGACTAGGACTACTGGTACTTACGCCCAAAAATCTTCTACTGTGTCAAATGCTGTGATTATTCTCAGGTTTTCCGTCCAGGATTTTGATTTGTCGTTTTTGAAGAACCACATGGACCATTTGTTTTGCAGTGGATGTTTGATCAATGCCTCAGGATCGATTGTTTCTAGCGCACCTTCTAGTGCACCCTCCTTCACTTGCTTGGAATCAGGACCAGATTCCTATAGAAAGGAAAGATGTGGAAAAGAATAGGAAACTGTTAAGATACATGTAGAAACTTCAAGATCACATGGACCATTTATTATGCAGGGGATGTTTGAGCAATGCCTAGAGCTGTATTAATTGCTTCTAGTGCTCCAGCACCTTGTTCCTGCACCTTGTGCCAGTTGTTTGGAATCAGGACCAGATTCCTGTTGATAAAGGAGATTGTAAGAAACTGATATGGTACAAAGAGCAATTCAAGATCACATGGACCATTTGTTATGCAGTGGATGTTTGGTCAACGCCTCTCAATTGATAGAGCTCTAGCGCTCCTGATTCTCCTGCACCAGATTCCTGTAGATTGAGATGTTGAAATGTAATAATAATTTTGAAGTATTTGCTTTAGATAAGAAAAGGTTTAGGTAGAGAAACGTCAAGATCATATGGACCATTTGTTTTTCAGTGGATGTTTGATCAATGCCTCAGGATCGATTGCTTCTAGAGCACATCTTGATCTAGTTCTCCTGCACCCTCTTTCACTTGCTTGGAATCAGGACCAGATTCCTGGTAATAAAGGAGATTGTAAGAAACTGTTATGGTATAGAGAAATTCAAGATCACATAGATGACTTGTTTAACATGGGAGTGTTTTATCAACACCTCTTGAATAATCACAAAGACAATTTTGTATGCAGTGGATGTTTTATCAGCTCAATTGCTTCCAGCCCTCCTTATTTGCATGGACCTTCTTTCACTTGCTTGGAATCAGGACCAGATTCCTGTAGATTGAAAAGATTTTGAAATGTAAGTTATTATTAGCTTTATATTAGTGCTGTAACCGATCATCGGATCGGCATGCCGATCACGATCCGATCATACA
Source organism: Echinarachnius parma (assembly GCA_037951105.1). NCBI lineage: Eukaryota > Metazoa > Echinodermata > Echinoidea > Clypeasteroida > Echinarachniidae > Echinarachnius > Echinarachnius parma. Next base: position 79,494 of record JBAMJV010001335.1, on the reverse strand, counting down.
TGATCGGACCGTTTTTGCCGATTTCCGATCATGCAGAAAAAATCGGAAGATCGGATCGGCAAAAAAAAAAAAAAAAAAAAAAAAAAAAAAAAAAAAAAAAAATCCGTTTTTTTTTCTTTGGAAAATGATCCCAAAAAACATATTTTGGGAATATAAATGAATACCAAAGCAACATATATCCATATTAATAAGCCCAAGGTAATCTTGTATGGGTATGCTTTCATTTAAAACTGATTACCTCTCCTTTTACAAAATTATTCGCGCCGATTTTGAGCTTAGTCCCATGTGTTTCTGAAAGGTTACGCCAAATTAATTACATGGGACTAAGCTCAAAATCGGCGCGAGTAATTTTGTAAAAGAAGAGGTAATCAGTTTGAAATGAAAGCATACCCGTACAAGATTACCTTGGGCTTATTAATATGGATATATGTTGCTTTGGTATTCATTTATATTCCCAAATTGTGTTTTTTGGGGATCATTCAATAGCCGATCATCCGATCCCGATCATCGATCCGATTTCGAAGATCGATAAAATTTTGCCGATCCGATCAAACGATCCGATCATCAAGGTCAGTTACAGCACTACTTTATATAAGAAACTGGAGACAGAGCCTAGAATGGCAAACATCTGTTTGTAGAGGTAGGCACTGCAGAACTGCAGAATGATGTAGTTAGTAGGCCATGTTGTCATCCTTGTAGTAATCTTGTAACATGTCCGACCACATCGTTCAGTTCTTCCAGACTGCTTGGGAAACTCGGCTTAACATCGCTGGGAACAAAATGTCAAGAGTAGAAAATAGAAAACTCATACAATAAAGACCCCTTTTTTCCAGGGGGTATTTGATCAACACCTCTGCCTCTGGACTGTCTCTGGATAGATTGCTTATTATAGAGTGGTCAAGTGTTACGTCATCAAAAACCTAGGCTATTTTTAAAATTTCCAAATTTGAACTTCATTTTCCGAAAGAGCTTCAAAAATAATGTCCAAATGTTTAAAATCAATCAAATATGTTAAATATTGGCCGAGGTATGCCCCACACAACACTACATTGTAATGCTGCGCTATACGGGAACAATGTGGGACAGTACAAAAAAAGTTTGTCAAAATTTCACACAAAATTCTTATCTTAAATTCAACAAAATCAATCATGACTGGCCCTAAAAATGATACAAGTGTTATATGAACTTACCAAAATGGTCCAAATTATTCGTCAAATGTCGAAAAAAATGGAAAATCTGCAGTTTTGGAAAATAAAAAGACTGAGAAAATCTCAGTCGTGATCCCTCTCGAAAGTGTTGCTGCTATCTGGATGACTGTCATGTATTTCCCGCAAGCTTCCCACACCACACGTGTTACCGTATCCGAATTCTGACACGGCGTATCCGAATTCTGATACGGCGTATCCGAAATCGGATACGGCGGGCATGCTTGCAGATCGCGAGTTGGCTTGTTTTGGACAATAATAAGCGGCCTCCGCATGTTGCGGGCGGGCTTTCTTTGTTTACGATGGGACATCGAGCAGGAAGAGAAAGAAATGGAACTTATATGACGATTTTTGTAAGTATGACTTATCATTTTGAAAATTAAATTTTGTACAATAAATCATAAAATCAGCTTCAATCTAGGTATGCAATTTTTTACTTTAGATATGCTGTTTTTTTCTCTCTGTTTGTAGTTCAAATTGTGTCCCGTAGATTGTTACCACTGTGAGCAGTAAATGGTCCTATCAGGACCATTTAAAGTAGATGTGGTATGCCCATCCGAATAATGTTATGTAACTGCTGTTGTTGAATCTGCTCCCAACGTATTCTAATTTCTAATTCTATTGCTAATGCCAATGGCGCTATGTCAGTGTACCCGCTTTTGTTTGTGCACCTCCAAATCAAATTGTTTAAACCAAGTTAAATAGCCAGGCATGAAAAATAACATTGAATTTAAAAATTGCAAGCAGACTGCACTCCATTTATTGTCATTCACATCACACCGACGACGTCGACATTGCGCGTCTGTCACATCAAAACAAATTCACACGTTTGTTTCACTCGAAAAATCTGCCAGATTTATATTTTATTGAACATAAAAGTTTAAAACCAATTTACAATTACATTTATCTAAAACATTAAAAAACATCATCACGATCAGACATATGCCATATTAACTGATTGTGCGACCAATGATCGCATGATTTATTGTAAATCTTGTCTTCGTGTATGTCAAAATCAAAGTCATCGAGATCGAGCTCGAGTTGAAATGGCCAGGCATTGATAATGCACATGATTCAATGGCAATGCAGTATCTATGCAGTTCATTCATTCACATATGTTTCTCTCCGGCCGGTGACACAACAATCACACCAAAATCAACGATTTCAAGAATTCATACATGATTTTCCCGACCAAACTTCAGTTCATGTGATAGATAGGATTCGAGTTTCAAACTAAACAAACGAAAATCTGGTAAAATTGCATAATTATTCGACCTCACCTCTTCACGTTTTACTTTGTCGGCGGAAGCCATTTTCCTTGTGTTCTAATTTTGCCTACTATCGTAATGTCACGTGGTACAAAATCAGGTGGAATTTGTACAGTATGTGTGCACGTGTATACCATAGACGTGTACCGTGTACTGTGCAGCATGCACTCGCGCTATATCAGCCGCAGTCAAAGTATCGGAAATTCCGCGTAAGCTAGGCCGTTAGTTCGGGCGTGGTTAACGTTTAACTACTGTACTGCCTGGGGATTCCCAAGTTCAAGGGGCATCCGAGGTGCGGCTGATTGATTGCTGGTTGATTATTTACATCGAGTTGAGGTCTGAGGATCGAGAGGACAGACGAAGAGAACATCGCAGAAATATGGGGGACAGTAATGAGCGGAAATCCTTGCCCATATTTACAGTGGACGCCTTCGCAAGCACCCCTTTCGCTGGGAATCCAGCCGCTGTGTGCCCGGTAGCAGACGCCAGTCAGGTGGGTAGAGCTGGAGAGGCGCTAGGCCGGCGGGGACCGGCGGCCGCTGGCCGACGGCGATTCAATGGTCAAACATAATTCATAAAGGAAAATAGTTTTGGGTTCATAATTTTACATTGTTGAAGAATATAAATGATTGCAATAAACATAACCATCTAAATATATAACATTACATAAAAGAACATAATTTAGATCGACATACTAGTAAAAAGATGAACTAGACAATTTTACAATTTCAATTCCAAGTATTTTTTTCTGATTTTCTCAAAAACATTTATAAATCAATTTTGAAACATGCACCTACATATTATTGTTGTAATGTAATTTTTTTGACTTTTTCAAAGTATGTAATGCACTTCCCCATGAGAAATACATATGTATAATGCTGTGAGTTTTAAGAGAGAGTGAGTGATGGTGAGAGAACTTATTTGACTTAGAATATGTTATAAGACGTTCATATAATTCTGTAATTGGACAATTATTAACTTGGATGATCAATTAATTAGAGGATACAATAACAATGCGTTAAGGAATTAACAGGATGGAGACAAATGCATTAACTGGCATTGTGTTTTTAATTTAGATTTGAAGACCTTTAGTTTTGGTGATGTTGCAATGTTGCCAACGGTGTCGGGGTTTTTTTGGACAAAAATGAAAATTATGAAGAGAGAAATTCATCCTAATTTTCCTTTTGTATCACTTGTTAAAAAATACAGGACATTCCTGATGAGCTGAAGTTGAAGATCGCCATGGAGATGAATATCTCTGAAACAGCATTTGTGCATCCAGCAAACTCGGGGGAAACATTTGAAAATGGCAAGTATCATCAGGTCCAGAACAAAACGTTTTGTAAATATAGAGTTTGCCCAGGCTTGCAGTTGCCCTCAAAAGTCCACACTTTGGTTGAAAATGTGCATACTCTGCTTGATCTGCTTGATCACTCCTACCCTGAGAGCAGAAACTGGTAAAAATGACGTCTTATTTAAGACATGTGTATTTTGCTTTAAGACGACTAACTTGACGTCAATAAGACATAAACTTGCACCTGTGTACGTCGTCGTTATAGACGCCATAATAAGGTCGTTCAAACGACACAAATTGGCGAAAACTATACTCTTTTGTCGTACATATGACCTACAACGTGTTTACCAGTTTACGACGCCTTAAAGACGTCAGTCTGCTATCACTATCAGGATGCCCCTTGATCCTGCTCTCCTGCAATATATTTCTTATCACCACCAAAGAAAAGCATTACATTCTCTGAACAGATAAGGCAACACAATTGTGGTTGTTTGGTTTATCTATCTCTAGGCATATATGGTTGTCATTGTTTGTGTCATGAGGGGAGGGGGAGGGATGATGAAATTAAAGTTTTAGGGGGAATGGAAATCTCTCGAATAATAAGTCTAATAATAAGTCAATTAAGTCGAATATCAAATTATAATTTTGTGATCCTTGAGATATTGTACTTTGGTTGTTAAATCACAATAATGTAATTGTTTTTCATCCACCTTTATAATCAGCTCAACAGTTCAACCTTCGCTGGTTCACCCCTACCAATGAGGTCAAGCTGTGCGGACATGCTACCATGGCAACCGCAACTGTCATCTTCAGAGCTCTAGGTGAGTTTACAGCAGTACATGGCATAAACATGGTCAACCTGGGGCAGGAGTCAGTGGCATGGTTGGGCTGATTGTGGGGGGGGGGGGGGGGGGCTTGCCTTATGTTTAACTTTATTTTGATACAGATTTTCCCCTCAAGTTTTGTATTGTTTTGGGCAAATTAATTAGGGGGTAGGGGTTATGTGCCCCCTTGCCCCACTGGCAGTAGTGGGGGGGGGGGGGGGGGGGGGGGGGGGGGTGGCAATGAAGAGGTGTTCTTGTCTAGTGGTCCGAGCTCTACTCTTCACACTTATCGGCCTGGGTTGGAACCAAGGTTGCATCTCTCGTATGGTGACGATAAAGAGAGGACCCAGACATAAATAATCATAATTGATTGAAAGCAAAGATCTCTGTAAAAAAAAATAATAATACATTTATAAAAGAGAAATAAACCAGCATCCCAAACATTCCTTTAGAACAAGAAACCAGTAAAACATATCTTTAACTTCCCTATTCTGCAGGGAATCGGGGAGATGAGTTGAGGTTCAACACACTGAGTGGCCAGCTGGTTGCCAGGAGAGATGGAGACTTGATCACATTGAACCTGCCTCTTAATCCATGTAGTCCTAAGGTGAGAGCAGGATGATGATGGTGGTGGTGGTGGTGATGGTGGTGGTGGTGATGATGATGATAGTAATGGTGATGATGGTGGTGGTGGTGATGATGATGATGATGATGATGATGATGATGATGATGATGATGATGATGATGATGGTAATGATGATGATAATGATGATGATGATAAAAATGATAGTGATGATGATGATGATGATAAAAATGATAGTGATGAGGATGATGATAATAAGGATGATGGTGGTGATGTTGGTGATGATGATGATGAAAATGATAGTGATGATGATGATGGTGATGATTATAAAGATGATGGTAGTGATGATGCTGACGACCTTGGTGGTGTTGGTGGTGGTGTTGATGATGATGCTGATGGGGGTGATGGTGATAATAATATTTAGGAAGGGGATGATAATGATGATTATTTTGTTGTGTTGCTCATTTTCCTTCCATTCTTTGGTCTTTCTTTTGTATTTATATTGTTTGTCCCTTATTCTCTTCCTGTTCTCTTTCCTTACCTAGCTGCATCTTTACAGTGTAACCTAGAAGTGACTTTATATTTCAATATCCCTTATCTTTGTACAGGTGCCAGAAGGACTGGAACCCCTAATAAAGGTATTCTATAAATTGACTCATTCCTTCTCTTAAATGTCAAAAGTATATACAGTAATATGCACACTTAACCCCTTGCTTACGGGAACAGAGTGGGCTATGTACAAAGTGTATGGGGACTTCAGAATCTTGAAGGGAACTGGTTAAAATGATACAAACATGCATACTTTTCGTGATTTATTTTATTTACTTGTAAAATTAATAAAGACATCAAATGTGTAATAAATGTGTTTCATTATGCCTCCTGCCATGAAGTGTTAGATAGGAATGTATGTTTTAGGTTGTCCATCCGTCTGTATGGACCGTCCTGTTCTCATACTCGTGTTCATGTCTCAATGATCTACGAACTGGGAATCTTAGATCTTGAGAGTCAATAAATAACAATCTTAGATCTTATTAGATTTGGGGGTTATTAGGTCATAAGCTGAGACATCTTTTAAGATTTCAACCTGTCAATTTGCTTTGGTTATTCATTTTCATTATTGGTTATCAAATGTTCAGCTTCTTTTTTGTTCATTCTCAATCTTTATTTCTTTGAGAAGTTCCTGTTCCCTCTAAAATCATGTTATTTTTTATTTGTATATTTAATAAATTCTAGGAAGTTGTGCATGATTTGCTGGTCCAAGAGATGGAGTTCTCCCCAGGATCAAATAAACTGATGCTAAGACTAAACAATGACATTTCCAGGTGATTTGAGTAACTTTACAGTAACCATCTGCCCTTTGTGATGGGAGACTTTGGTCTTTGAAGGTTTTCTATCTTTGTTTCTCTTGGTTATCTAGTCTACATGACAACTTTCTTATCTTCTATATGTCAAGTTACTTTGACAAATGGGAAACTTTGGCTTTCCATCTCTGGTTTCTTTTGTATCTTTCAATTTTCCTAGGAAGCACTCGGGTCTATTCAACCCATTGATATTCAGCTTGCTCCAGGGGGGAATGTAGATCTCATAGTCAGGCTGCCAAATGAAGCTGGAAGGTATAATTATGATATATATACAGAGTGGTTACAAAAAAGCGGAACCCAACTTCCACTAGCAATATCTCATCTAATAAACATAATTATGTTTATCGCAATATGCCATCGCAAAGATAATTTATTACTCTTTCATATGATACCATATTCGTAATTATTTAGCTTGTGGTTATCAAACTGCAAACATTTTGAATAAGCAATGCTCTAATTGCTTTGCGCATGAGATACTGATTAACACAGTCGCAAATAATGATAATTCATTGAAACCTTTCCTTTTGTTATATTGTCTTATAATCCTATTGTTTCAATCGTTCTTAAACTGTACACAAATGGACATGGAGATACTTGCTAAATCAGTGCCCCCGGGGGGGGGGGGGGGGGGGGGCACTCATGTATAATGTAAGACGGGTATGTGCCGCTTAAAAGAACCCCTTTTTTACATCCAATCGCAGCTCTAAAGATACCCGATTTTCAAAAATTGCCGCTCCATAGACCCCCGGAATGACTTGGCTAAGTAGTTGAGTAGCGCCAAGTCCATTATTCTTCTTGTAGTTTGGCTCCATAGTCCCCCGGAATGACTTGGCTATGTATTTGACTAGCGCCAAGTCCATTTTCTCTTCTAGTTCGGCTCCTTGGACCACCATTTGAGCCTTTTTGAGGGTTTCCGTAGGTCTTTGGTAGCTCCATGTCTATTTTTTTGTAGTTTTAGTCTGCTCCTTAGACCCCTTAACTCCCGTTTCAGGGCTTTTGTAGCTCCAAAGACCCTATATTTTGTGCTTGTAGTCCGCTCTTCAGACCCCCATTTCAGAGTTCCGTGAGGCACACCCCCGTCAAAAAATAATTCGAGTGCCCCCCCCCCCGGGTCAGTGCCTTGCCTGACCATGCAACTGACTACTGAACAGCGCGTTTTTTTAGTTATTAAGTGGAATTGCTCTGGGAGTCTCCAGCAAGTTGCTGAGGCTTTTTACCATAATTTCCCCGATTGTAATGCACCCTCAAAATCCACAATTTGGGGGAATATGAGGAAGTATGAAATGGAAGGGACTAGTCTAAATCTAAACAAGGGTTGTTCTGAGAGGAGGAGGTCCATTCGGACACCACTGGGATCATATGAAGACGAAGGTCTACATCACTCGGCCGAAAGATACATTTAGACATCCGCAATCGCATCATCAGGGAGTTCCTTTTGCCAGCAGGGGAATGTGGTCAGACATGTCAGACGGGCTATGAGAGCCATGGTGACACGAGCACAAACCTGTGCGGACAGACAAGCGGGTCATGTGGAAGGACATTGGGGATAATTATGGACCCTGAACTCTTTTCGAAGTTGAATAAATGTCAAGCTATGAATACAGAAACGTCATGAAATATCACTTGACTTTGTCTTTGTTTCATGATTTGCATTTCATTAAACAATAACTTTCTACTCTTGTGCGCAAACTACTTTTTACATAAATCTGTTAAGGACATTCATATTCATTCATGCATGACGCTATCGAAACATATTTGGTATCAAACTAAAGATTGTGAATTCACCTTTCATATGACATATTGCCATAAACATAATTATGTTTATTAGACGAGATACTGCTGGTGAAAGTTGGGTTCCGTTTTTTTCGAAACACTCTGTATAGTGCATGAATATGCTTTAGCAGTGGGACACTTTGGGGGCTAAGGCTTTCTTGTATCTTTCAACTTTCCTAGGAAGCTCTCGGGTCTATTCATCCCGTTGATATTCAGCATGCTCCAGGGGGGGATATAGAACTATTAGTCAGGCTGGCAGATGAAGCTGGAAGGTAGTCATCAATATCATGATCATCATTAATTGTTGAACAATGAATTAAAAAGAGGTTATTTCTTTTCAAAACCTATAGTCAAACCTGTCTTAGTGGCCACCTGTCTATAGCAGTCAACCTGCCTATAGTGGCCACCAAAAGCGATCTCTTGCAGAGAAAAACAGTTTTATGAAACCTTTGTCTAGTGGCCACATTTTGTGTTTCTCTTAGGCAGTCACATACTATAGACAGGTTTGACTGTATATAATGTATTAACTAAATGAGGCACAGTTCTCCATAAATGAACTTATTTCATGATCATCATTTGTAACAATTTTAGAAAGATTTTGGTTATTTCTATAGAAAACCTACATGTATGTAAAAACAAATAATTCAGAAATAATATTTGCATTACTGCAGTCAGTATCAATTTCATCAGTGTCATTATCACCAATCAATTAAAAAAGGTTATATTTTCAGAAAGCTTAGACCAGTCTTGCACAAATAATGTTTATCCCAGGGTATTAAAACTATGTGAGGATGCCAATAGCAGTGCCGTAAGGAAATGTTACTAATAATATTGTTAATTGAATCATTAGAACTCAATAGTATCTTGTTTTCCATTTTACTCTTGCAGAGCTACACTCGAGGGCCTGGCGCCTAACATTGACAAGTTCATAGGTCATCACAACACAGGGGAGGTCAGAGGGGTCATCGTCACGGTGAAAGCAAACGGAGAGGTCAGTGAGGACGGTCATCCATACGATTTCTTCTCCCGCTACTTCGCTCCGTGGAACGGCATTCCGGAAGATCCTGTTACAGGTAAATATATCTACAATTGTGCATTTTAAAACTACAGGCCCAAATTCTCATCTGTGTCACAACTTTACAGGCTAAAAAGACAAATATTACCAGCAAACAGTTAAACTGTTTCACAACCGTGGAATTTCACTAGCTCATTGTTGGTTGTCGTGTGCCACCAGAGATATTCTTATTGTTTCTTTATATACATGACATCATTACAGTACCTCTAGTTCTTTAATCATTGGACAAATCAAATATTGGGTTGCATGATAATGTTTTGTTCGACTGAAGCTCAATTTTGGTGACCCTGTTATAGCCAGGGGGCAATTGGCAATGTCTTGTTTAACAAGTTAATTTTCTAACTGATCTTTGTTGATTCTCTACAGGAGCAGCACACACAGTCCTGTCAGACTACTGGGGCAGAGTCCTGGGGAAGGACACTATGTTTGGTAGGTATAAGTATGATACCAGGGCCCTGTTACAGAAAGAGATACATGTACAATCAATTGTAAGTCAGATCATATGTTCTAAATGCGCAAATCTGATTGGGTGAAACGCGCCAATTTTCTGAACTTACAATCAATTGTATCTCTTTCTGCAACGGGACCCATGACTGGTCCTGAATTCCTTTGTTGATCAAAATAGGAACATGTGTTGTTGGTTTATTGCCTTTTGATGAAGGGTAGGTTAATACTTATACTACTAATAGTAAGCAAATAATTACCTTTGGTGAAGGTGATGGGACAAACTATCACTTCCGAGGCGATCTGGATGTTTCGCTTCGGAAAGATAGCGTATACATTCAGATCGCCGAGGAAGTGATGGTTTGCCATCGCCTGAAACCAAAAGGTGATTATTTGCTTTATATTCCACATTTGAAACATTTCACTACCAACATTGATCTACTTACCAACAATGCTATTCCAATTAATTCCATGAAAACTTGGGTCTAAAATGAAAGGGAACTCCAACTCCAAGTCAGAAAACTCCCATTGAAACTTTGTGAACTCCAAGAAAATTGTAATTAATGATGATGAAACACTAAACAGTTCAAAAGTCAACGTTCTAAACGCGCAAATAGAGTCATGGCAAATGGTGTATGATACATACAGTGCATGGTACGTATACGCAACTTATACATTACATTTGTAATTCGTGCCACACATCACCCCACGGTTGCATTAAATTGACTGTGGAGTGTGTGGCTATTCAAATCCCGTACTAAATGCAGCAGACCTACCGTACCCGGTACCGTACGGTAGGTCTGCTCATAGTATAGTAGAGGTCAGTGGGTATGCTGCATTTAGTACGGAATTTGAATAGCCACACACTCCATGTCAATTCAATGCAACCGCAGGGTGAAGATAGTACGTTACCAAATATCTAGTGAGTGCAACGCACTTTCACCCAAGATATCTACACAGTGTAACAAAATTTTCTTCTCCCATCAATGATGGGCGAAACTATGTTTCATCATGTGATTAACTTTTGACCAATCGTAGAGCAAGATTCTTAGTATGTGGAATATAATAATGAATAATAATGGCTATTTTTATAGCGCTATTCCCATGGGGATCATAGCGCTTTATATGATTATTATTACCCCGGTCAACGGATACACACTGCAATCATTCCTGCACATTAAGTGCACATGAAAATGAAAATGTTTTAGTATTCCTATTCTCCATGAAATCTTGTTATTAAAAAAAAAAAAATCTTATATAACATTCCTTTAAATATGCCTCTGCAACATATTGGCCGGTATGTTTAGGGGAGATACATGTATACGTACATACTGTACGTCTGTACTTGAGTGATAGCATTATACTTTTTTTCTGTTACAAGATTACAATTATTATAATACGCGTGGTTTGCGGTTGTACAATGTGAGAGGGGAGGATTGGTGAGTCCTGAAAAGGACTATGGTAGTCCCAGAAAGGACTGTTGGTGTAGTCCTGAAAAAAGGACTGTTGGTGTAGTCCTGAAAAGATTACAATTATCAACTTTCTATGAACTGTTAAAAGTGTGTGGATTTTCAATGAGACTGTACAAAAAATCTCCCCTTTTCTCTCTTTTTGTCCCCCTTTATAGCTCGCCAGTGTTCAAAGCGAGGAGGTGATATGAGGATCACCCTGCTGGGAGATGGTCGGGTGGAGCTCGCTGGGAAAGCATCCATCGTCATTGAAGGGAAGATCAACTTATGAAAATAGACAGGACTGTCAAAATAAAATATTTGTGTCTTTCACAAAACTAAGTTTTATAGCACTACCATGTCATACATTGTAGTCAAACCTAGGCTATGTGGCCACGTGTAACAGCTACCATACTGGGAGATGATCGGGTGGAGCTCACTGGGAAAGCATCCATTATCATTGATGAAAGATAATCATATTAAAACAGACAGATTAATGCAGACCAAACAACAAAGATATATTCTTGCTTTACAAAAGGCTGTTATATAGGGTGTCTCAGAAAGAATGCAACACCTACGATCGTTAATTTAATCAACATCATCGACCAAATGTCATTGTTTTTTGTTTGATTGGGTAGAACATTCTTTTTCCAACAAAATGATACTATAAGCATTTATTTTGGGTCCGGCGTTTGGATCCTGGGGCCATTTTTCTTAGGCAATGTCGTTTCCTAAATTTGCTACTTTTTCGTCTCCAGCGATCCTCTGAACACTGAGACATTCTCGCCCCACGGCCTCCCATAGACAGAAAAACTGCATGACTGCTCTCCCTTTGATAAAGAAGACAATCCTTATCAAAGGGAAAGCAGTCATGCGGTTCTTCTGTACAGCTAATTCTATGGGAGGCCGTGTATAGCACTATCATTTCATTGATTGTCACATACTTTTGGAACGATATTACAACTGTGGTCTAAGGTCATCATCAACCTCCCCATCACCATCACATATCATCATCATCGTCATCACCTTCATCATCGTCATCATTATCATCGTTGTGGGGCAGTGTGGTTTGGCAGACTATGGCGAGGGGGGCAGGTGAAAAAATTGGGGGCACACTATGAATTTAATGATTCTTTTAAAGAATTGTTACCCATATTTTTGTATTGTATTGTTTGTCAAATAAATAATGTGCCCCACCCCGTAGCTATGCCACCGATTCATCGTCAAAATAATTATAATGTTCCAAGGAAAATCACATTCCTGTTACTGTGAATATTTTGTTATGAAAATGTGGCTGAATATGTAGCTTTCGTTCTTTCAGTTTGTGTACATTATTGCATAACTGTAAAGAAAAGCAAAATTTATTTTGAAATAAAAATTTGGATAACAAAATATTTTCAATCTGTGTGACCCATTGCAATATTTTGAGTGAGATAGTCCTGGGGGGTGTTGCATAGATAGTTGCAATCAATCAAAAAGTTGTGCGCAAGTAAGAAAATAGTCACATTTGCTATTGATCGCAACTATCTATGCACCACCCCCTGTAGTATTTCCATTATTTTCAAATCTGGTTGGTTATCAGTTAACCCAATGCTCGAAATAAGTAACACTGGCCTTGGGCTACTATAAATGGCTTTGGGCAATACAATTTGTCATCAATGCATGGGTTATCAGATGCAACTTAATTCAAATATTTGTCTTTGTATGTGAAAAAGTTCTTGTTTTACTTGCCCAACTGGGCAAAAAGGATAACAAGTTAATTACTTGCATTGCTTGGTTATCATTACTTTACTCTTGTTTTAGGAACATGTGCAATGCCCAACATGTCATTAAATTGTTGGTTAACTCCTTGAGTGCCAAGCTCGCATTTTTGCGAGTTACAATATACACAATTGCCATAGAGCATTGAAATTCCTGGCACTTAAAGTGTTAATAACAAACAAGATGGCTTCATCTTTTCATGACTTTTCTAGAGATGGAAACGAGCCAATCACTGTAATAAAGGATTTGAGTAGTTTCTACATGTACTAGAAGTAGTACTGGCAAAATGATTTGTTTTGATGTAAACATCAATGGCCTACATTCATCACTTTGACATACAACATGTAAACCCAACATTACCAAAAGAAAACAAATTCTGATAACAAATTCTCCATTTTCAGTAAAAAAGAGTCAATTTATTGGTTCATTATAACAATGAAAATTGGCACATTAATGTAATGGAACCATACATATGTATATAAATGTACAATAATCATATCATCATCAATTTGTACTGTTTTTACAGATCTATGGTAGTGTGAGGAGCGTATAAGAGTGTTAATAAATAGAATATAGAATATTACTCTCATTGCATTGCTCTTAACAATGATAATTCATTAAAAACACAACAACTTGCCATATTCTTTGAAAATGCTTAATATCAAACAGGTTAACAGAAAAATTGTTAATGTGCATCAATATTAAAGGGACTTAGTAACATTGTCCAAATCCTCAAAATAAAATTTTCATTCTAGCGGTTCCCTCATATCTTGTTGTATTCGTATTAACAATAAAATCATGAGACAGGTTTCGGTTTTTCTAATTTCCCTTTCATTACAAAGATATGTATGATTGAAGTATTCAGATAAGAAAAACTCCGGGCGAGTTTTTCTTCCGTGTACAAAGTGAGTGCAGTGAGTTACTGAATATCAATTTGCATTTTTTGGCTCATTACTTGGCCATACAATGTCCATTTGACTTGAAATTTTCACACAATACCCTGTGGACATATGAGATAACAACAATATACATTGCATCAACCATTCATCACTTTTTGCACATGTCAACAAAGTTACTAGATCCCTTTAACCTAAACAAACAAATGATACCAGTATAATGTGCAAAATAAGTGCAGTAATAGGGTATACAAATTATTACATTTACAATATCTAAGAAATTCCACATTTATATCAAAATGGAAGGGGGTAATTTTGTGGATTAGTAGGCTTCTAACCATTAAAGTGCTTTACTGCTGACGTACATTTGTATGTGACCGGCTATAGCAAATCCCAGCACTTGTCAGTAATTCATTTTTTGAAGAAATGGGCATTTTAAGTTCACTCAATGTGTGTAAAAAACCTATGATTGTAAAATTGAAACAATCATATCTTTGTTAAGTATTGACCAATTTCTTGGAACAAAGCATCTAATGAAAGCTTGTGATGAGGCCTTGTAATGGTATGAAAATCTACATTTTGATTTTTACTGACAAGTGCTGGGTTTTGCTATAGCGGGTCACATAATTAAACATACAGGGACTAGTCCCAATGGTTTAACACCTCTATTCTACTTGACCATCGGGAATATACATTTATAGAGCTGTTATTAATTACTGGAAAATAAAATAAAGGGGAGAACATTGGTGAAAAAATGAAGATAAAGCACTTTCAATAGCAAAATATACAGAGCATGTCTATGTAGCACCTGCAGCAGGTACAGTATGTACATGCACACCAAGGCTGTACACATGCATAACAACTTGTAGAGTGGCAACTCATTGTAAAGAGCTCTTATAAGAAGGTATATTTAATAGCTGGTTCCAACTCATATTCTTGTTTTTTCCCCCATCATATTTGACCAGCTTTAGCAAAACCCGGCACTTGTCGGTAATTCATGTTTTGAAGAAATTGGCATTTTAGAACAAAGCATCAAATGAAAGCTTGTGATGAGGCCTTTATAATGGTATGAAAATGCAGGGTTTTTGCTATAGCCAGTCATTACAGTATAACAAGAAACCTTATAATGATTATTTTCATGAAGCCTAGAAAAGCAAAAAGCTAGAAAAGCAAAGAGCTGCTTTATGCATATGCCCAGTCATCAAGTACTATTCACTTTACAATGTACAGGAAGTTTCAGAACAATAACTATATTCTGTTTGAAAAAGGAAAGAAACACATTGATAACATTATTTCAAATTACAAAATAAATCCAAATTCCACATTACGTTTCACTAAGTTAGCTGTGATCTCCACCACGGTGGAAATCAACTCAACCATTTTAATAGCTTTCGTCAACATTCCATGCCCTGTTAACTGCCCCCCGAGACCTAGTGGTATTATAGAGATAATCTCCTCCTGTTACACGCAGTAAACCGATAAGAACGGTGTAAACGGTGATACAATTCTACTAGAGGCACGAATCTCTCAACCTCTCCTCAGGCCTGAGAAGCGGTTATTTTCTAACTTGGGTGAAACGTAATGATAATAAATTGTACCCCTTTTTTTTTACAGAAATGTACATTATATGTTATATGTATTGCTTAAATAATACTGGCATTTAGTTGCATTTTCTTTTCGAATGAATTTACAGAATTTACTGAAATTTGAAAATGACAAAGAATAGATACAAATCACATCATTGAAATTTGAAAATAAAACAATAACATTTGGACATGTATTTTGACTGTCTGATACCGACATACACATGTAGGTCCGTATTCACAAAGGAGGTTTGTACAAACCATGGTTTATCCATGGTCTACATCTATGGAGTGCTGATCGTATACAAGTAAAACAATTTATAATTTCTAATGATATGACTGTTGGTGGAATTTGCTGGTTAGCAAGCGCTAACCAGCAAATTTCACCATGTGAGAAGACAAACGTTTATTTGGTGCATTTTGTAAATGTGTACCATTAACATTGTTAACAAGTAAGGAGTTTACATTCTTTCTCCATCAGTTTACAAATGGCACTCCATAGATGTAGACCATGGATAAACCATGGTTTGTACAAACCTCCTACAAACCTCCTTTGTGAATACGGGCCATTGACTTTGTTAGATTTCTTTGATTTTTCTTCAACTCATAACATTTCCTACAATGTAATCATCATTTGCAAGAATCGTAGGCCTTTTTGTAACTGGAATCGACTCATGAAGCTACCTCAAAATGTTAAGCATATAAAGTTAAGTAGGTACCTTCATTACCTTCATCACCTTCATCACCTTCATTAATTAATATTAATCAGAAATTGATTATTTAAAAACTAGATGGATCTTCGACTGCGCGCAGTCAAAAATTATGCCTCCGCTATCACGCAATTTTTATATTAAGCCAAAAATTAACATGCACTGAATTAATTATAGCTGGCCGATTGACTTCTTACTTAGCAACCGCTAGGTCACAAGTTCTGGGCTTGCCTGACAATTGTTTAGAACTATTTCTTATGTCAATTAACAGCTGTGACGTGACACTTTGGTACTCTTTTATCTCACTAGCATTTTTTTGAAAACTGACTCAACATTTTAGAGTATTTCAATGCATATCTAGTTTTGCTATTTTCATTTCATATACATGTACTTCCCTTTTTTTCACAAGGTTGAAAATGTCAAATTCATTTTGGGCTTAATTTCTCTTAATAGGCAACAGTACTTTTCAAATTTTTCAATAATTATCCATTTTTGTCATGATTATATACAACATTAATACAAATTCAATAATTAATCATTAACACCCATGTACAAATATGCAAATATTTCATTTTAAATAGTTTTGTATAAAAATTCTGTACACGTACTGACTATAATACAAATACTGATAAGTTGTACATTTACACCAAAGTACTGCCTTAACTAAAAATATGATATATAGTTTGTGTGACTGATTGTGGATGGTTGTAGTTCTGTGCATTGGAAACTGATAGAATGTGTCACCACACTTTCTCTAATCTTTGGAGGTTTTGGAAGGAGATATTCAATCAGAAATTATTGGAAAGCATTTCTAATATTGAACGCTAGCTAGAGTTCTGATTCATACATTTTGAACTAAGTTTCATTGAGCCGACAATTCTTGCGATGCTCAGAATTTTCTGATACTGAGCATACAGATACACTGCCTACAAGAGGTTCATATAAGGGCCCTGTAACAAAGATTTACAAATTTATTATTTCATAGAACTAGTTATTTATCTTATGATATGGAACCTTAGTTGGGACAGAAATTCTTATTCTTGGACGGTAAGCTAGGCTTCGCTCTAAAATGAATGACTCTAGAATTCTTCAAGTTGAACATTTCACCATAGCTCAACACGCTGGCTAGCATACAGTTAAAAATATGCTGATGCAAGGTCCCGAGGATAGGACAGAATTTCTTCCAAATCTTGGATGGTAGATTAGAGTATTTTACTCATTGGCTAAAAAAAAAATACTCAAGAATTCATTAAGTACATGTAGGTGACTTAGCAATTGGGGATGTTCCAAATTGAGCTTTTTATACTCGTAGTCTTTCCCGTACCAATGTTGGCACATAAGACGGCGCCTATCTCTGTTTCATTAGCCCTAGGCCACACGTCTACTAAATGTAGCGAAAGTTACAGAAGGGGGCCAGTCCTCTGGTAACTCGTGTGATTAACTTTCCCTTCTCCATTCTATAAATGCCGAGTGTCTGGCTAGAAGGCAGAAGGTACCATTTTTAAAGTCTTTGGTATGACCCGGTCTGGGTTCGAACCCGGGACCTCCCGTGCATGAGGCGGACACTCTAACCGCTAAGCCACCATATAGTCGTAACCCTTCCCAAATTCTCCCAATGCAAATCCTGACAATGACAGAATTTCTTCTAGATTGTAGACAGTTGACTAGAGTGTTGAACTCCATAGCTGCAAACTTGTTTTACTCTAGAATTCATTAAGTAGGTGACTTAGCCATAGAAAATGTTCCAAATTAAGCTGATCAAGCAACGTGGCCAGAAAAAGATATCACTTAGGGCAGAAAGACTTCAAAAATTATGCTGACACAAGTTCCTGATGAGGCCTGGGGAGAAATTTTCAAAATCTTGGATGGTAGACGTGTTCAAAGTTAATAGTTCAAAACTGTTTACTCTAGAATTCATTAAGTTGGTCGTGTAGCCATAGGGGATGCTCCAAATTAAGCTTATCAAGTAACGTGGCGAGAACGAGATTTTCCTGACGGTAGTAGGCCTTCAAATGCTCCGCTGAAGGTTGGTCCATATCGGGATAGTCGCGTCCCTTGCTTGGTCCCAGGCAGTAGGTGCGGTTGTGGTGACCTACGCGGCAGAAAAAGCCCTTCTTGCTGTCGTATCTGTAGACAAAGTAAGAAATAAAGATGTATGTTTACAAATCACACTCAAAGTGTTACAAAAGAAATTGGGGTTTCAAACATTACAGCAGTATGGTAGCTCAACATTTGGTTCATTCAAA
The DNA here is from genome assembly GCA_037951105.1 of Echinarachnius parma. Taxonomy (NCBI): domain Eukaryota; kingdom Metazoa; phylum Echinodermata; class Echinoidea; order Clypeasteroida; family Echinarachniidae; genus Echinarachnius; species Echinarachnius parma. The sequence goes on along the minus strand of JBAMJV010001335.1, from coordinate 61,023 downwards.
ATAGAGGAGTATAAATCTACAGCAACTTTCAAATTGCATCTTGTGTCTTGACTGACAACCATTTATCAACAAACTCCACCTGCTAAACTAAACGCTTGTATAAACACACCAATCCTCTCTTCTGATCACCAAATTCAAATGAATACAATTTGTCAAAAGTCAAACTAATACCAAAGTAGTGATGTCATATTCTTTTGATATAATATGGTAGTGGTTCTAGACAATTTGCTTTTGATTTTGTAGTGGTTTTGAGCTGGACGACTGCCTACTAAGACAGGTCTCGACACTAGCACTCGCCTGCTTGCCCGGGGCAAGTAAAAGGTGATGTCATGCAAGTGAAATGTCATAAATTGTCTAGTTTGCTTGCCCGATCGGGCAAGTAGGTCCTTGTTCAACTACAAGAAAACAACGTCATTTCATGTGTAAATCTCATCTAGAAGTATAAAGAGGGCAAATAAATGTTACATTGGGGCAAGTAGAATGTAAACATTTATGATTTGATTTGCCCAAACGGGCCAGTACATACAAAAGATAGTGTGGAGGCTTGGCTAAGATATAACAATTTTGGCTTGCCTGACATGTATACCCATTACCATGGCAATGAATGGCTATGACATCACACTTTGGTTCTCTCAGGAGCTGTGCAATGGTCATTAACCACTTGGCAACCACTAGGTTACAATATCTCTGGCTTGCCTGACATACCCATTACCCAAGGCAATGAATGGATATGACGTCTAACTTCGGTACTCTAATGAGCTGTGCAATGGTCATTAACCCCTTGGCAACCACTAGGTTACAATATTTCTGGCTTGCCTGACATTGTTTAGAACCACAACCCATGACACAAATAGCGGGAATGTCATACTTCAGTTATCAATTTTTATTATTGGACTCACTTCAGTAGTTTGGAGTAGTTGAGAGCAGGTTTTATCCTGAGGAATTTCTGCACCTTCTCCATAGCGATGTATGGACTGGTCTTCAGCTGCTCCCCATCTACTAGAAGCATCTGTCAACAAAAAACATCATCATAAATGAAAGATACTTAAAATCCAGGTCATAGACAGGGGCAGATGTATACTATTACTTGCCCACTACTCGGTTGTATCATACATATATCTTAAGACAATTATTAGGCAGCAGTAGTTCTTGAAATTACTTAATATGATTTGAACATAACTATTCTGTTAAGCAGTGATGGATGCAATTTTGTGAACAACATCAAAGCAAACTTTAACATTAGCATAGTAGAAAAGTTATAACAATCTTACTTGATTATTTTGGTCAATTGCAAATAAAGAACTTTGCTATTTGTATTTCTTACCTGACGGGTAGAGAAGTACTGTAGCCACCTCTCTAGGTGGGTGGAGTATTTGCCCGGTTCCAGGCATCTCTTCTGGAGGCTTCGGACCTGCTTTGGGGCATCTAGATCAGCTGTGATGACCTCGTGGAAGGAGTACTGTAGGCTTGTGGCGTCTTGGTGGCTTCTCATGTGCTGCCATACAACAAAAAAGGGATATTATAACTCTTTCTTTATAACTCAAAACGTTTTGTTTTTCTTTAAAGTATTAACTATGTGTTTAAAGGGGACCACCAGGCAAAAAACAGCACATAAGTATATGTTTGGCTACCGTTTTGTGATATCAAATAGATACCCAACATTTGCAAAGGGTTGTGTAATTCATAAACAATGCAATTAATTACCACCACTTGGTTCTGTACGCGCCAAACATTTGCGAGTGCGCCAATTCTATTCACGCGTACGTTTGGTGACAATGGAATCCCGGACAATTCGTTCGCTCTGCACAAAGGTAGTCTTCGTACATGCAGACCAATGAACGCATGCTTTAGAATGGTGATGCGTTTTCCAATTTTTCTGAATTTGTTGATGGAATAGACTACTAAAGATGTTACCTTTCATTTATGAGATTTTTTTTTTTGGGTGGTGGTACCCTTTAAGCCTAATCTTAGCATGACTTTATCGGCTGTGGTGACATCATGGAAGGAGTACTGTAAGGCTTGTCTGGTCTTTGCAGGGTCCAGTAAAATGACTATAAAGCTTGGCCTTGGCTAGGAGAGCCTTTACCCGTTGAAGGGCATCCAGAGTGTCAAAAAATCTGGACTTTTTCCAACTGATTAAATAGAGAAACTGAACAGGGACTGGGTAAGTTTAGCTAGGGAACTTATGTGATACCACTAATACGCTCTCTTTGCAGGATCCAATAGAATGACTATAAGCTTTGCCTTGGGTAGGAGAGCCTGTACAAATTTTTTTTTTTTTCAAGGATTTCATTGTAGGAGATGGAACAACTTTGCTATGGAACTCACATGATACCATGAATACGTTCTTTGCAGCGTCGAGTAGAATGACAATTAGATTGGCATTTGGTAGGAGAGCCTTTACAAATATTTTTTTATTTTACAAAATGATTTCATTGTAGGAGGTGGAACAACTTTGCTAGGGAACTTACATGATACCAGGAATACGCTCTCTTTGCAGGATCGAGTAGAATGACTATAAGCTTGGCCTTGGGTAGGAGAGCCTTGACGCGTTGAGGGGCGTCCAGGCTATCAAAGTAGTTGGCACTTTTCTCAAAGATGTGGAGGGTGCGATTGGTGTTGGAGGGAAAGAAATCCAAATACCTGGAAACGGAAAGAGGAGGGAAAATAATTATTGTAAACGTTATTTTCGCGCGATTAAAAACACATTTGGGGGGTTTTAATTTTGCGGCCAAGCAAGTGTTCACACGCATGGCGAAGTGCGCATTTATATTTGTAGGTTTAATAATCGCGAACACCGACTTCATCGCGAAATCCGCAAAAATGAATGCACCGCGAACATTACCATGTTTACAGTATGTTATTCATACTAAAGTAGAGCCTCGATGCAAAGATCTGTGATATTTACAAAACCCTGGTATAATGGGGTTATTTTACTTGTCCCAGTTTATCATATTAATTTATTTATTAATTCTACTCTTGCATCTTTATTGTATATAAATGCAAATTGAAAATTGTATTATAAACAATGGCACCTCCTGACGACACACCGGCACATCATCCCAGTATAGTTTTGCAGCTGCATCAAGGGATTACCTTGTAGGGACTCGCTTCACAGTCTGAAGAACAGACTAACGAATTTCAACCAGGCCATGAATAACAACCTAGTTGCTTATCAGCTGATCCACCTCAACTTGAGATGGATATTTATATTTAATCGGAAACTCCTTCCTGCCCATGGTCGGATGTTTACATTTAACTTGATACCGCTTCCTGCCTCTCTGGGATGGTATTGACTTTCACTCAGAAAATCATTTCTTTGTTCCTCAACTCTTTTTGCCTGCATACTGATTTGGGGCAAAACATGCTTTTTACACTTCACTCTCTCTTCATCATTCATCCGAGCAACACGTTCGTCCTTTTTCTCCTCTTCGACATCGCCATGTGCATTTACCATTTAACTTGACATATCAAAAGTTATGAGATAGACTTGTGCATTGTAGATGCCAATACAAGAGTTTCTAGTGGCCATTGGCATCCTGCCAATGCAAATGGTTAGCCCTGTTTACTTACCAATCTAGACCCTTATAGTAGTTTGCGCCATTGAAGAACTGCACCTCTTCAAACGTCTCCTTGCTGGGGTGGTTGCTCCTGATACGTTTGTGCATTTGTAGGAAGGTGTACAGTGCCGTAGTACCTATTCAAAATACAACATAAAAAGTCTTTAGTACCTAATGAAGGGTAGCAGGTGCATCTGAATCTTTGTTTTGTATAATATACAGTCAAAACTTTGTGGCCACCCAAGGAAATCAAGAATAGTGGGCACTGTAGACAGGTAACCACTATAGACAGGTTCCGTAACACGCATTGTTTTTCCCTGCAGGGATGATTATTGATGGTCACTATAGGACGGCTGGCTGCTATAGACAGGTGGCCACTAAGACAGGTTTGACTGTTGATTGTTTACGTCTCCTTGCTGGGGTGGTTGCTTCTGATTCGCTTGTGCATTTGCAGGAAGGTGTACAGTGCCGTAGTACCTATTCAAAATACAACATGAATGGTCTTTAGTACCCAACACTATGGTTCTCCTACCCAACACTATGGTTCTCCTACCCAACACTATGGTTCTCCTACCCAACACTATGGTTCTCCTACCCAACACTATGGTTCTCCTACCCAACACTATGGTTCTCCTACCCAACACTATGGTTCTCCTACCCAACACTATGGTTCTCCTACCCAACACTATGGTTCTCCTACCCAACACTATGGTTCTCCTACCCAACACTATGGTTCTCCTACCCAACACTATGGTTCTCCTACCCAACACTATGGTTCTCCTACCCAACACTATGGTTCTCCTACCCAACACTATGGTTCTCCTACCCAACACTATGGTTCTCCTACCCAACACTATGGTTCTCCTACCCAACACTATGGTTCTCCTACCCAACACTATGGTTCTCCTACCCAACACTATGGTTCTCCTACCCAACACTATGGTTCTCCTACCCAACACTATGGTTCTCCTACCCAACACTATGGTTCTCCTACCCAACACTAGGGTTCTCCTACCCAACACTAGGGTTCTCCTACCCAACACTAGGGTTCTCCTACCCAACACTATGGTTCTCCTACCCAACACTATGGTTCTCCTACCCAACACTATGGTTCTCCTACCCAACACTATGGTTCTCCTACCCAACACTATGGTTCTCCTACCCAACACTATGGTTCTCCTACCCAACACTAGGGTTCTCCTACCCAACACTATGGTTCTCCTACCCAAGGCCAAACTAATAGTCCTGGCCCCTTATTCATGATGAATCCCACTAGCTTAGTCCATTGCCAAGAGGAGGAAGGTGTGTAGTGCAGTAGTACCTATTTAATCAAACAAGAAAAGAAAGAAAATGCCTCTTTAGTCTTTAACCTGTTCTCTACTAGATTTTGAAATGGTAAACAATGGAGTACCAAGTTTCAATCGTAGGCAATGTGGATATAAATCTTACCAAATAAAAACAAAACTTATAGAAAATAAATATGACTTGCTTGCTTTTTGTCATTGCTCATATCATGTGCAGAAGAATTCTTCAAGTTTCCCCTTTAATGTAAATTTCAAAATAGCCACATGACCATGAAATATGGGACCATCTACAAAGTACGTACAAATTATTGTCCAAAATTGACCCCCCCTCCCCCACCCCCTGTACGCATATTTTATGCATGTGGTTAAATAAAGCGTACGCATTAGCGTGAACCCCCCCCCCCCCCCCCCTCCCCCTCTTGCGCGTACATACTTTGTAGATGGCCCCTATAGTGATGAGCAGATCATGAAAGCTTTACTAATTCGTCAACACAGGCTTTATCTTTCCATACTTCTAGAGAGCAGTGAAAAAAATACATGGGGGCTCGGGGCAAAAGAGCCCCCCAAATCATAAAATAGCCCCTGTAAATTTGCATAGTTTCATGCAAACAAATTGTTAAAGTGTTATTTCCATCAAGGCAAGCTTGAAAAGTAGCCCCCCCCCCCCCCCCCCCCAAATAAATGTTAATTTTTTCCCCTGCTAGAGAGGTTTAAATCTTCTAGTAGGTTTAAACTCAACAATGCCACACATCACATTGAGGATGATTCCACTTGAAAATTGGCACCTTGGACCTTGCGACATCCAGTCCATGTAATTATACGTATGTCAGGCTTCCTTCCTCATGGCCTTATACAATATTTATCAGCAAATGTGCCGTATTTCATTACAGAAATTCAAGAGGCAATTCTTGATTCTTCTAGAGAAATGCCTTCCAGTAGGTTTTAAAGGGTACCACCACCCAAAAATGATATTCTTATAAATGAAAGATAACATCTTTAGTAGTCCATTCCATCAACAAGTTCAGAAATTATGTTTCTAGAAAAAAAAATTATAATTGGAAAACGTATCACCATTCTAAAGCATGCGTTCATGGGTCTGCATGTACGAAGACTACCTTTGTCCAGAGCGAACGAATCGTCCGGGATTCTATTGTCTTCAAACGTACGGGTGGCACACTCGCAAATGTTTGTCGCGTACGGAACCACGAAATAATACTGGTTCCGTAAGTGGTGGTAGTTAATTGCATTGTGTATGAATTACACAACCCTTTGCAAAATTTTGGATATCTATTTGATATCACAAAATGGTACCAAAACATATAATTATATGATGTTCTTTGCCTGGTGGTCCCCTTTAAACTCATCAATGCCACACATCACATTGAGGATGATTCCGCTTGAAAATTGACATCCAGTCCATGAGTATTTCGGGCTTCCTTCCTCTTGGCATTTTCCAACATTAATCAGCAAATGCCTATATTTGATTATGAACTTTTGTCACCGATTCCACAGGCAATTCTTGATTAGTTTCCCAGGGTCATTCCCCACCATATACTTTTTAATCATAACTGCTGCAAATAAACATTCATGGGTCTGCAAAAACTGCCTAGCAACATATATAGGAACACAACCTTCCCCCTTTATCCTAGTCAATAAAACTTCTACAGACCAATGAACACATGGTTCAATATGATGTTGATTTTTCAAAATATGATGGCATTTTTCTGCCAACCTATGTTTCTGAAATTGTTGGTGGATAAGACTACTGTAACTATTCTCCTTCATATTAAATTAGAAAATACATTTTGGGTGTTGGTGACCTTTAACCCGTTGAGGACGAATTGATTTTGGTATAACATGCATTCTCCATAGACTCAAGCCCGAAATATTTTGGGGCCAGTCCTCAACGGGTTAAGGATCTTGTGTCATCAAGTCCAGAGGCATTTTTGTCTTGCTCCCTTCCTCTTGGTGTTTCCCCATCTAATCTACAGCGATGGGCTGGCTGCCAGGGAACCTAATGATGAGTTTCTTGGCAAGGCTCGGTGTACGGAAATAGATGATGTGTCCGTTCTGAACTTTGCAGCCATGTTCAATTTGCAATCACATAGAGTTGGGTAAGATTTCAGTAGAATATTAGAAGTGACTTATCTAAAACCTAATGAAATCTGATCAATTCAAATGAATTCTGATCTAGTACTTTGCTGTAGAAAGCTCATCTGTGAATGCCTTTAAATCTAACCTGGAGAGATTTTGGTTTGTAAGAAGAGACAAATTTAGTCCCGATGAAGGTTTTGTTTGCCACGTTCATCATCTGCTTTACAGCGTCACTAATCGCACAGAAGTTCAGACCTACTCTGATGCCGAGGGGCAAATAAGTTGTAAAAATTTATATGCCCACATCCATGTCTTGTTTTCTGTGACAAGTGAATGTGGTTCTGTAAACCCAAGATCATAACCCGTCAAAACGAAAATAAACTTCAACGAAAATAAACTTCAACGAAACAATTGAAAAACATTTACTCTAAAGCTGAATCTTATCTGAGTAATTGCATACCTGTTTTCTGTGGCCCTAGGATCAGGGTATTTGGAAGCCGGGTACAGTCCTTCCCTGGAGCCCATATTTCAAGGTGTCTGTGATCTTCACATGGATTCTGTGGGGGAAAAAGATGTACAGTGTTTTTCAAATTATGAAAGGAATCTAATTACTATGTTGACAAACGATGTACACTAAAAACTTTTGAATTTTAAAAACTAAAACTAATTAACTTTTCTTTTAGTAATAGGAATATAACAAGGCATATTAACCACTCAAGGTGCAAGTGAATTTGGTCCATTCTTACAGTTACTAGATTCTTTGATTGATTCTGTATCCCCTTTCCAGTTTTCATGAGAACATTGGTAAATGGAAATGACATCCTTAATATGAACGAGATATTGGTACAAATTGAACCAAATACTCCTACAAGAATCAATTTTAACTTGATGAATTAAGCAGCCCCCATAACTGCACGCAAATGTGTTGCATTCAAACATTCACTCATAATCTGTATAAACTTCCAGTCATGCTGAATTCGCAAAATTTATAGAATGCCATGATAAATATTGCTTTGTACTGATTTAATCAAGAATAAATGAGGGGAAATTGTGAACAAATTAGAGCAGCAAGATGGTAACTAATGATCTGGATCCTGTCTGCAATGCATTGCGTACAATGTCAACTTTGCAGGGCACAAAGTTGTTAAATGATCAAAAAGTTATTAAAATCATTCTAAAATTTGTCAAATCTGTGAATAAATTAGAGCCGCAAGAACCAGGTCCTGTCTGCAATGTACAATGCAGTGCACATAGTTTTTAATGATCAAGGAGTTATTCTAATCTCACTTAATTTTAACAAATCTTTCCTGCCCCCTCCCCCCCCCCCTCAGCCCCCCCCCCCCCCCCCCCTCCTTCTCTCCCCCCTCCTGAAGAGTTTCTCTTTTCTCTAAATTGAGCCAAGATAATTTCTTGGTGGTGAATAGAAGTTCCAAGACTCAAAGTTAAACAACCTTTGAATTCATCAAGCTGATCTTATCCCCCCCCCCCCCCCCCCAAAGAGTGGTTCCTTCTCCTCTGGGTAGAGTTCAAAGTACTTCTTAGCCATTTATACAATTTCTACCCCCTCCCCCTCCATAATCTTAAGATAGCTGATTTGTTTTTTGTTTTTTTGTTCCATTAACTTGAATTGTTATCAAATTCATCAAGCCAATCTTACCCCCCAGAGTGGTTCCTTCTCCTCTGGGTAGAGTTCAAAATACTTCTTGGCTGTCTCTATAATTTAGGAAGATCCTTAAATTGGCAACACATTGTCATAATTTCAAAACATATTTGGGCATTAAAATTGGCAACTTTGCAGCAAAGTTACTTCATATTTGTCTTGAATTTTTTTTATGTCATTAAAAGGTAGAACAAAATTAGGAGTTGCCAATTAGGAGTTGCTCATGTTGCTCGAGTTGCTCTTGTCCTTGATGGGTTAAATTGGACAAGACAATCTTACCCCCCAGAGTGGTTCCTTCTCCTCCGGGTAGAGTTCAAAGTACTTCTTGGCTGTTTCTACGGGTGGAAGCGTCTGCAGTCGCAGGTTGGTGTATGTGCGAAGGAACTGGAAGGCTCTCTTGAACGTGTACTGTGAGAGACGATCATTGCCGTAGTTGGACATGTGTGTCATAAAGATATTCACCTGGGTTTTGAAGAAAGAAAAAAAAAAGGATGAAAAAGAATGATAAATTAATATTTTTTAAAGTTACGAGGAAAATCTTTACAAAAACGTGAACTAGGAGTAGGAAATGAAGGCTCTCTTGAACATGTACTGTGAGAGCTGATTGTTGTCATAGTTGGACATGTGTATTATGAAGATGTTCAAATTAGGAGTAAGAACTGAAGGCAATCTTAAATGTGCTAGCCGATCATTGCCGTACTTGGGACATGAGTCTCATGAAGATACTTAAAAAGAAATTAAACGGGGAGAGTGAAGAAGGGTTAAACTTACAGATACCTCCCAAGATAACAGTATTGGGTGATAGGGGAGATGAGTGAAATATTTTCATCATAAATCACTTGGGATAAAGGAGTGTCTGAGAGACAGATGAAATAAAAGTGAAGTACATGTATACAACAACAACAACAACAACAACAAACAATGCCAATGTTGATGACTATGATGTCAATGCCAACAACAACATCTACCCCAACAGTAGCAGCAGCAACATCAACAGCCACTGAGGTTACCATGGTAACACTCATCTGAAAATAGAATAGGATGTGCTATGGAAAGAGTTCATATGACAATAATAACAATGGCCTTGCTATTTTAAAATCACTAGGATGATTTATTCCAGAGATGATAACAGGGTGAGAAGGGGAAGAGTGAAGAGTTTCCTCATTGCGTCACTGGGGAGATCTAGGACAGAAGTAGCCCCTCCGACAGTCTCCCCCCACCCCCACCCCCACCTGCCACTTTTAGTTCAATGGATAGTCACTGTGATATAACTTATATCATAAGCAAGCCTCCACCCTAACTTTTTTCTCTACTGGCCCATTCGCAAGTAAAATCGTAAATGTTCAAAATTTACTTGCCCTGACAGACAATTTACTTGCCCGCTTACCGCTGCGAGAAAAGATTTTCATGTAAGAAACTACATCTATTCTCGTAGTTGAATAGAAATTTAAGTTGCCCGATTGGGCAAGCAAACTACCCATTTATGAAATGTCACTTGCCCAACATCAGTTTTTACTTGCCCCGGGGTAAGCGGGCAAGTGCTAGTGTCGAGCCCTGTCATAAGTGACTTCAATTTCAACTGAAAGTCATATTTTTAGTTTGTGTGATTGCAGGAATCAGAATGTAAAATGAAGGATACCAAGGGAAAGTGGCACCCCCCCCCCCCCCCCACCACCACCCCCTGTTTGTTACTTTGAATCAATTAGAAGGGGGTGACTGATCCTTTTTCTTGGTATCCTTAATTTCACATTACTGAAATTAAATCCTTTTTTTTGCATCATTACAAAATAAAAGGGTGAACAGAAGTTATTAGGCGAGTAGCTAGAGCTGCCAAATACAGTACGTAGTACACATTACTGCCAATATCTTCTCCACAGAATGTCAATAAATACAAAGTTATAATACAAGTTACAACATCTAAAATAAATATATTTGTAAAAGTCATCTTAGGGACTGACAATGTTATTCAATCAGCAAATTGATGGCTTAGCTTTGAAACCAGAGTCAGTCTTGTTAAAGGATCAAGGCATTTCTGGTCTGACAGTTCATTCCTATCGGGTGCCATGACGATTAATCCATGGCACTGAGTAAAACACATAATTATCAATGGGCATAAAATATGTGTCAGGGGGTAACCCAGACCATTAGCCTAGCGGCTGATGTAAAGTGAGATTACTTGTAATTAGATTAGCTCAGGCATTCCACAAATACTGCCCTGTCATCAAGAAATTTGAAGTACATGCTACATTGCTACATGTTGTACAGCGTTTATTTTTTCCAATTTCTCAGGTTCAAGTGCACTGTGCATGAATTGTATTCTACTGTACATACAAAATGTTTCAAAACTTTTAATCAAAATGTTTCCCCTCAATGATATTATTAGGCAAAATAAAATAAATTTGTTGGATTGGAGTAACGGGCAACCAAACATTAGGGTAGGTAGGTAGGGGTTTTTTTTCTTTCTTTTTTCAGGATTCGCACAAATACACAAAAACACACATATAATACACAAATAACACATATCGCAAAATTTTTGAAGAAAAAAAAAATCAGAAAAAACCTTTAGGGTCGGCGGTATTTTTAGGGTCGGGCGGTGATGCCAATCCAACCATTTATTTTTCATGGCCTTATGCCAAACGGATTTGATTAATTGTGTTCCCTATGATCATAGCTTTATACTATCTAATTTAACAAATTGATACAATTTTTCCCATACTCGTAAACTGGTGAGTAAACATTCAGTCAGTCACTACATGAATGCTGGGAAAATGTCATATTGTTTTTAGATCTATTTTTCAAGGCCCAACAAATATTTATTTTGTCAATAATGTGTGTTACAGACAATTTTCTTTTCAATTTTTTACAAACATAACCACACTAAAGCCTTTTTGAGGTTTTCTTTGCAACCAAAAATATAGCCAAAACCTTGAAACAGAATGAACTGTGCAATTATGTGGCAATTGTATGTTTAGAAGAGATTTAAATTGATGTTTCCTTATTTAGCCACCAAAATTAAAAATGTATGAAATTTAACTTGCCAGACATCAAATTTTAATTGACCAGGACCAACGGGGAAATGATCCCTGTATTATGATATAAATTCTCAAATTAAATACATCAATATATATTGAGGAACATACCCTAGGACGTCAGTGCAACTGGAAATGTTCAAATAATGGAAGTTATGGCCCGGTCAGATATCAATGGATAGCGGAAACGAACGCCCAACGAATAGACAATTTGCGAAATGAAATTATCCGGTGATGAAAGTCATGAATCTCCATTGCTTGATGTACAAAACATAGAACAACGTACATCACCGGACAAGGAACGGAAAGAAATGCATATGAACGGAGACGAACGGATGGAAAATTTAGCTCTCCGTTTGACGTCCGTTTACGCAATCCGTTGATATGTGACCGGGCTATCAATTTTGACTTTATCCGCACCAAATATGAAAACAAAATACAGTTTTCAAAAAGTATTCAACTTTGTCAGGGGACTGTTGTACAGTGTAGTGAATGCAGAACAATATGACAATCCATAATGCAAAACAAACAATGGCATCACTGGGAAGTGAGTCAAGTAACTTTAGATCATAATTCTAATCTCATTACAATTTGGCAGGCAACACAATCAGGTGCCATGTGGTATTGATTTATTCTGACATAACCTTATAATGAAAACTGGGGGGAAAAACAATATGGTCATACTAGTACACACTATGACTATGATATTATGTTCTCATCGTGATGAATTTAATTAATATTGTCACATTGCGTTTATTTCATGGGTTCACAAATACCGTAGAACACCATCGTCAAGCACCCCCAAGCACCAATATGCATCTTGCTTTTAAAGAGCGCCCGCTCTCTGTCCAAACGGGAAACTTTAATCAAGAATGCAAATAATGGTGAGGAATATTCATGAGGATAATTATGGAGGTGAATCTCATGGAAACGTCTTTAAAAGCAAGATGCGTATAGGTGCTTGGGGGGTGCTTGACGATGGTGTTCTACGGTACTGAAACTTTGAAGATTGAAATGTCATTGACTCCCCCATTGTTTTTATTGGCTGACATTATATTAGTAGCAGGGAACAAAAATAATTTTTATTTTCGTGGGCTACTTTTCAAGTTTGCCTGCATGAAAATAACAGTCCAAAGTTTGTTTTGCATTGAACTCTATTTTCAGGGGCTCTTTTATGCTTTTCGGGGGCTCTTTTTGGCATTTTGGGGGCGAACTCGCTCCGAGCCCTCGTGTATATTTTCATTGATTAGTAGGCAGTGATTCCCTGGTTGTTTTTTCGTTCATGACAACTAGCTAAATGAGCATGTATTTTGTATTTGATTAGTTAAATATTAAAAATGTTCTGTTGTAAGTTTGCAACACTGCTTCAAAATGTCTGTCTTGATGAAGTTCTTCTGCAATATCACAATTGTATTTGTAACTTTAACGTTACCTCATCATGATTGCAGACATGCAAGTATGGAATTTTAAAAATGAATATCTATAACAAACTCCATCAATATCAATCACAAATCCTGTTTTTATTGGATGGTTGATTTATTCCCAATTGTGAATAAATACTCTCACCATACAATGAATAACGAGTCTGTGTACTACTACTAGTACTCATGAAAAAGCCAATTTGGCCAATGTATGTAAAAAGCCAATGTATGCATTCATATTCAGATAAGCCTGTAAAATATTAATTCACACATCAAACATGAGTCTCTTTTATTGGATGTGCCAGGTATAGGCCCCTTCTCAATCCATGTAATGCAAAATACACTGTTTAGCTTAGTTATAGCCCCATGGACACATAAAATAATGGGTGAAAATTTATCAAATGCGCAAACAATATCACTGTTTCACCTTATGCAGTGGAACATTGTTATGAGTTCAGATACAAATTTCAAGCTGCTTGTGAAAAATTAAAATTATGAAAAATGATCAAATGGCGAACAATATCAATGTTTCACCTCATACAGTGGACAAGTTTCAAGCTGCTTGTTATAACAAGGTTCCACTGTAGATACATACTGTAGTCTATAGAGCTCAGTGAAGAATTTAGTGGATCAAAGTAAGACAGATCTCTCCTTTATTGGATATGACAGTCAGACACTATACTAGATTCCCCCTCCTTCGCTCCAGCCCAACTGAAAAGATTTACAGCATACTTTCACACTTTTTTCCTTGCTCATCACCCTTCTCATTTAAATGTCTCTAATGGTCAAGAATGTGATGCTACAATTCGATTCGTTGATTTATAATATTCTAAAAGAGGAGAAGTTGGGATAGGAATATCTTCTCCTCTCCTACTCTTCCTCTAAAGTCAAAGTTCTAACAAATTGACAGCATATTAGCATAATTGCACAGAACAATTATATTCCCCCAAAAATCTTCAATTTTAACACCTTTCAAAGGAAAGTGAGGTATGTATCAATATCTGCCTCAACACCTCCCTGTTCCTCTTCAAATTTAGTACAAAGCTTTGTTTTATTCCTTCCAAATGTCATCTTCTTACTCATATTTCACGGTAGATGCATCTATTTATAGAGTTCAATGAAGAATTCAGTGGATCAAAGTAACACAGATCTCTTTCTTTATTGGATATGACAGTCAGATTACACATCCTCTTCACCCCACCTGGAAATATTTACAGCGTAACTTGCTGCATGCTCACATTTCACTAAAAGCGCTATTCTCGAAAATAATAACGCTAGTGATATTCGTTTGTCTCGCAATGTATGGTCAACAAGGAATCTAAAAGATCACGACGTTTCGTGTGCCGCTGCAACACTTTGTCAAGTGATATAATCTAATGTAAGCAATCGTGTTTTATACTCTTCGGACTGCTCCAAACGCACTATCTCGCATGAGCGAGTACGTTCCTAAACGGGCACTATTCTCGTTCATTTTTTTTTTTACAAGAATATGATGTGACAAACAGATTTTTTCCCTAAGACTAAGCTGTCATATCCTCAAAATAATATGTGATAGGGATCGTGTCTCAAGTCATCCTCCTCCTACATTTCCTCTATAAGTCAACAGGAAAGATTTACAGTAACTAAACACATTTCTCCTTGCTCACATTTCTCTTAGATCATCCTTCTTCAAATTTCCCGGGGGGGGGGGGGGGGTACTCACGTATATTGGGTATACGGGGATGTGCCGCTGGGAAGGGTGACTTTTTCAAGAAAGATCCTTAGACATGGGTCCCTTTTTCATCAAAAAAATCCTTAGACATGGGTCCCTTTTTTCATATTTCCCCTTTTATATACGGGATTTTGGGATTTGCCGATGTGAAATTGCAAAAATTTTCAAGCTCGCTACGCTCGATAACTTTAAACCACAAAATTTGCGGGAAATACACCCAAAACATGCGCCGCAGGCGAAAAAAAATCCTTAGACATGGGTCCATTTTTCTCAAAAGGACCCTTAGATGTGGGTATGGGTTTGGAGGTCTCAGCCGCACACCCTCGTCCGACTATAATCTGAGTACCCCCCCCCCCCCCCCCCCCCCAGGGCAAATTTCCCTTCTTAACAATGAGATTTCACTAACAGATTGTTCTGCTTTATCATACATAATACTGCACATCCTCAAATGCACATCCTCAAACAATATTGAGATACAAATCTTGTCTCCTTTTCTTACCCTTCCTCTTCAAGTCAATTGGAAAGATTCCCGGCGTACCTTGCCACATGCTCACATTTCACTTACAGCACCCTTTTCATTCATTTTTTTGTTGACAATAATATGTCACAAATAGATTATTTCCCATATATCCTTTCCTCAAAATATTTAGTGATAGGATTCTTATCTCCTAAATGTCCTCTCCCAAGACACCTGGAAAGATTTATAGCTACCTTTCTCATTTCTCCTTGCTCACATTTCACTTACAGCACTTCTCTCATTTACTAGAAACTGCATTTCTCTGGTCACAAACAGAACTTTTGACATATCCTCAAAAAGAATTTGAGATACAAATCTTGACTCCTTTTCCTACACCTCCTTCCTCTCCAAGTCAACTGTAAAGATTCACAGCACACCTTCACGCATTCCTCCTATAGAGTACAGAAGCCACGATGTCATAAACATCTTTTTTTGGAATTTTCAAATTTGAACTTCATTTTCAGAAAGAACATAGCATATAATATCCAAATACCGAAAATCAATTGAATATATGTTAATTATTGGCTGAGATATGCCCATCCGAATGATTTTTTTGCATAGGCAATCAGTGTTATAGTGCACTGGTTCATAACTTTATGAACCAGTGCACTATAACACTGATTGCCCATTGAAATAAAATTCATTCGGATGGGCATATCTCAGCCAATACTTAACATATTCAATTGATTTTCGGTATTTGGATATTATTTTTGATACTCTTTCGAAAAATGAAGTTCAAATTTGAAAATTCTAAAAATAGCTGTTTATGACGTCATAGATGACATCACACTTCACCACTCTATATTTCACTTACAACAAGCACCCTTATCATCCAAAGTTCTCTTTTTGACAAGAATATATGTCACAAACAGATTTTGTACCATTTCATATCTTGTCTCATCATACCCTTCCTCTTAAAGTCAACTGGAAAAATTTCATTTTCTTTCTCATTCTTTCCTTGCTCACATTTCACTTACAGCACCCTTTTCATTTCCCTGAAATTGCATTTCTCTGGTCACAAACATAATTTTTGACATATCGTCAAAAAGAATTTGAGATACCGTATTTGCTGGTGTAGTAACCACACCTTTTTTCAAATTTTTTTTTTTTTCAAAATTGGGGGTGCGGTTAATACACGGATGCGGTTTATAGCGTATTAACCGCACTTTTTTTTATTTTTTATTTTTGCAAAAAGGGGGGTGCGGTTAATACACAGGTGCGGTTTATACACCGGCAAATACGGTACCTTGACGCATTTCTCCTTGCCCATTTTTTACTTACAGCAAGCACCCTTCTCATTCAAATTTCTTTCTTTTTTACAAGAATGTGATGTCACAAACAGATTTGTTTCCCTTATCCTATCCTCAAAATAGTTTGTGTGATAGAAATCTTGTCTTATCCTCTTACATTTCAAGTCAACTGGAAAGATTTCGAGCTACCTTAAGGCTTAACACATTTCTCCTTGCTCATGTTTCACTTACAACACAATTGCATTTCTCTGGTTCACAAGAATATGATGTCACAAACAGCATTGCTGATATTTCCTCGAAAATAATTTGAGATACTAATCTTGTTTCTCCCTACATTTCCCTTCAAGTCAACTGGAAAGAATTATAGCTACCTTTCTCATTTATCCTCATATTTCACTTACAATACTCTTCTCATTTCCCTGAAATAGCATTTCTCTTGTTCACAAGAATGTGATGTCACAAACAGATCTATGTTACTTAAATACCATATATTATGAAAAAGAATTTGAGATGAAAATCATTTCTCCTTATCCTACCCTTGCTCTTCAAGTCAACTGAAAAGATTTAAAAGTTTAAATATCTTCAACAAGAAAGTGAGATAGAAATCTATCCATCCCACTCATTCCTGGTAAGTTTATCAGTCCTACCTGTCTGATTTTTCCTCATTCATATTTTACTTGCAGCACCCTTCCTTCATCCCTATCTTGATCTCAAGAAGGCGATGTCTCAAACAGATTTCCGTATTGCCATCTCTGCAGAAGGAATTAGAGATTGAAATCTTGTCCCATATCCCTAACCTTCCTCTACAAGTCAACTGTAACAAATTTACATCATAACTTCATGCACCTCTCCTTATTGTACAGTTCCTTTCTCATTTCCATAAAGTTTCCCTTTTACACAGATTGCTACTGACCTGTGTTGTCCCAATCATGAAGGAGCATTTTTGTTTAAACTTCTTTAAAAGGAAAACGAGATTGAAATCTGTCCACCTCCTCCCCTTCCTGGAAATATCAACAGCAACATGTACCTTTATTATTTTCCCTTCATCATTTCACTTGCAGTGCCCTCCTCCTTTCCCTGATATAGCATTTACTTGATAAAAAGAAGGCGATGTCTCAAACAGATTTCTGTATTGCCATCTCTGCAGAAGGAATTTGAGATAGAAATCTTGTCCCATAACCCCCACCTTCCTCTACAATTCAATTGGAACAAATTCACATCATATATACCTTAATTATTTATTTGTTCCTCATTACTCACTCGCAGATTTGCAAGTACCTGAATTTGCATTCCCCTCTGCACTGCTCTTGTTCACAGTCTTGAGGTTTATGTCCAAATCCCACAAGAAATCTAGTATTTGTCACATATCCTGATCAATTCAGGAGAGACATGATGTGATGTTTGTCTGTGCCCCCCTTTCATGTAACCTGACTGGAAATCTGGATGTCTTTCCTTACGCAAGCCTCCACACTAACTTTTTTTTCTGTACTGGCCCATTCGGGCAAGTAAAATCATACATTTTGAAAATTTACTTCCCCGCAATATAACATTTATTTACCCTCTCACTTCTAGATGAGATTTATACATATGAAATCATCTTATTCTCTCATAGTTATTTAGTCATAATTATTTATTTGCCCATTCGGGCAAGCAAACTAGAAATTTATGAAATTTTATTTGCCCTACATTAATTTTGACTTGGCCCGGGCAAGCGGGCAAATGCTAGTGATTTCTAGCATTTTTATGTTTGACTTACAGTACAATCAAACCTGTCTTAGTGGCCACTTGTCTATAGCAGCCAACCTGCCTTTAATGGCCACCAAAAGAGATCTTCTGCAGAGGGAAACCATATTATCCAACCCTTTCATCTTTAAAGGGATCTATTAACTTTGCTGACACTGCGTGCAAAAAGTGATGCGTGGTTAATAAAAAATGTGTATTGGTGTGATCTGAAATGTCCAGAGAGTAATGTGTGAAAATTTCACGTTAACTGGCCGAGAAATGGGCGAAAATGCAAAGGGATATTCACTGACTCGTTGCACTTACTTTGTACACGGCTCAAACTATTCCTGTAGATCGTTCAATATCCGAACACTTGCAATCGTAAATATCTTTTGAACGAAATGGAAAATTGAAAAACCAAAACTTGTCCCATGCTTTTATTAATATGAATGCAACAAGGTACAATGTATGAGAGAACCACTAGAGTTCCAAATAAGTTTTTAGGATTTGGACAATGTTACTAGATCCCTTTAATCAAATCCTCACAAATAATGTGAGATCTTGTCCGGTTGGCCCTCTTCCCTTCCTTTGCAACTGAACTGTGACAATGTGACAGAGTACCTCCTTAGTCATCCCTCTTCCTCATAACTCACTTGTACCATTCTTAGAAATTAATCACCAAACAAAGCTTTTGTCTGGAATATCTCCCAAAAAGTGATGAATCTGTCTGCTCCACCCCCTTAATGCAACCCAATGGGAATGTCATACAGAATACAGATGATCATTTCCTTACATTTCATTCTCTGTATGAACCCATATTTGATGTATATTTGAATTTACTACACTAGTTATTCTAATACCGAAAGTGTTTTTTTTTATTGGCATTTAAACTGCACAAATAACTTCTTAATCCGTGAATTCTTCATCCCAATTAACTTTAATTTCCTTATTTTAAATATTATTAAATAATAAATATTGAACATGATCGCTTGATTCTACTTTTTAAAATTGTATGTAATTAACCAAATATGGTATTAACGTGTATGCCCTGCATTGACAGTTGTGCATCATGTCCTAGTGTATTTTCATTCTTTGTTATGTAATATTGCCACCTTTTGTCTACTTTATACTCTTGCTCCTTTGTTGTATTTACAATAAAGGAATATCAAATCAACTCTACATTTCATTTGTTCACTCAAAGGAGGGTTACATAATCCAAAAGTCGTTTTACACCCAGTTCAACCAATAATCAAATTTTCAAAGAAACATTGTAGACCACTCTCCTTTTGAGACTAAAGTTGGAAAATAAATAAATTCTGGCTTTGCCGGGTATCCAACCAAAGACCTGCAGATTGCTAGATCAGTGGTCTACTATCAAGCAACACTGGGTTCTACCATCGAGCCACACTGGGCTCTACCATCGAGCCACACTGGGCTCTACCATCGAGCCACACTGGGCTCTACCATCGAGCCACAAAAACTCTTGTACGGGGTTAACTGGAAAATATTACATGATGTCTATCACATTATTCACATACTAATTTTCTTGGTTTACTGAAGTGTGATACTGGCCAAATCCGAAGCAATTTTTCATTTGAAGATTTGGTCACATAACAAGAAATATAGGATTGGTAACATATTATCACATAACATAACAAAAGAGATAGGAACATGTTTGTCCATATCCTCTTTCTATTCCGCTGAACTGGAACTGTAGTACAAAGTTTATTGCATAACTTTCTTTGGACTATTCAAAGTTCCTTTTTCATTTTACTCTTCATCTCGCAATTCTAATGCCAAAGAAATTCCTAAGACCCAAGGATAGAAATCTGTCTACTACAGTACAGCAGTACTAACCCCCCCCCCCCCCCCGCCCCATCCACTAACCCATGCTAACCCATGTTGTAACTAAATTCCCTTGAATCCCTTCCAGTTGCCCATAACATCTCCTATAAACCTTGTGACAAAGCAAATGGATATTCTGAGTAAGATTGCAGTTTCCTGAAAGACTCTTGACATTGCTCTGCGATTTGTCAGTGGTTGTTAGGGTGAAAGAAAAACGGCTAATAGCAATCGGCCAACAACCAACGTTCTGCATACTAGTGATAATAGTAATAATGATAACAATAACTGGTTCTTATAAAGTTCATTTCATTACTCTTACAGCATATCAATGCACTTTATAATAACAAAGAGAAAGGAAACATTCTAAGGCTAGCTACAATGTCTGATAGGCATCATGAAACAGGTGTGTCTTTAAGTGAGTGTGCCGTATACTCTAGATAGCCTCTTTCCAAGTCCCCAGACCAACCATATCCCATGCCCCATTTCTCTTTGACAATAGCAAGAATCATCTTGGGGAAACATTGATTGCTGTGCACAATAAACTTCCTGTAAAATACAACCTTCACTTCATCATCGCCATAGTGCTTCTAGGTTTCAATCAACTGAATACGGTTAAAGTTGGAGTCCTTCCCATGCCAATTTTGGCACAAAAGGCGGCGCCTATCTCCGATTCATTAGCACTAGGCCACACGTCTACAAAATGTATAAGAACTACAGAAGGGGACCAGTCCTCTGGTAACTCCATTCTATAAATGCCGAGCGCCTGGCTAGAAGGCAGAAGGTACCATTTTGAAAAGTCTTTGGTATGACCTGGTCTGGGTTCGAACCCAGGACCTCCCGTGAATGAGGCGGACACTCTAACCGCTAAGCCACCATGCTCGGCCTACAGAATACAGTAGCCTGCACTCAACCCCTGGAGTATGGTAACTGGGTGGGCTGTGTACAAAGTCTATGGGGATTTCAGAATCTCAAAGGGAACGGGTTCATTGGGAAGGCTTTTGCAAGGTAATGTTTTCCTGGATACCCGGTTAAGTGGTGAAAATTTTATAACTATAATAGACATAATAAAAGAAATGTTTGGTCAAATACTAATGGAATACATACATTGTGTACCCCTTTAAATGTTACACAATTAAGCAGAGACTAACTGTTATGATATCAATCAAAAGAAAAGGGTTGTTTCTAGAAGGGCTCCCCCGGCCTCTCCTTTGCCTTCCGATAAAAACAAACGACTGAGAATTTGCTCAGAGTTTCCTGTAATGAACCGACAAGCGACTGCTTAGTAATACTGAATCACTCCTTATCAGTGCTGTCCATACATGTAGGTATGTGACTCTGGAAATGCACAGGGGCAGGCCAAAGAAACTACATCGAACTTTCATTTTCGGGGAGATGGGGAGGTAATTTGTTCAATACTGCCTGTACAACAAACTAGATTATTTACTGCATTGTGCGTAGGAAATTGTGATCACGATTTATTGTTTGTTTGTAAGATAATTTGTTTCATGGATTGAGAGTTGTTTAAGAATATAAATGAAAATATTGCACAAAATAGTGTGACTAATTCAAGGCGGATTGCAAAGCAATTAAATCATAAGAACATAAGGAGCAAATCAAGTAATGTTTTATTGATGTTTTTTCTTTCTAATAAGCTATAAAAAAAAAAGTCCTAAGATAAACAATTTACAGGTTGTAGCAATGACAGGTCTTAGAAAAAACCTAATTTGTAGACAACATGTACATACTGTATGCTGTGAATTATGCTTATAAATGAACATAATCCCTTCCCAGTGCACTCATCTATTCTCACTCACTATCAAATTTCACTTTGCTCAGGAAATTTCTGGTGATGAAGCACACAAGGGGCATGGCATGATGGAAGAGGAAGGGACTTAAAGGGTACCACCACCCAAACATAATATTCTTATTATAGAAAGGTAACATCTTTAGTATTCCATTCCATCAACAAGTTCACAGAAAAGAAAAAAATATACAATTGGAAAACGCATCACTATTCTGAAGCATGCGTTCATGCGGTCTCAATTGCGAAGACTAATGCGTGCAGAGCGAAAAAATCGCCCGGGATTCTATTGCCTACAAGCGTACGCGTGAATAGCATTGGCGCACTCGCAAATGCTTGGCCCGTATGGAACCAGGAAATAGCAGTGGTTCCGTAAGTGGTGGAAATTAATTGCTTTGTTTATGAATTACACAACCCTTTGCAAAATGTTGGGTATCTATTTGATATCACAAAACGGTACCAAAACATATAATAATGTGTTGTCCTTTGCCTGGTGGTCCCCTTTAAAGAGAGAGTACATGTAGTACATGCAAAATCATTCACCATGAGGCAAAGCTAGAAACGGTGAACAAAATACATAGGGAATCTGGGCGAATTCGCCCAATTCGCCCCTCGAAATACCCAAGAGAGCCCAATTTTTTTTTTCATAGAATTCAATGCAAAACAAAATGTTAGGGTGCCAGTATTTCCATGCAGGCGAGTTTAAAAGTAATAAAAATTGAATTTTTTCCTGAGCTAGGAATTAATTTCTTTTTATAGTGGCCCGGACAGGCAAGTACAATTCATCATGCTTTCTGTGGCCGAGAGCACGATCATGTCCCAGGACCAGCCCAGGACCAGCCCAGGACCAGCCCAGGACCAGCCCTAGTTCCACTGATCTCTAGATATGCTTGTGTAAGCCTTTACGGACGGTATTCTGTTGATTTCTATGATATTCTAGCACATTGACATCGATGAGTTAGAGCCAATGATGCTAATTACCATGGTAAATGTCGCTGGTCCGTAATCAGGCCCCTGGGCCCCGGCCTTAAATCATAATGGAGTGACCCTTAATAAAGACAAACATTTAACAAGTCTGTTAATTTGGGTTGCAAAGTTGGGCCAGTAAAACTTGACATTTTTATCAAATTCTAGTGGCCCAAAGGTGTTTTTTGGGGGTGGACCTTGGCTAGCAGTCATGTGCCAATTTTGAGCCCCACAATGAGGGCATGTTCAGATTATATTTTCATCTCAGTTGATTTGATATTCTCTAAAGTTCTATCAAACTACAACACACAGTTGGTTAGGGATGTCCTGTTTAGCCATTCCCTTCGAAATTCTGAAATCCCCATTGATAGAGTTTGTACAGTATAGCCCACCCAGTTAACTAAATAATTCATCTATTCTCACTCATCAAATTTCACTTAGCTCAGGAAATGTATGGCGATCAAGCACGTAAGGGGCATGGTGTGACAGAAGGGGAAGGGATCATATTATCTTATTCATTGGCCTTAAAGGAATGTTCCCACATTTTTATCTTTCAGTTATTTGTTTTATTTTTCAACAAATAAACTATGTAGTAGTAGAAATTTTCTTAAATACTAGGTAGGAAGTCCTGAAAACTGAATCCCTTTCACTGTATTATTCCCCTATTTTCAGTCACTATCTAGTTACCTTCTGCAGGGCTTGCGCTTAGCGGTGGCCCGGGTGCCAATGGCCACCTGAAATTTCATTTGGCCACTAGAAATAAGCTATTGGCCACTAACTAATTACTTAGGTTCTACATGTACAACACACAAGTCTATGGTAAGAATATATTTGATGTGTTAGTTTGGCCACCTGAAAAAAAAATTAAGGGAAAGCCCTGTTCTGCCTACAAATTTCAAAGCAATCAACTACGCAAGGGGTTTCTCAGTACGTGAAATAGAAAATATGGCTATGATTTTGTTTCTGTTCAGTATTTGGATTCGAAAAAGGTCCCATCAAGCCCAAACATGTTATGTGAGGGATCTAGCCAAACATGCAATACAATAATTGGACTCTACTTTGCATATTTGTTGTAAATGAACATTGGAAAACAAAGTGAAAGGAATATTTTGTGCAAAAGCTTATTCTCTTTAAGAAAGGACATGGGGGATGTGAGCAGTCTTGTAAGCCATAGGAAAATATATCTACATAACAAGAGTCTGACTTTACATGTCCTGGGGGGTGTTTCACAAAGATCCTAAGTTGAACTTTACTCTAAGTTGGACTTAAAAACTATGGTAAGCCATTTGTAGCCTTGGAATAGAATGTATTCAAAAGCAAACATACAAGTGTTTTTGGAATTTTCATAATTTTACATCAAGAACATGAAATCTCCTTGATAATATAACATATTTATGATTTAAATCAATGTTTTATGCCTTTTAAAAGAACTTTTACCCCCAAAATTAAAGAAACTATCGGCTTTCCATAGTGTTTAAGTCCAACTTAGAGTTAAGCTCAACTTAGGATCTTTGTGAAACACCCCCCTGGTTTGAAAGTATGAAACTGCAACAGACTTGATGATGACTCACTGTTTTGCCAGTGCCTGCTCGAGAGACTTTGCAATATTCATGGCTGAGAGAGATACGCATAGCATAACACATTTACCAGTACACAGCGTACTAACAACAGTTGTTCTACTAGGTACGCTCCTGAGTAGAGAGCAGCAATACGGATTAAATGTCTTTAATCTTGAAGCACTGGAGAGACCTTCAACCGGGTTACGTGGATGCATGGCTCATAGAGATACCATGGGACCCCAAGGCAAGGGTAAAACTAGGGGTGAAATTGCAAAACACTGAGAGTTGTGCCAAGATATGCAATATTGGATGAACTCTCTCATTCCTAAGCAATACAGTCAAACCTGTGAATAGACCACCAAAGAGGAACAATAAAAGTGGCCACTGTAGACAGGTGACCTCTATAGACAGGTCTCACAGCATTGTGGGGGGGGGGGGGTTTACTGCAAGGGATCATTTTTTGGTGGCCACGATAGGCAGGTGGTTGCTGAGACAGTTAGACTATAGTTTTTATGTAACGCATAAAGCCCTCTGCAGACAGAGACGACTCGACCGGTTTTCATTCGGATCGGCTCAGTTTTGAGTGCCTTGCGACACACATTTTGCCAGTCGAGAGACAGTCGGATGCCAGTTGGGGCCAATTCAACACGATGAATCGGATCCGACCTACCGGGCCCAACTCTAGCCTGATTGAAACCAGTCGGATCGGGTCGAGTCGGCTCTGTCTGCAGAGGGCTTAACACATTGCCAATACACACACATCCTTTTTCCCTGTATCATTGCACTGGTTGAGGATACATGATCAATGAAACTACATGTAAATACAGATCCTATAACCTGCAGTACACAGACTTGATAATTCACAGTCTACATGTACTTCTGCAGGCTTGAATGACAGTGCACAAGGTTACTGGAGCCCAAGGGTGGGGAGGATTAATATTAAACCTATGGTTAATGTTTTCACCCCTCAAAATATTTGCCTGTATATTTATTTAAGAGCACACATATCCGTTAAAACAAAACATATCCTTAACCTGCTCTAAACTGTAGTACTCAGTTGTGATGATTCACTGGATTGATCCTGCATGCTTGAGTGGCAATGCACAGGGTACCGTGCATGCTCAGGGAAATTGGAGCCCAAGGGCTGGGAGGATTAATATTAAAACTATGGTTAATGCTTTCACCCCTCATAATATTTGATATCATTTATAAATCAAAATACCTGAAGTTCATCTAACTTGATCGACACTCTACTGCTCAGTTTTGATGATTCACCGTTCTGTTTCTGCAGGCTTGAATGGCAATGCACAAGGTACCGTGTACAGTGCATCTATGGCTCAGCGAGATTGGAGCCCAAGGGTGGCAAGGATTTATTAACCAAACCAAACAGAATAGAACAGAGGGGTTCAAATGTTCAACCCCTCAAAATATTTTATATCATTTATTAATCAAAATACTGTTTGAAATTCCTTTAACTTGATCTTAGCTGTACTGCTCAGACTTGATGATTCATTGTTCTGTTTCTAGAGGCTTGAATGACAATGCACAGTGCATGTATAGCTCAGGGAGATTGGAGCCCAGGGGTGGAGAGGATGTATAATGACCAGTTGATAATGATCAAACCAAACCAAACACAACAGAGGGGTGTAAATGTTCAACCCCCCTCAAAATATTTGATAGTGCATTTATTAATGAAAATACTGTTTAAAATTCCTTTAACCTGCTCTTAGCTGTACTGCTCAGTTTTGTTGATTCATTGTTCTGTTTCTGCAGGCATGAATGGCGATGCACAAGGTACCATGCATGCTCGGGGAAATTGGAGCCCAAGGGTGGGGAGGATTAATATTAAAACTATGGTTAATGTTTTAACCCCTCAAAATATATCAAAATACCTCAAGTTCCTTTGACTTGATCGATTACTGCTCAGACTTCATGATTCTTCGTTCTGTTTCTGCATGCTTGAATGACAATGCACAGTGCATGTATAGCTCAGGGAGATTGGCCCAGGGGGGTGGAGAGGATTTATATCAACCAAACAGATTAGAGGGGCAAATGTTTTAACCATCAAAATATGTATTCATGAAAACAAATACCTGAAAATCCTTTAACTTAATCTGAATTGTTCAGACGTGATGATTCACCGGTCTACTTCTCCAGGCTTGAATGGCGGATGCACAGGGTACCGTGCACGTATGGCACAGGGGAAAAGGAGATAACCAAATCCAGTAAGTGTTGCACAAGAGTGAGACTTCTCAAAATTACCAATATTTCATAGTATAACAGGTCACCAGCAATACAATGTCCAGGATGATCCAGGATGCAATTTGACTGATGACAGACTATACTATGACTGAATTTCAAAGTGCCCATTGTCCTGATTCCTATAATCAGAACTCAAGGGATTGACTGGATAATGAAATGAAACCATTATAATATCTCCGGGGACCATAGCAACGAGACAATAGGTCTGCTGGTGCAAAGTGTTACCGGTAGTCTTTGTCTTTTTAGGCCCAGCTCAAGTTGAGCCACCGATGAGCATTCGGGCCATGAAGTATTGAACAAGACCTTAACTCATGAAAATACCAAGAGTTTGATGCAGCACTCCTCAAATTAAAATAATTTTCTGCAACTTGATACAAACTTTAGCAGACGGAACTGTGAATCACTATTTTCACAATAAATGACGATACAAAGCATAGCCAATATGCAGTGCTCGAAATTAGCATGCTAGGTCCGCTGATCAAAAAAAATTGGCTCTGGGCCACCAAATTTCATTGATCCTAAATTCTACTGGCCCATTCGGGGCAACCAAATTTAACAGAATTTGTTATGTTTTTCTTTGTATGGGGGCCACCAGATTTAGGTTTCGAGCCACTCAAAGTTGAACAATCTTGTTTTTACTTGCCCGACTGGGCCACAAAGAAAAAAGGTTAATTTCTAGCATTGCAATATGGCTCAGAGAGGTAGTTTCCCAGGGTTGGTACGGTAGGGATTTACAACGTATAGAGTACAGAAGCCATGACGTCATAAAAACACTTTTTTAGAATTTTCAAATTTGGACTTCATTTTCAGAAAGAACATAACAAATAATGTCCAAATACCGAAAATCAAAGGAATAGGTTAAGTATTGGCTGAAATATGTCCATCCGAATGAATTTTACTTCAATGGGCAATCAATGTTATAGTGCACTGGTTCATAACATTATGAACCAGTGCACTATAACACTGACTGCCCATTGACCAACAAAATCATTCGGATGGGCATATCTCGGCCAATACGTAACCTATTCCTTTGATTTTTGGTAATTGGACATTATTTGTTATGCTCTTTCTGAAAATGAAGTCCAAATTTGAAAATTCAAAAAAAAAATGTTTATGACATCACACTTCACCACTCTATACTAACCACAAGAATCAAGAGACCCACAGAAGACTAAAGGATAGCTATCCGGTATTTGAGGACAAGCGCCACAAGACAGGGGATTAAGTGGATTTAAGGTGACAGGATTAGACAATAAGGAACCCAGAGCTGCAGAATTGAGACAGCAGTTAGGGATTAAAATTATACCACATAGGAACCTTTACTGTACAAAAAAAAGTAAACAAGAAAAATGTATTGAATCAAAAATCAATAAACAATGTTCAATATTGCTTGTCCTTATAATCCAGTGGTTTTGCTCAGGAGGTAGCTAGAGCAGGTTTGGCTATCTCTTAAACCCATGGCTGAGGAATTTAGACAGCAGTAAGGGATTAAAATTATACCATGTAGGAAAAAAAAGAACTCAGTTATTGATCTTGGACCAGAACTGTACTAAGAATGTTATTGAGTTATTGACTTACTGGGTTGCTAACTAGAGTTGCAAAGAGCTCTCCCCCCTGTATGAGTGCATCCAGACCCTGCCGTCCTCCTCGGAACTCAGCAAAATAATTGGTCTTGGTGTACAGGGAACAGGTCTCTCTCGGCACAACCTGCAAAGTACAAACATTAATAGGATTATGTCTACAGGGGACAAAATTGAAAATATGATACAAATTTTGTAAACAAAAAATACAAAAGCGTCATACGAATTTAAAAGTGTATGAATAATGATGTATTTAGCAATGTGATGTTCGATCCTTGAGCTATCCTGACCTGAAATGTTGATGATCTTACAACGTTTTAAACATTTTATTATAATAATAATGGCCTCTCATTATCCCAGAGAAACCCATTTTCATTTGTAAAGTAATAATGGCCTTATATAATCACATTTGAGCAAAATATTTATGAATCAAATGTTTTTGTCAGATCTTGAACTTTTGACCTTCATCAATATGGAAATAGACCTGGTTTATCGACTTCTCACTATTTGATAAAATTGTTACATGAAATGTATAAAAACTGTGAAAGATCAAAATCGATTTCAACCATTGTGTGCACAGATTTTTCGAAAGCCTTCGATAGATTAGATCACAATATTTTAGTTAAAAAATTAATTGAACTCAATGTAAGGCCATTTTTAATTGATTGGATAATAAGTTTTTTAGAACAAAGATCGCAATGTGTCAAATATCAAGGTTTTTTGTCTGAATGTAAAAATACCCATTTTGGGGTACCTCAGGGTACGAAGTTGGGCCCAATTTTGTTTTTAATAATGTTTAATGATGCTTGCCAAAATATACTATTACCATACTTTAAGTACGTTGATGATCTCACCTTGTTAGAAAATCGAGTATCTCAAGATCCAGTGTATATGCAAAATATTTTGACTCAATTAATGGACTGGTCAGATAATAATCATATGAAATTGAACCCACTTAAATGTATAACAATGTCAGTTACCTTCATGAAAACTCCTCCTCCATTTGACACTTTGTATATCGGTGAATCGCCTCTCCCAAATGTTCAAACAGTTAAAATTCTTGGGGTGTATATTCAATCTAACTTAAAGTGGGATGACCATGTCAATGAGATATTAAAGAAGTGCAATAAAAAATTATATATGTTCAGAATGGTTAAGAAATATAAATTACCTATTGTTGATCTTATTACAATTTACATTGGATATATTCGCCCTATACTAGAATATTGTGTACCAGTTTTTAATGGCGGATTGACTTTGAAGCAAGTACAAAGTTTAGAAAGAGTTCAAAAGAGGGTTTGTCGAATAATTCTAGGGAAAGATTATATTAGTTATGAAAATGCAATTATTGAATGTAAGCTTGAACGCCTTGAAACTAGAAGAGAAAAACTTTGTATTGAATTTGCTAAATCACTTTCTAATAACCCACATTGTAAAGATTGGTTACCCAAACAAAAAAATGTAAATATTTCTTTGAGATATATACCAAAGTTCAATCAATATAAATGTAAAACAAACAGATTTAGGAATAGTGCAATACCATATTTCATTGATCTTTTAAATAGCCAATGAAATTTTTACTTCCCAGGTATATGCACTTTGCTTCAAATCAAATCAAACTACAGTTACGCATGCATCTTCTTTGTTAATTATACAAAAATGTGCCACATTTTTAAAAGTTTATACTTTTGTTTTGATGAAATATTTTGTTCTACTGTACCTCATGTGAATTTAAATGTTATGAATGAATATCATTTTAATTTGTATTTAAATGTATTGATTTCTATGTAAACATCAACATTTCAGCCTTTGGGCTGCCGTTGTATGTAGCAATGCTTGTAACTTTTGAATGTTTTTTTATTGAAATAAAACCATTATATCTATCTATCTATCATAGTGCACCATAATTTTAGTCAAAACAGTCTCCCCCCAAAACAGTAATCAATAATTAAGCAAAGGCCATGCACTATCGCAATGGCACTCAACGTTTTTTTTAACAACCATCTATTATATTAATACGGTAAGCTTCAACCCCCCAAAATGGTTCCCACTCGAGATATCCTCACCCCGAGGATTCGGCGACTTCCCGACCGTCGCGATCGAAGGATATACGTTTTGCGGAGGACAATAAGGCATTCCCGAGTCGCTCCCGCCCCGTGATCGTCGTCCAGATCGAAGAAAAGGGAAAGTCAGCAATGTCAATTGCCCGTTTAAGACGCCGAGCATTGACTAACGATTTATCGCCGTAAAAGTATTTGTAAGAATATAAATTGGAGTAGATAAAACAAATAATATATCGAGAAACCATTTTAGATATAACAC
Organism: Echinarachnius parma; assembly: GCA_037951105.1. Taxonomy (NCBI): domain Eukaryota; kingdom Metazoa; phylum Echinodermata; class Echinoidea; order Clypeasteroida; family Echinarachniidae; genus Echinarachnius; species Echinarachnius parma. The sequence goes on along the minus strand of JBAMJV010001335.1, from coordinate 30,420 downwards.
GTTGCGAAACTACCCAGGTTTTGATAAATATAAATATTTATATTACGCGGATGGTATGGTAATGATCACTATTGCCGATTGGCATCGTGTTTGTAAATGCAGGTCAGTGACAAAATGCGACAACTTCAATTTAGCTGCGGTTATACAACGCGCAATGGCTGTACAGCCGTGTATACACGTCGCGCAGTCATCTAATTACCCCACCGAACCGTAGTTTATTTGCATAGCTCACTGACCTGCTGACCATCGTCTCTGGTCACTATCTCATTCGCCCTACCGTACACGATACTATAATTGCGCCAGCTTGTGGTAAGATGTATTAAGTCAGCCACGAAGCTACCATGCAGTACCAGAAGAGACGCCTAGGGGGTGGGGGGGGGGGATGGGGGTAGAATGGACGGGGGAGGTAATATCTTCAAGAATATGAACAAAGGTATACGCGGGAGAACTTAGTTTATGATATGAAACGTGTAGGGGACATGACGGCTTATTTGTCATACAGGCAATTGGAGCCGCGGGGGGGGGGGGGGGGAGGGGGAGCGGTGAAGCTACTTTATTAGCAAGAACATATCTATTTTAATACAAGCGGAACAAATTATGGATCATAATGAAATATGGGGGGATAACTGAATAACTTTGCGTGGATACTAAACCATCATGATTTTGTTATACATTGGTCGGATGTATCGTTGGACGGGGCCCTGACGGGTTGTGGGGTGGGATTGAATCGCCCGATGTCTATTTTGTCTTACTATTTAAATGATGACTGTGGGATATTTAGTAAAGTTTTAAAGTGTTGTTATGTCATCATCGTCTTTCTCTTTCAAAAACCCGCGGATTTCCGCGGGTACAGCTAGTCTATTATATTAATACGGTAAGATTCAACCCCCAAAATGGTTCCCACTCGAGATATCCTCACCCCGAGGATTCGGCGACTTCCCGACCGTCGCGATCGAAGGATATACGTTTTGCGGAGGACAATAAGGCATTCCTGAGTCGCTCCCGCCCCGTGGTCGTCCTCCAGATCGAAGAAAAGGGAAAGTCAGCAATGTCAATTGCCTGTTTAAGACGCCGAGCATTGACTAACGATTTATCGCCGTAAAAGTATTTTGTAAGAATATAAATTGGAGTAGATAAAACAAATAATATATCGAGAAACTATTTTAGATATAACACGTTGCGAAACTACCCAGGTTTTGATAAATATCAATATTTATATTACGCGGATGGTATGGTAATGATCGCTATTGCCGATTGGCATCGTGTTTGTAAGTGCATGGACGACAAAATGCGACAACTTCAATTTAGCTGCGGTTATACAACGCGCGATGGCTGTACAGCCGTGTATACACGTCGCGCAGTCATCTAATTACCCCACCGAACCGTAGTTTATTTGCATAGCTCACTGACCTGCTGACCATCGTCTCTATTCGCCCTACCGTTCACGATACTATAATTGCGCCAGCTTGTGGTAAGATGTATTAAGTTAGCCACGAAGCTAGCATGCAGTACCAGAAGAGACGCCGACGGGGTGGGGGGTGGGGGTGGGGGTAGAATGGACGGGGAGGTATCTGCTCATTATGCATTGCATGTATAAACGGCTATCATCGGGTTTCACAAGAGTATGAACAAAATGTATACGCGGGAGAACTTAGTTTGGATATAAATTGTGTAGGGGACACGACGGGTTATGTGTCATGCAGGCAATTGAAGACACGGGGGGGGGGGGGGGGGGGGGCAGCGGCGAAGCTAGCAAGAACACGAACATAGTGTACTGTATATCTAATTTGATACAAGCGGAACAAATTATCGGGGGTGGGGGTAGAATGGATGGGGGAAGTATCTGCTCATGTAGTATGCAAATGCATGTATATTCCTTTCAAGGGAATATACATGTATCATGATCATCGGGTTTCACAAAAATATGAACAACGTCAACGGTATCTGCGGGAGAACTTAGTTTATGATATTAAATGTGTAGGTGACACGACGGGTTATTTGTCATACAGGCAATTGGAGCCGCGGGGTGGGGGGGACGGGGAGGGGGGAGGGGTGGGGGAGGGGGGCGGCGAAGCTACTTTATTAGCAAGAACACATACATAGTGTATTGTATCTATTTTAATACAAGCGGAACAAATTATGGATCATATGAAATATGGGGGATAACTGAATAACTTTGCGTGGATACTAAATCATCATGGTTTTGTTATACATTGGCCGAATGTATCGTTGGACGGGCCCCGACGGGTTGTGGGGGCGGGATTGAGTCGCCCGAGTCTATTTTGTCTTACTATTTAAATGATGACTGTGGGATATTTAGTAAAGTTTTAAAGTCTTGTTATGTCATCATCGTCTTTCTCTTTCAAAAACCCGCGGATTTCCGTGGGTACAGCTAGTAATGTAATAATCACCATAATGTCCTTGTGAATGAAACCCAGTTTCTTGTGGGCCGTCCTCAGTTGGGAGTACATGTAGTTCCTCCACCACCACCACCATTGCTCTCAGTCCCATGGGTAGTGGGTACTAATATTCTATGTCTAGAGTATTTCAATTTTGTTGTTGATACACAGTCATGGAAGGTTTGAATACTTAAAGGGCATCAAGCGTGGGGATGCTACATAGCGGGTCGCCATTTTGAACTGGGTTAGTTTGCGCGCACCGCATGACACTGAGCTAACGTGCATTACGCACCGTGCGCAACGCGTATGCAAGATGGCGCCGCGCATCTCATTTGACGAATCTGAACTACCTTTAAATATCAACTCACCATGATGTCCTTGTGAATGAAGCCCCGTCTCTTGTGGGCGGGTCTCAGGTGGGGGTATTCCTCAGTGCTGGTAGCCTCGATCTGCCAGACCTCCTTCCATACATCATACAGGTCCTCATGCACGGGGTACACTCCAGAGTGGTGGGGGGCTACAGAGTACCCCTTGGTGATTGGGATCTTGTAATCCTGAAGAAAACAATAACAAATGACATGTAAACAATTGATCTTAAACTAGATTTGTAATCAACTAGTGTCCGACTGTTCATTCTCCTGTCCACCTTTCTTCCACATATCATACAGGTCCTCATGCACGGGGTATACTCCAGAGTGGTGGGGGGCTACAGAGTACCCCTTGGTGATCGGGATCTGGTAATCATGGAGAAAAATAATGCAAATTAAGATTTAAATGTTTAACCTAATTAAAATGTCTAACCTATAGTTTTTTAATCAACTTAGCAGTGTCTTTCTATTCATGAGTTCTATCTTTCTAGTTTCTACTAGCGTTTCATCTACATGTTATAGAGATACTGAACACGTGCAAAAAATAAGACACCTACGTAAGTAGTAGGGGGCTATCAACATCGTGTACTAGATCTTGTATCGCCATGATAATATTATCTCAGGTTATGAGGCTTATATACTCAGGGATGCCGGTGAGCAATTTATTTCAAATTAAATCAGTAGCCTGAGAAAATTGAGCTGTGAATCCTGTGATCCTGTATGGAAAATTACTAACAAGAGCTTGGGTTTATGGGTCAACAGGCCCTGATGAATGTAGGACTTTGCTGAACCCCTTGCCTACAAAATATTGAATTTCCCATAGAGTTAATACATGTATGCTACACCTGTAGCCCATTTCATAAAATACTTACAATTGTTGGAAGTGTCCAATTATTGTAACTATTTGGTCAACAGCCAATCACCATGGAGCATTACAGCTGTTGCCATAGTAGTTACAATAATTGGACACTTACAATTGCAAGTGTTTTATAAAATGGGCTACAGGTTCCAGTATTGAGTAGGTTAAAAGCTGGCAACCCTGCTACAGCTGGTAGACAAGGGATTAAGTTACCAGGATTGGATCAAACAGGATGCGTGTCAAATATACCATAACTCCTAGTTAATGAGTCTAGACAGCTAATTACTCACAGCACAGGTGTCATTCCAGGTCAATGTCAGAGATTTTCCCCCAGGCCCCATGTACACATGTACTTAGTGAACACATTTTGGGAAGATTCCACCATTCACAATCATGACTGGACAAAGTAATAAATGTGTTTACATCTTACACGTGTTCGTATCCTGGTAGAGATTTTCTTGTACTTGATGTATAACTAATGCAACTGCAGACTTTGACATTCAAAATAGTATGAATAGTATGAATATACCTGATATCCTGGTTAATTATTCTCTAAAACAGCTACGTGTAGTTATTCACATCATTCAATGGGTTATGCACAGAGACTGTTTTAGTTTAGAAACTGAAATGAACTTTAGGCTGGAGGACTTATAAATATGCACAGCAATTTGTAATGGATGAGAGTCTATGGTCTATCAATTGATACATTCTTCATTCTACCAAAATATTACTGACTTTATTGTTTCACAAATATCTAAATTGATGCGGGGTGGGGGCATTTCAAAATCTTTTGCTGGCATCTACTCGCAGACTGGTAGACATGTATGCAATCGGCGCAATTCACTGTCGTCGATACCCTGTGCATTATCAAGTGGTATGCTGCACACGTACAGCGGTGTAGAGCTTATTAGAATAGGTAGTGAGTATTACATGCTGGCATGGATTGGAGCCTTTTGGATGCTCGGCAGGAAGCCTGGTTTCGACTTTCAATCCCTCCATACCAAGCTCTGTGTATACTAATACCAATACATGATACCCCGGAGGTATGTGACATACAATATTTGACCTTAAAGTTAAAAGCACATGTATACAATGTTGTTGTCATTTTATTGAGGCTCTTTTTTGTAAATTTTGGGGGTTAAATTATCCCGAGCATCTGTATATTTTTCTTTAACTAAAATACATGTTGAACATCTACTTGTAAACTGGATTGGTAGACACTGGTGAGTGCAATTTTCAACACTCCCAGCTAATATACTCTGCATATTGATCAAGTGTACCATCCAGTAAAAACAAATACACAGGAGTTCAAGGAATTTTAGCCCCCAAAATGCCAAAAAGAACCCTCAAAAATCATAAAAGAGCCCTTGTAAATTGAGTTCAATGCAGAACAAATTTTAGTGTGCTATTTTCATGTTTGAAAAGCAGCCCCTGAAAACCATGTACTGATGTACATGTAGGCATTCAAGGGTGTAGAGCATAATAGTGGGCATGGATCATGGATGGGATGCTGGTTTCCATTAATTCCGCCATACCATAACCACAGCTTTGCATTACTACGACCACATTTCAGAGAAAATGTACACAAGATTTGACCTCAATTTCTTGGCACATACTTAGATTTTTATGGGAAGCTTTAAAACTCTTTTTTAGCAATTTTTTTTTTTTTGGGGGGGGGGGCAATTACCCCCCAGGCCCCAGTCTCCATGTGTTTTTTTTTTTTTTTTTTACTGAAATACGAACATCTACAAGTTTGTAAACTGGCAAATATTAATTATCAGCTAATTTTTCCTCACTCCCAAATATACTGCAGTCTGCATAATGATGAAGCCATACGTATGCTGCACACATTCAGGATGTGTAGAGCTCATCAGAATGGTGTGGCAGTATTACAATTTACATACATGTTGGAAGAGATTCTGGTTTGGTCTTTCCACTCCATACCACAGCCCTACACACTAAAATACGATACCCTGGAGGAATGTGTGTGCAAGGTTTGACCTCAAGTTCTTGGCACAGCAAAGCGCTACATGTGTGCTGAAATAAATCTCTGATGGCCATGCGAATGCAATCTGTCAGTCAATATTACCGCACAGCTCTGTATTGTGCACAGTAATAACAATTAACATGACACTGTACTCTGTCTACATGTAGTTGCTTGATAAATTGGATTTCTTATTTCATATCATTGCATCCTAAATTCAAAATTAATATTTGGCCCGTATGTCGGTCAACATTTATAAACACTATACTTGGCATGCCTCTGCTAAATAATGTTTTATTTCATAATTCTTTTATTTGTATCAAAATTTAAAATTGTAAACAATGATCTTTACACATGGCTCTGCTAAAAAAAAAATGTATTTCTTATTTCATTTCATTGCATCCTAAATTTAAAAATATATTTTTGACAGGTCAGTCAATGTTTACTGTGTATACAGTGACATACAGCTCTGTGCATTGTTTACATATAAAGGAATCATTTACTTACAATTTAACATATAGACTTGTAATGAAAAGGAGCAAAGAAAAAAGGGTTTCTCCATGATTCAAAGTTTTGAACCAACCAAAGGATGTCTTGTTAGTTTCTACATGTTTGAAATAAAAAGTATATTTTGGTCATCTTTATTCTTAATGATATCAACATACATATATATCTGGATAGGCTATCCAGCTGTACATCATAGGACATCATACATGTAGACATGACCCAAGGCCTTGGCTCTTAACAAATAATTGTGTTTACAATGCACTGCAATAAATCAATGCCCTATGTCCATTGTACTATAAATTTAACTGCAGATTGGCTATCAATCATTAGAAAAGAGATCATATTTGTCAATAAATTAATTTTATACCTAAATAGCCTCTTTTATGCAAGTCTAAGGTTTTGTTCATCAATTTTACTCTAGATAGATATAGATCATATCTGGCAACAAATGTATTATGTTATCAATTTCCAATTCATTCTATTTAATAGTCCCATTATTACTCCAGATTGGCTATCAGTTATTCTACATACATCTTCATTTTATTTTATATAACACTTATCCCTTTCTGTAGGGCCCTTCTAAAGTAAGTTTTGAGTTAACGCATCATCAGATAAGTCTAGGAATAATTCTTTTTTGTCGTTGGTTGCTCTCCCTTGCAGGAATTCTACCAAAGAAGCTGTTAACAAAGCATATCTGTTATTCCCTAGATGATGATGTAATATAGGAGCACAAAGCTAAACCTACATGTACGTATGATGTAACACAGGGCACGTGACTTTACCCCTATGATGAGGGCACGTGACTTTACCCCTATGATGTAACAAGAGGCCAAAAAAGTGAGAAAAAAAAACTATGCCTATAATAGGACAAGGGGGGGGGGGGGGGGGAACTACCCTTGTGATGTGACAAAAGGGCAGAAGACTATGATGTAACAAGGGGGCCCCATGATAACTCCAATTATGATATACATGTAATGAGCAAAATTTTCCCCTTTAGATAAAGAAAGGATTTGACAAGCACAACAGGTTATTTAACCTGTTCCCTTCAAGATTCTGTAATCCCCATAGACAAGTAAACTGGGTTCCAAAAGAAACTTATCACTTCTTCAGAGCGACGCACATTAAAATCCAAAGCATAAACATGAATCATATTTGGGCATAGATTAGCTATACTACCCCTTAGCAAGCTCATCTAAAAAAAAATATGATTGCTTTAGTCTACAAAGCATAAAATAAGGTGAAATCGGAAGAGATAATTTTTCAAAAATCACAGAAATTGCTCGACTTCCAGGCACAAAGCTCGGTTCGGACAATAGCCAGTCTAGTGGTTACATAACCCGCTTTGAAGTTGAATGAATAGCTATTGAAGGTTCTGAATAGACCGCCTTTCGTGGAGGTTCGCAGCGAGCAATTTCTGTGATTTTTTTAAAGTGACCTGTAATGATTCCATCGCATTTTTCTCATTTTTTGTAAAAGCAAACTTTTTTTTTTTTAGGATATGCTTCACAAGGAGAATGATAGCTTAATCTGTGTCTAAATATGATTCAATTTGATATATGGATTTTTGTGAGCGTCGCTCTGAAAACGTGATAAGTTTCTTTTGGAACCCAGTTTACATAGCCCACCCAGTTCCTGTAGACAAGAAGGTTCTAGCCTACATGTAGTACATCCTTGATGTAATTGTAAGCAATAACTTTGATTTACCTATTCCCCTCGAGTTTCTGAAATCCCCACAGACTTTGTACATAGCCCACCCTGGTTCCCATGTAGTCAAGGGGTTAACAGACATTCAATTGATATGATCTGTATTCATTGAAGATTGCCAGCAGACGGTATTCTGAATACATACCATCAATCACGCAAGGGTACTCTTGTTGCCAAAATAAATTAATTTCAATTTTTGTTTATTCATGAATTTAATTTTCTATACAGATTTCAATGAATTAGTACAATGCTCACGGAGAGGAGTGTATTCAGTGCAGGACAAACGGTGACCTTATACAATTAAAGTTTAAAAATGGAGATAAGATTTGACCTCAATCTCTTGGCAAATACATGCATCAATGGCAAAGCTCTACACTGCACTGCACTGTATGACCAGGGAAAAAATTAATAAATTAAAAAGTACTTTTTAAGCTTGCTTGCATGAAAATAACACTGTTAAATTTGTTTTGCATTGAACTCTTATCATAGATGCAAATTTTCGGGGCTCTTTTTTGACTTTCGAGGGCTCTTTTTGGCATTTTCGGGGGCGAATTCGCCCCAAGCCCCCATGTATTTTTTTCCCCTGTGTATGACCCACTGTGCATTGTATTATTCATAGCACTGATAGCAGATTGCCAATGTTCAAATAATATTGTAAGCACTATGCATGGTCTATAAATAAGAATCCCTGCCATAGAATTCACTGTGTGAAACATTCCATGTATACAAAATGCTATGCAAAGTCAATTGTGCATCCAAATAAATATTGTGGTTACCATTGTGAATTGTGATTGTCCTCTAACTTTTTATCATGTCAACATTGCTTTTAATGTAAGAAATATACCATTTTCCAAAACTGAATTTCTAATTTTTGTTTACGGGGATAGACTAGAGACAAGTTGGTACCATCCTCCTTGGTACAGTATCCGTCAAAATAAACTAACCCCCCTAACGCGAGTAATGTTTTCAAAACGTTAATTATATTTCTAACGCGTTAGGAATTTCTAACGTGTTAGAAAGATCCCTAACGCGTTAGGGATTTTCCTAACGCGTTAGAAAGTTCCCTTGAAAGTTCCCTAACGCGTTAGGAAGTTTCCTAACGCGTTAGGAATTTTCCGAGTGCGCCAGCAATGTCCCAAACGTTTAAATAAAAACGATGTTTCAGATTTATTCTAAGTCATTTTCTCGTAGCGCAAATTGGTTCTTTGTCCGCCAATGTTGAGCAGTTATTTATACCATACACAGAAATAATCATGTCAAAAATGTAAAGTACAGCAATGTTATTGTAAATGTGCAGTGGATATGATATGTGAGTCAGCGTACTGGGGCTGACAGCCTGTAGACTGCAACACTTGCTCATATATCCGGACAGTGCAGGCCAGGCCAGGGGTTGATACAGTGCAGGAGGCCTGGGGTGATTTAGGGATCAACATCCCCACAAGAGGCCTGGGCTGGATGACTGGGAAAGAAAACTGTTTCAATGTTCATATAAACTTACTATGTCCTAGGATTTTATACCATAAATAACCGATTCAGAACTCGGTCCTGGAAATATATTCAGACTGTAGTGTAAGGCGATTTACAATTTGACATAAGTATGTAGACTGCAACACTTGCACGTATGTCCAGATAGTGCAGGCCAGGGGTGATACAGTGCATTTAGCTCTCAAAATCCCCACAAGAGACTGGAAACCACACCAGAACCCTTAGAAAGATAGGTTTACATTTTCGTCCTAAAATTTCACAAAGAATTATATCAGGACACGTCCTGGAAACATACAGACGTAACTCTACAAATCCCCACAAGATGCACAGATCTGCTTGCTGTGTGGAAAACCATAGTCAGAACCCTATAGACAAAGTTGTTTTTACATTTTCATGCAAGGATTTTAAAGGGACTTAGTAACATTGTCCAAATCCTCAAAATAAATTTTTCATTCTAGCGGTTCCCTCATACCTTGTTGTATTCGTATTAACAATAAAATCATGGGACAGGTTTCGGTTTTTCAAATTTCCCTTTCGTTACAAAGATATGTACGATCAAAGTATTCAGATAAGAAAAACTCCGGGCGAGTTTTTCTTCTGTGTACAAAGTGAGTGCAGTGAGTTATTGAATATCACTTTGCATTTTCGCTCATTACTTGGCCATGCAAGGTCCATTTGACTTGAAATTTTCACACAATACCCTGTGGACATATGAGATAACAATAATATACATTGCATCAACCATTCATCACTTTTTGCACATGTCAACAAAGTTACTAGATCCCTTTAAGGCTTGTGGATTCAAAGAAGAGAAAGAGAAAATATTCAAGTAAAATGACAGAGACTTGTGTACATGTACACAGTACAAATCATGTGCAACAGCTCTAATATCATAATCCAGTCTGAGTAAAATAAATTGGCAGGAAGTTGTGTGATGTTACAAAATGATGACATAACCAATTAGTGATTGTTTTGATAGATTTTAAATTCATGTGAAAGGTCTCAATGAGGTTTTCTTTGAAAACAATCTGTGAATCTAATAATTCAATAGACAGGATTCATGGAATTGAAGAGAAAGGCAAAATGTACATCTCTCTCATCATAATCCAAGAGGAAAATAAATTTGCAGGAAGTTTTGTGATGCCAGAACAAAATGATGACCAGTTAGTGATTGTTTTGTAAGATTTTGATTTAATGTTCCTGTGCTAGGTTTAAATGAGGTTTTCTTTAAAAAATAATTATTAATTCAATAAAGTGTGGATTCATGAAAGAGAAGAAAAATCACAGAGACTTGTGTACATGGTTCAAATCATGTGCAACATCTCTACCATCGTAATCCAAGAGGAAACTAAATTTGCAGGAAGTAAATTGGTGATGAAACTACAAAATGATGACCAATTCGTGTTTGTTTATTGTTAGATTTACCGTAAAACTCCGTGTATAAGACGCACTTTTTTTCCGTCGGAAATTTTTCAAAGTGGGGGGTGCGTCTTATACACAGGTACAGCCAAAAAAAAAAAAAAAAAAAAATTTTTTTTTTTTTGGAGAAATTTTTTTGGGGGACACCCGGTAGTCATGTTTAATGCATATTAAACTGGTCTAGGGCATGACAAGAGCTTGATATAAGAGGGAACATTTATCAAAATATACCTTTTTCCTACATAAATTATAGTGGTTACCAAAACAAAATGCAAGTTTTTAAGCAGTAACACTGCTACTAATTGAATATTCATGAGTAGCAGCACTCATTTAATATTCAATTTTCTAAACAGTGGTTATACATTTTTCTCAACAAAAAAGTTATTAATGAATTTAGTATTTTGCATATTTAATGAGCATTGCTACCTCATGAATATATGAATATTCATGAAAAAAAAAATATTCTAAAAAAAAAAAAAAAAAAAAAATTTTTTTTTTTTTTTTTTTTTTTTTTTTTTTTTAAATAGAAAGTTGGGGGTGCGTTTTATACACGAGTGCGTCTTATACACGGAGTTTTACGGTAGATATTTTGTTTCTAATAATTCAATAGATTATAGATTCATAGTGCTAAGAGAGTTCAGAGATAAAGAGAAAAATGACAGAGACTTGTGTACACGGTACAAATCAAGTACGACATCTCTATCATCTTGGACCAAGAGGAAAATAAATTTGCAGGAAGTTTGGTGATGAAGCTACAAAATGATGACCAATTAGTGATTGTATCAATTGTTAGATTTTGATTTAACACTGACTTTCTGTGAGCACTAGGTTTAAATGAGGTTTTCTTTCAAAATAATTATTAATTCAATAGATTGTCGATTCATGAAAGAGAAGATTTTTAAAAAATTACAAAAATGACAGAGACTTGTGTTCACAGTACAAATCATGTACGACATCTCTATTCCAGGATGGAAATAAATTTGCAGGAAGTTTGGTGATGAAACTACAAAATGATGACCAATTAGTGTTTGTTTTTGTTAGATTTAGTTTTTTTGTTTCTAATAATTAAATAGATTATGGATTCATAGTGCTAAGAGAGTTCAGAGATAAAGAGATAAATGAAAGAGACTTGTGTACACGGTACAAATCATATACGACATCTCTATCATCGTAATCCAGGGGGGAAAATGAGTCACAAATCACTGGCAAGACTAGGAGTGTGGGAAATAAACAATTTCAAGTCCTGTCCCTTCGCAGAACCCTCTATGTGAAGCGACCCAAGTAAAATGGGTGCACTCGAGTGAACTGTTTGCGTTGTGTGGGAAGACATTGTGGGACGCATGTAAAATGAACTGTTTGTGCCATTTGAAATGTGGTGTGGCATTGTGGGAAGAGGGTTTGCATTCATGAGAAACTTGTGTTTCCAATGTAAGTTGTACAAGTTGGACATTTCACCATTCTTAATTCACAGATGCTATGACTCTCTTTTTCATTGCAATTTTTTTTTTTAAAGCAAATTAAAGAAACCAGTGTTGGGACTCAAGACTTCTTTTGTTTGCCATTTGTCAAAATACAATTTTTCATGGAAAATTGTTACATACAGTTTGGCAGCACCACATCTTTCTAACTGTGGCTGAAGGAAACAACCACACAAATCATGACATATATGGGACTACTACTCAGGGTCAGGAACTTTTAAAACATCTACTTTGAGTACTCACAATATAGCAAACTGCTTGTTCTTTTCCATGAATTCTGTCAGCTTTACACTGATGTTCATGAGAAACCACCACCACATAAAACACAACATGGGACTAAAAAAAGATAAATTACTTTTGAGAATACTTACAATAGCAAACTGCTTGTTCTTTTCCATGAGTTCTTTCAGCTTGCCCGGACCTCCTTTGACAAGATGCGGCTGTCCGTGGTCCCACATGTGAGGGAACCACCAGAAGTTTTTCGCCAATTCCAGAATCTTGCGATCACCGGCGTTCTCCTCCTCAGTGCCCTTCTCAAAGTACTTTCCGGACCATCCAAGGTTGAAATAGAAGCCCTCTACCAGGTCCCGTCTTATCTCCGCTTGGACCTCAACCATATTCTGATGGGGGAAAATAGGAATACTTTTTTAAAGACAGATTTGAATATTAATCTTCATAAATTCTCTTACCAAATTATTGCGATTAAAATAGTAATCTTCATATTCTCTTACCAAATTATTGTGATCTTCTACGGTTCTACCCCCACCCCCCCCCCCCCCCCCCCCCCAACAACAAAATACAGACGAGGCATTACCTGTGAGAATAGCAATACCAGATCAATTCTGGCATTGTCAGTTTGAAAATACAGAACTTGCCCTAGTTGCATCTCCAAAATTTATACATTTTTTGCTGCCGGAAATAATATTTTATCGGCCCGGGCCAGCAGGTAAGTATTGTCTATCTGGACTTTTACCTTTCTCCTAATTAACAATCGTAAAAGCATCCAGGATTTTATAATACAAGCTGGAGTCATAAACCTAGGTCTGCCTTGGCTGAGTAGTCAGGATGCATGATGCTGACCCTGATTTCCTGCATGTTCTCAACAGATTATATCCTCAACATTACAACAACAAAACACAGTACGATGTCTGGCTTATTTCTAGGAAAATTGATCTCATATTTAAAGAAAAAAAGTTTTCTTACGTGAGTTATGTCCCTGTATTTAATGTAGCACCGTGCAAAGTGCTTTCTACAAAATTTAGGTCTGCCTTTTCCTTTGCCTTTCATGATGCTGAATTCAGATTTCAGACAATAATTTTCCATTAATATTGCAACAAATTGCACAAGATACAGTCATATCTTCATACCTGTGTATTGACACTGACAAGTATAAAACTAACTAGTAACTAGTAAACCAGAAAAGAAGCCACTGTAGGAAGGTGGCCACTAAATCTAATAGACAGGTTGATTAAGACCATTTTCCATTTTGTGGCCACTATAGACAAGTTGGCTGCTAAAAACAGGTGGCCGCTAAGGCGCTATTAAGACAGGTTTTACTCCATTTTTTCTCAATAGAATATTTAATTTGTAATACTAAAATGATTCAATGTTTTGACCCTACATGAATTGAGCACCTGGGTCTGCCTTAGCCTTGCAGTCAGGATGTATGATGCCGACCCTTACTTCCTGCATGTCTTCAACCTGTCTGTCTGTCACTGTCCGCCAGCTTCTTCCTATTCTATTCTCTTCCCAAAATATTTGTTTTTATTATAGAAATTTATCTACATTCTGTTCTCTTTCAATAGGTTATCTAAAGAGTGATGTTATCAATTGCTGCCATTTTCCAATTGCTTGAAATATTATGTGAATCAACACTCCTCTTCAGTCTGTTTTTCAATCTGATACTCTGATTGTTTCTCCTTTAAAAAAGACATTCAAATCAATTTGTATAAAACAATCCTCTGAAATTCAGTCTGATATTCTGATAATTGTTTCTTCTTCAAAGACCCTAATGACTGTTTTCAATTTGTATACTGTACAACCATGACAAATTACATTTCAGGACTTCTAAGATGACTAAACTTGTATGTAATTAGATGTTCTAGGAAGACATGCACTTCATAAATATGAGACAGTTTTGAGCTTAAAAAATAAAATTAATTCTAGTAAAATTAAATTAACAAGTGGGTTTTATATTTTGCTTGTCAACATTGCATTCTAAGATGTCAGAATATTTCCAAGACCAATCCTAAATGTAATACAGTGAATATCTCACCTCTACATCTGCCTCCGTCAGCCGTATTCCAGTTCTCCCAACAAAGATGTCATCGATGTCAATCAGAACGTATCTGTCCAGCGTCGTCTGCAAGCGTCCATTCGTCAGCAGTGCAACACTGTCCAGCAATAGGGTCATGTGCAGGAACTGATCCACGGAGTATCCAAAAAAAATCCTTTTAATTCCATCGAGCAAACCCCTATCATACACCACACACGTTTTACTGCTTGCTTGAATAGAGCTTGTATTGAGACTCTCAATGACCTGTGGTTGGACATCCACTACAGCTTCCATCACAGGTATGTACGTCGAGTGGTTAGTCCTGAATGTGATCCAGTGGTCCGGAAGGTTGCCGTGTAATCTTTGGTTTGCTTTTGTGATGCGCGGAACGCCGCTATTCTCATTGATGATCGGGTCTTTTAACTTCACGTGCTGGTTGAGATACAGTGGGTAGCTCCTAACTTGGGGGAAATCCAGCACTGGCACCTCTGGCTGCGCTAGTATTATTAATCCAATCCCGTAGGTCTGGCAGTACTCATCTATCACTTTGGTCTTGACGCTGCTAAGGTGAGAATACGACCTCAGACTTTCAAAAATAATAACGCTGAAGCGACCCGTCTCACCAATCGTAAGTTGCGGCCATGAGTTCTCGTGCACAAGGGCAGCTTTCACTTTAAAGCGGTGCGACTGCAAGATGTTTAAAAGGCTGCGCCCAGATTCTGAGTGCTCCAGGAAGACGAGCACCCATTCCAAGGTTTCCTTGGGAACCTTGGGTGCAGTCCTGTAGACAGGTTCCTCTTCCAGAGGAAGCCGCTGAGGTCTCTTTGCCGCTTTATCAAACTCCTCCTCCAATCGTGCCAGCGATTGCATCTTCCCGACCCCATCCTCCGACAAGGTTTGAACTCTGACCGGAGCATTAGTCCTAAGTACAGAGGTTTCAGAGTTTGATTTCCGCTGAACGTCGACCTTGACGCTAGAGGTCTTGTCTGAAGTGTCCTGCATCGCCAACATCCACAGGGACATGAGACTTGCCACTAGGAGGGCAAGGAACAACCGCCGTGCACGGCCGGGAATGGAGCACCGGCGCGTGCTCAAGCCGAGTCTAATACTGCTCCACACCATGACTAAAGTTATCTCCTCCCCTTTCTAACAGAAGACAATTATTATCATCTCCTTCAGCTCAGAAATATTCAAAAAGCTACATTCATTGATGCAAAAATTGAGCATCAACTAATGTGATGTTTGCATGCTGTTCAAATTCAATTTTAGACGTAGCCATCCTCAAAGTCAGAGTTAAATCTTGTTGCTCCGAAATAAACAATCATTTGATTAGCCATGTTTACAATCTGAGACGCGTGATAACAAAAATACAGTGTATTTTCACAAACAAAAGGAGACTGAGAGATTGATTCATCTGCCAAGTATGAACAACTCTTCCTGAATCACTTTAAAGCAGGAAGCTCAATGGTGCTAGCCGCCAAACACAAACTCCTCATTCAGATATCACACATCAAAACTCTACTAGTTACAAATTTCCATTCATGGTGACTAGCTCCCTGTTGCATACATTGTAGATCTACATGCACGGATAATGCGTAGCTTTGCTGTCAACTCTGTGGCTTGACTATTAAATCAGTAACTCAGTATACGGACTGAACGGCCAACCGACAACTGAAAGCAAATGTCCCATCTGGTGAACATGTGTTGAGTAACGTCGGCTTTTCCTGTTCCCTTTCCTTGTCTCTCTCATCTAGTGCCAATCCACTGATAGAATGGCTTCATCATCATCAAACAAGCGACAAGCTCAATTCCTGCAGTTGAATGAAAAAATGAATTGAATGGAATTAATTAAAATGAACTGAAATTATATTATATTTAATTAAATCAAGCAAAATTCAAATTGAAAAGAATTGATTCATGAAATTGGATTATTTGTTTTTATATATTGTTGTATCCCTTAAATGGTTAACAAATAATTAAATTGATTTTGATTTTTCAAATGTCTCTCTAATTATGGAGATATTTGTAATTGAAATAAAAGGCGTTCCTGAATGCTTCTTGATTGTAGTCAAAATCAATCCATTGGGCAAATATGAAAATCTGACATTAATTTTCACTTTATCACAAGGTTAAGAGAACTCTTTACTGCCTTTTCTCTGAAACTATCAAACATCATTCAGAAATATCTTACAATTATATTGGTGACTGAGCCTTTAATATATCTTTGGTATATAGAAAATGGGGAAAAACAAATAATATGTAGCTAAAGTCCAAAGATGTTGTATTTCAAGGTCTGGCATTCTCTACCAAGATGTGCCAGCAGGCAGCAGCATGACAAATAGTATAGAAAAAGTAGAGTCAAACCGGATATATTGATACCCGGATATGAGCCGAGTAAAAATGGACGGATATATCCTAAATGTAAAAATAAATAATAATAAAATGACCCAACGCTCAAAATTAGCACAGGCCCGATGGCCCGGGGCCACCAAAAATTGCTGTCGGGCCAGTAAAAAACTCATATTTTCAATGTTTGCTGGCCCGATCGGGCCTCCAAATGTTTGAAACAATTGAGCACAATATTATGGTACTTATTGCAAATTTGATACCTCACAGAAAATACTTGATTTGTGGTTTAAAAAGAAAGGAAAGAGAGCTCAATAATGATCAGTTTTGTGCGATTTTTTCTTCTTCTGCAGACAGCTAGCTCAGAAAAGACGCAAATTATTATAATTAGCATTGTTTCTGCCCCACCCCCCATACAGCATGTTCCACTTGGGATAGGTAGAAGGGTATCAAATTAATTCTGTTATCAGTTCAGTTTGTATATAAAACTTGAATAAATGATAGGAAGTATCAAGAATAATATTTGCTATAGTACTTGCGGAAATAAATTTAGAGAAATGTCCGATTTGTAAAAGTTTAATTTGTGTTGTTTTCCATTCTGTTTATTCCTACACCCCCGTTTTGTGAATGGAGCATTCCAATTTCCATATATGGAATATGTGCTTCGGCAGAGTGAGATCGAGAATGTTTACGATCAATTCATCAATGTTTGACACCAAAATTTCAACAACAGAAACCCACAATTTGAAAATATTTAATTTTTGTGAGGTTTATAAACAATAATCCATCGAAAAGTGAGGTTAAAAGTCTGAAATGTGAGAGGATATTTTAATAATCGATCAAATTTGGTTCGCATGTAAAATTCAACATTCCCCATGTTCATGTTGTGTCTTGTCGGGTTTCGTCTTGTCTGTGTCCGTAAGTTTACGAAGAATTTATAAATGTTTGACTAACTGTTTTACAAATATAGCACCACAATTTGAAAAATGTGTCATTCAGGACAGGTTTCAAAACAATATTCTACGGAATTATGAGATTAAAAGACTGATATAAAATTTCCTTTATCAATCACATTTGTCATGCATGTCAAACTCAACAAATTATGTTCGCCATATTCGAAATCGGATACAGTGCGGTATGATCGGTGACTTGTCAAGTTTGCAGCCGATGTTTACAAAGAATTGGGCTTTTTGACTTCAAATTATTAGCTTAAAGGGATAGTTGAGTTCTGGTAAGGAGAGTACAGTTTTGGTGAAACTGAATTTTAGTAACCAAAACCTGCATCATTACATTACAAACTAATATAACTAGAAAGGAACAAAAAAATACAAATGACGTAGTAAAGATCATGTTATCATTCAAAAAGAGCCGTTAAAACGTAAAAGGGCGCTCTCTAAGCACTCATCGGTTTCAACCATTTTGAATTAAATATTGTGCGTGATGCTTTGTTGAAATAGTGATTAGATAGAGAAATAACCAACAACTATTTAAATACCTATTTTGTAACTTTTTGAAAAGAGGAAGCATTTTTTAAAAATTTTTAACGGCTGGTTCAAAATTCTCTAATAAACCCGGGGCCCCGGGTTTATTACAAATTGTTATATTTATGGATGTTTCAGCCGTCTCTGAACCGATTTTGATCAAACAAAGATGATTTTAATGTTTAAATATTATGCTCTTTCAAATTTTACACTCAGTTTTTCATTACCTCACAAAAAAAAATAACTAGTCTAGCGCCCTCTCTACCAAAACTCAACTATCTCTTTAAAATACCACAATTTAAAAACATGTTATTTGTCTGAGATTTTCACATGACATTTACACCTAATGTTGAGGTCAAATTTGTATAATAACAGTGAATTTCCCACTTTTCCACAGTTTTGAATGTGCTATGAATTTTCTCCTTTTTTCTTGTTTTTCTTTATTTTCTTCGGGCCAGTAGATTTTGGTTTCGGGCCACCAAAATTGGAAAAATACTAATTTTACTGGCCCGACCGGGCCACCAGCAAAAAAAAGTTAATTTCGAGCGCTGGTATACCTGTATCCAAGAATTTGAATTTGGTATCCGGATACCGAACAGCTATCTGTTTGGACTCAGCACTAGTAGAGAATGTCCACAGTTTATGATGGTCTACAGGGTGATACAGGGTGAATTTTGTGACCCAAAAATATGCTGATTCGCAAGCCAAAAGTAGTCCTTTTTTCCCTTCATTTTCAAGGCGATCCCGCTAAGTGATCCGATTGTCTTAGAATAATAAGCAAATTGTATAAAGCGCATAACACATAGCGATTAAACGTGTCTCTATTCGCTTAACTTCTATTCATGTTTTCCTTTTTTGAAAGAGCATTTTCTCTGCTATCTTTTGGCCAACGAGCAGCAAATATAAATTATCAGAACAAAAAACATCCAAGATATTGTGAAGTGTGAACCCTTCTCTTGATTGACTGGCGTCAGTCTGCGATTCCCCATTCGAACATTCAAAACCTAAATGGGAAATGGATTTCTACCATTTTGTCACCTTTTTTGCAATTCTGCAGGATGATCCCAAATTAAATTCACTACAAATTCCATGACAAAAAGAGCATAAAATTTGCTATATTTCCATCTGGCGTTCAAATGATAATGAATTTTTAACAAGCCCCAGCTGCCCGGAAGGCTCATAGTGAAGCGGATCTTGGGGGTGGTTTTGCACCCCCTAAAACCTCTTACAAGAAATCATATGGATGTTATCGTGCCCTCGCACAGACACTCACACAGAGACACACAATAACGGAATATACAACAACTTACCTTACTCTAGCTCTTCCTGAGCTCCGTCTCGGCCCCTCGTCGCCCGTACGGTGTAGCGGAGCTCACACCAGTGCCACGGCGCGACGTCACCAACCATGCGGTCTCCAATAACCGACTCTGTTTGAGCCACGCCCCGGTATCCCAACTCATAAACCCAACAAATAACTATCGACAAACACACCATAAACGGTACAAAACTACACGACATGCAACATAAATCCTAGTCCTAAAACCTAACCAAAAGGCTTCCCCAAGCCATCCCAATTTGTCCCAGACAACCCGTTTTGGATACCCGTCCAGCCCCAACCACGTGCCGTGGAGAGACGACGCCCGAGGCTGTCCTCACTCCACGCACCCCGAGGTTGATCTGGCCAAGCTTTATGGCGGAGATTTCCCAAGTGCGCCTCTGCCTTACGCAGTTTGAATAGCGCGCGCTCGCAGTATGTATTCCCAAACATACCGCTCGCTAGTGCCACAAACCACTCATGCGTCGGAGCACTCGCACCCTTGGGGATATGGATGAATACCCCCAAGAGCTGGGCCGCCGCCGAGCCAACGATCAACGTCTTATTACAACGGGCAGTGCCGTCGTGAGATGAGCCCCCAGCGCACACACATACGCAAAAGTGACTCCCACAACATTCCTCCCCGTTTTATTTGACAAGGAGTTTGTTCCCTGGGGGAGGAATGTAGTGACATCCCACGAAGACCACGCCAGTGATTGAGACATACAAATCACTGGCAAGAGCTGCCGAAAAACTTCCAACGAGGAGGTCTGGCAGTAATTAGCAGAGACCGTATCCTGAACTGAATAAGCCTTATGGCTTAATAATGCCTTGGCTCTGTGAACAATCCGGATGTGTGCCCAGGACTGTCCCAAGATGCCAAGTTATTGCCAGGAACCACTCTCCGCAGGTCGTGGTTCCCCAATACGCGTTCTTGAATGAAGAACCAGCACTCTCCGAGTCATGGCTCCTCATTCAGTCTGAGAACGGATCATTCCTGTCGCATAATTGAGCTCATTGGGAGGCGGGTCCCCCAACTTGTGTGAAGTACCAGCACCCTCGGGTCATGGTTCATTCACAATGCGCTCGTTCAAAACGATTAAATCGGCTCAGCCCGATAGCCGAGTCGATAAGTTCTCAGTTGGTCACTTACCGAATGAATTGAAAGTGAGCTGTGCTCGCTCACAGCCACTTCCTATCATCCTTGCCCCTGGTGAAGTAGCACTCCGAAACGAATTCCTGCAGTGCCCCTTTGCCATTCGGGTATGATGACAACTGAAAACAACGCATAAAATTACCTGGGAGCGTAAGGCTGCCTTCTTTGGCATTACCCCGACGCTGGACGAAGTTGAACTCCTCAGGTATAAGCGAACTAAACCGTGTGGTAGGAAGATTATCCCGTATTAGACTCCCTACCTAAAATACAATTAAACTTAAAACTTCCTTCTATAACCGGACCGGAGAAGGAAAACTAATCTCACCAAGTGCGAGTCCTTGCCGAAAACATAAAAAGACTCGCACTTAAAACGATATATGCAATATGGAAAGGAAGGCTTGTTCCACTTACATAAATTTTAACATCTCATTCAAGACTAATTTTCAAAACCACTTATGGACACATGTTTTCCACCAAAAATTAGTCTCCTTTTAAATTAAACGCACTGGTGTGAATATAATTTAAACACCTATCCGACCACTATGGCCGTTTTTTCAAAAACAATGGAAGACCTATCCCATCTTCCCCCTCCCTCATATAAAATGAGTAAAATGGAGCTATCAAATAAATACAAATCAAAACAGTATGAGGGCTATCTCGTTTGCCCGTAATAGCTTCTCCATGAAGCCTTAACTCTGCTCATTATAGAGTGAAGTACAGCACCAAACGAACGGTCCTATTTTTATCAATGATAGCCTGTGCCCTGCACAAAGCCAAAAATATATATTTACAAGAAAGGATACTTTAAATGATCCATTCTTAACACGTGCCACACTATATTAAAAGCACCTATCCACAATATATATATTTACATAAAGTCATGCCAATAAACATGACTGCATTTCAAGCAGCGTTCCTTACCTTTAGGAATCATATTCAAACAATAATACCGCGTAAATGCTTCCACAAACTTAGAATGAATCAAAGGAAATCCACCTCGCGTTGAAACAGGCAGGCCTTACTAGTACTCATGCAGCTTCTCCAGGCCCGGTATATTCATAAAAAGGTCCATGTGCGCAATATATATCTGAGTGGCAATAGCCTCATGTCAGTCCCTGCACACACTTCCCCGTATCCTGACCGATGTACAGAATACTCAAATACCAAGACTATCTTCTCGACGGGTGAGTAACGGCCATCTACAAACGTACTAAAATCTCTTGGCTATAAAATCCAGGTCCCCTCTGCGATTATCGCTAAAAATGTGACGCTGAATCCAAGATCATCAAGAAGTATGTGTTTGATCTCCATCAGGCTCCGACAGTAGAACAGGATGCGTGGTCCCTCCATGCTGGTCATCAATATATTAAATATGACACCCTAAAACTAAATAATAGTCCTATCTATCACTAATTCCAGGGGCTGTTGCATTATTTCAACATCATTTTATTTGCTGCTTCCACGAGTTATATTATTCCATTGAGCAGCCTAGCATATGGGTTACCTACAATAATTTTTAGATGGCACAAATACAGGCCTATACTTGTGCCTCCAAAAACATCAATTGTAATGCATCCTGTCAGCCAAATGACTGTCGCTTGGAGGAGTTCCTAGCCGCTTCCAGCCAATGTTGCGTCTTCCCTAAGGGGAAACTCGCATGTAGCTGCCAGTCGACTAGGGTCCTCTACGCTAGAGTCACGTCGAGATGACTGTCGTTTCGAGGACTCTGGGAATAGCCGGGTCGCAGTCCCATGTTGTACTCTCACTCAAGAGGGGAGGTACACGGGTGGCTGCTCTCCGACTGGAGTCTTCGCGCACTAGAGTCAAATCTCGATTTAAGGCCTACCAAGAGTATAATAATTAAACAAAAGACAGTGTAGAACGCGTAATATCCAGAAGCTCCGGGATTATCCAGGTTCACGCGATCCGCTGTTTACAAATTATAAATCATCATGGTAATGGCAGTCCTTTCTCCCTAACACCATGGAAAAATATTATGACAATAAGAGTCTTTTCTCCCTAACACCATAGTAAAATATATAAAAGCATTACCATAACTTTATCATGGCAATGAGAGTCCTTTCTCTCTAACCCCATGACAAAAGAAATTCATGCCGAGCTAAATTAATCGCGATAAACTTTCCATAGACTTTCCTTCAAAGTAGAGCGTTGCATCGAGTCATCGCGAGCCTCATACATAGAAGTGTTGCCGCGATGAATTACAACTGAGAATCATCTTCACTCTCTGCAACCTGCGTGAGATGAAAGATAAGAAACTGAAAGAAAGGTTAATAGCATGTCATACATCTATTTAGAATGAATGCAACATAATACCACAGTACAATGTACTCTGCATTCAATCCATCAATTTATATTAAGCAGCAAGCACAACAATTATTATTTTAACCCTCAATCCAAAAATGCCAACAAATAAAAAACCCAATTTTAATTTGCTTGTGCTTCATTATTAAACCTGCACTCAAAATATTAGTTATCTACATTCAGAGTGCAAGCATTACCGTACATTTTATTTAATCCAAAATGAGGCCCAATTTATATACTTAAAAAACCTTCCAATTAAACCCAAGAGTGTGCATATTCTATGTTATTTTTTCCACACACTTAATATTAAATAAAAGGTATTGCGAGTACATAAGTGACTCACACTAATAAAATATATTGTGCCCCATTCAATTTATTTATAACAACCATCAGGCACAATTTACAACAAATTGAGCCCTAAAATAAACTCTGAGTATATCCTTTATAAAATAAATATATGTGTGTGCCTCGATACACAACAACAAACTCATAAGCGAAAAGGGTGCTTAAATCGATCACTCATCTGTCTGCCGTTTCCCTATCGGCATCACGAGTACCCCGGATGGTTTAAATCCTAGAGGTGCCACGAGTCAGAGTCGGTCAAGCAATTGCAGATTGATTGATCGATAAGCCACACATACATGTACACACACTTTCTGCTCTAACCAGAGCCACAAAATATTGAAAATAATAAGGCTCTATAATTCACTCAAGGCTGGGAATCACATTCCTAAAAGATTCACAGACCTTCAACAAACAAAACACATTTCAACTAAAATACCCTTTAGATTTATAGAGGGCGTTTCCCTTCAATAAATCACACATTTCATGCTTACAATTTACAGACAAGAGCATCTAATATGTGTCAACGCAAAACTTCAATCATAAACTCTTGTTGATTTTATACTATTCTTTAAACCTCTGCTTATGAAATAAAACGAGGCAAAAGAACATCAAAATTTACAGCAGTTATTTCCATAAATGTTTATGTCCAATACGTCAATTATTCATGATACTGGGATCATAAACAATATTAATATACAATGACGAGCACGTAATCACTCAATCATAAACCCATGGCGATCATACTGATAGTGATACCACAAATTTATAAGCAACTTATGGATCTACAATATTTACAAAATTAATCTCGAATGAATCGGTGAAGATCAATTATTCAATACAAAATAACAATTACAGAGTAAATTTATACGCTGCAATCATTAAATGAACAATGACCATAGAATGATGTCACGTCAATCATGACATCAATGTAACAATTTACTTAATTTATTTAAGCATAATAATTGTCACAAAATAAATGACAATTTACAATGTGACGATTCTCAACGTGACAATTAACTTGCATTCTGCAAGCATAATTATTTGTCACAAATATCATAAATATTTATAACCATGTTGACTCCACCAAGAATCACTTGATAGGCTATACATAATATAACCATAACCCGAACATACATGATCACGAAGATCCCAACACCCGATACATCAACAATCAATCAAACCTAACAGCCTCTCATACACTAGTTCCCATCCATGACCTCACACCGGTTATCTTGGTTTAACCGACCACAGGGCCCCTCAAACCGGTTATCTTGATCCCACTCACAAACGACCTCAAATCGATTTCTTGGCCACATGCCTCAACGATTACTACTATTGGTCCCACTAACACCGATGAAACTCAGTCACGTCGAGAATCATCCCACTACCAATCCAAACCGTAGTATCAAAAATATACGCCACAAATGACTATCCCAATTCCAATCTCCCTGAGATCATAACCAACCAAACCCAAACACCGACTTTTTCCCAAAAAGCTACAATACACAACTTCTACAGACTACACTTCCAAAATCCACTGACTAATCCCCTACAAACCAACCACTATATTCCACACTTATAACAAATGCATCCAACTACGAAATTCCAACCCCCACACATACACGATCATCAACGAGTGGGACAAGTCATTTGACTCATTGATCAATTATTTACAAACATCATTCAACATCATCAAAAATACTGCAAGCATCAAATACACACGTTGGCTCGTTGCCATACTCTTTTCCCGAAATAATCACGATCTTACAACTACACAATCATCACAAAATCTTACTTTTTACCTTCAAAACTTCGCCGAATCCAAATCGGAATCACCGATCATCGCACGCGAAACTCTGACTATGTACACAAAACATCGCATGGCACACGTGCATGCAATGTTTACAAATTAATAAACTCGCTCCCAAATTTGTGGTCTGGCGCCCTCTGGCGACCAAATACTAACAAATTTACAATGCGAGCCGAACAAAACGGCGTCTTTCAGCGAGAGGTTTTTGACTCTCAGAAATTTCCAATTTCTCTTTCCCCCTCCCACCAAAATCCCAAAACATGCCACCGAATCTATAAAACTACTAATATTCTACGGAAAACTTCAATTCTTTGGAAGATTTCCAACCCAAAACACAAAATAACGGCAAAACCATTGGGGCTTCCCGTAACTTTGTCGCATTTTTTTTGCAAAATTAAAAGCCTACCGTGTCACCTTGACACGCTAAAAAACTACAAAACCCACTCCCAATTTCACAAAAAACGATTCGAAATAAGCCGACTACGCCATTGAAGCGGATCTTGGGGGTGGTTTTGCACCCCCTAAAACCTCTTACAAGAAATCATATGGATGTTATCGTGCCCTCGCACAGACACTCACACAGAGACACACAATAACGGAATATACAACAACTTACCTTACTCTAGCTCTTCCTGAGCTCCGTCTCGGCCCCTCGTCGCCCGTACGGTGTAGCGGAGCTCACGTACCAGTGCCACGGCGCGACGTCACCAACCATGCGGTCTCCAATAACCGACTCTGTTTGAGCCACGCCCCGGTATCCCAACTCATAAACCCAACAAATAACTATCGACAAACACACCATAAACGGTACAAAACTACACGACATGCAACATAAATCCTAGTCCTAAAACCTAACCAAAAGGCTTCCCCAAGCCATCCCAATTTGTCCCAGACAACCCGTTTTGGATACCCGTCCAGCCCCAACCACGTGCCGTGGAGAGACGACGCCCGAGGCTGTCCTCACTCCACGCACCCCGAGGTTGATCTGGCCAAGCTTTATGGCGGAGATTTCCCAAGTGCGCCTCTGCCTTACGCAGTTTGAATAGCGCGCGCTCGCAGTATGTATTCCCAAACATACCGCTCGCTAGTGCCACAAACCACTCATGCGTCGGAGCACTCGCACCCTTGGGGATATGGATGAATACCCCCAAGAGCTGGGCCGCCGCCGAGCCAACGATCAACGTCTTATTACAACGGGCAGTGCCGTCGTGAGATGAGCCCCCAGCGCACACACATACGCAAAAGTGACTCCCACAACAATAGTCATAATTCACATTGTCAGTGACCACATCTACAAAGTATATGGTCCACTTAGGTGGACCATTTACACGCAATATATGGTAATACACGGGAGATTACCATACTGCCTATTCATACACTGTACCGTTCATCAGTTGAACGTTGTGTGTTAGGATGCATCGGTAATGAAAACAGACGGGAAATAATCATTTTTTTTCTACATTTTGCAATCTTCAAAACAACAAAGTCGGTAATTATTAGCAAAGTATATGACTTAGGGATCACATAAACAAAAGTTTGTTTGCATTTGCTGGTAAATTTAGGGAGAAATCGGCCGAAAAAAAATTGTTTATGTTTTGGATAGTGCAGCAGGCGGAAGAGATTGATCTCCACACAATGCTACTGTAATGTACCTATGTGTGTCAGTGACCACTTTTTTGGTCCATTTCCTCCTAACATGAGAGGAATTCTCAAAAATACTCCATTCAAAAAGTCACATTCACAACACTCAACACTAACATTCACAAGAAACGGACACAAACAAATCACACTCACACTGTCACAGAATCAAGAATGGATTGTTCTAGTTCTATGGTAATACTCATCAACGCCTGTTCAGCATCTAGATGAGGGAAAAGCATAGAGTTGTTATATACAGCTCTATGCGGTACAGTTCCTGTAAAGGGAACTAAATTGTTTCAAGAGCCACCTTGAACTGCTCCAAAGAAGGCAGTTCGACGATGTTCTGAGGTAGCTCGTCCCAGTCCTTTAGTGTCCTGGGGAAATAACTAAATTTGTAAGTGTCCATTGAAGAGCCTAGTCTCATATATCGTTGTTGTTGACTCCTCCTTGTAGTTCGCTCCCTCGGTTTGATGTAATCCGGTATTGGAATCGCAATGTTGTTATTTGCTATCTTGTAGAACATTGACAATCGTGCCCGTTTTCTTCTTTCTTCAAGAGTTTGGAGATTAAGTTGTTCTCGCATGGATGTTACACTGGCATCACGCTGGTAGTTTCCACAAATGAAACGAAGTGCACGTCTTTGGATCTTCTCTAGTTGGTCTATCTGGTTCTGCTTGTTGGGGTCCCATACTACCGAAGCATACTCTAGCTGGGACCGTACGAGAGAGATGTATGCCAGTTTTTTCACTTCTGTTGGACATTGTCTTCCAAGATTTCTCCGAATGAATCCAAGCGTCCTCGAGGCCTTGTTTG
Organism: Echinarachnius parma; assembly: GCA_037951105.1. NCBI lineage: Eukaryota > Metazoa > Echinodermata > Echinoidea > Clypeasteroida > Echinarachniidae > Echinarachnius > Echinarachnius parma. The sequence continues at coordinate 2,713 of JBAMJV010001335.1, read as the reverse complement.
TGACCGCATCTACATGAGATTTCCAGCTTAGACGCTCATGTAGCTCGATACCAAGATATGCTTTGCTGGCCACACCTAGAAGATCATCTCCCCTCATAGTATAAGTGTGCATAATGGGATGCCTCTTTCTGTGAATTCGCATTGAGTAGCATTTCTTGGCGTTGAATTGCATTTGCCAACGATCAGCCCACTCCAAAAGTCTGTCCATATCTGATTGAAGTTTTACCGTGTCATCTACAGATGTTATGTTCCGCATCAAAAGGCAATCGTCCGCAAATAATTTGATTGTTGATTTATTCTTTATCAAAATCTGTATTCATGTTATCATTATTAATCAGTATTACTATTAAAATGAAATGCTGCACAAGACAATATGATGAACAATGAACATAATTTCACATATTATGAAACAAGATTTCCTAAAAAATTGATGACTGAAATATCGCAGAACAGGCCAATCACTAATCAGTCACACAGTCCACACACTCAAACAGTACACACCTGCATGCATGCATTCACTACCCCTCGTCTTGCTGTGTGCTGACGGGGAACGCTCGGCCTCTTTCACCCGTGCGTGGCGCACATGCACAGTGGCCAATGCAAAAAGCTGTCACATTTGTATCGCACATACCAATAAATTTATCAACAAAAAGAAACACTTTTTAACGTATTCACTGACATATACATATTCACATTCATTCACAGATAAAGGTGTGCATTATTTTAGCAAAGGACTGGAATCTAATTACCTTTAGCTTGAACAAAATGTTGGCTTCTTTCGTTCTACGTCGGGCTTCTATCAATTGTCACCATCTTGTTATTGATTGATTCGGAATTCCGGATTATTGCTGAGGCCGGATGGAGGACCGGCGGATTAGCAAAACAAAACACCCGGATGGTGAGCCAACGTATTACTTACATGAAATATTTTATCCTCCACGCTCGTTCTTGTGAATAATCCGAATGAGTTATATATCCGAAAGTCGTTACTGCATTTTGGAGTGCTGAGCTGTGGGGGGGGGGGGGGGGGGGGGGGGGGGGGGGGGGGGGGGGGGGGGGTCTTTTTAGGCTGACATAATTTTGTTTTCATTCTGATTGTAGCTAATTACCCCCCTCCCCCCTCCCCCATTATGAGGTCGGTAGACAGAGTTTATTGTTGCAATATAGAGTACAATTTAATTTCCTAATTAGCCATAATTATTGTGTGCGTGTGTTGTTTGTGTGTGTATGGGGGGGGGGGGTGGGGCAGCCTTGATGACACATTGCACTCGAGCCCCTGAAGCCCCCGCCCCTCCCCCAATAAAAGAATATTATTTTCCTGATGTAATGTTTGTATGTATGATTCATAAACTTTTTTAGTCATTCGTTCATTCATTCATTCATTCATTCATTCATTCATTCATTCATTCATCCATCCATCCATCCATCCATCCATCCATTCATTCATTCATTCATTCATTCATTCATTCATCCATCCATCCATCCATCCATCCATCCATCCATCCATCCATCCATTCATTCATTCATTCATTCATTCATTCATTCATCCATCCATCCATCCATCATCCATCCATCCATCCATTCATTCATTCATTCATTCATTCATTCATTCATTCATTCATTCATTCATTCATTCATTCATTCATTCATTCATTCATTCATTCATTCATTCATTCATTCATTCATTCATTCCAGTCCATTCAGTCATCCATCTATACATTAAGTTAATGGATAGGTTAGACACTCATCCAGTTAGGGCCGGTGTGTTAAAGGTAATGGTGAGTATAATTTCCAAAGTGCCCCCCAAAATTAATTGTAACGGATTTGGTTGATTTCAATTCCAAATGAAAGATCATCGAAAAAAACATGGGAAATAATAATAATTCCCTTTCAAATGCTTTCATTGTTGTGAAATTTGCTTTCAAAATATGATATAAAAAGATTGACGCCCGGGTATCACTTTTTAGAGAACGCTAGCGCGAGACCCTAACGTTCTAGGTGCTCCTAATACAGGACTGGAAATAGATATGTTTGTGCACGCTAATTGTGCTTAAAACTATACGTATGATACGGTACTTACCACCAATTCACTCTCCAATATATGATCCAACTAAAGGGTGGATTAAAATTATGATTTTCCCCTCCATTCCGCAAAAATCAGTGATATTATGCAACTCATGGACTTCTATCCGTGTGTTAGAAAGAAGAACGAACGGGGATTGCGGTTACACATGAACATGCACGGTACATGTATTACCGTACCGCGCACTGCAGTCCCGTATTAGGACCTAGAACGCTATCGCTTCGCGCTAGAGTAAATTTGACACTTGAGTTGTAACGGCTATTTTTGAATGATAACAGAGGTTTTACTTTGTCGTTTGTAATTGTGCATACTTTTCGAGCATGGTGAGGTAATAACTATTAGTTTGTACCGTAATCGTGCAGGTTTTGGTTACTAAAGTTAAGTTTGACCAATACTCACCATTATCTTTAAAGGGAGAGATCCACTTTTGCAAGCCAAAATTCAAAAGTTGCGAGGTTATTGTCTTTTATGAAAGGAAATGTCATTTTATAGCATGCCTGAACAAATAGGGCTTGAAATCTCTTTTTCGTGGAGTTGTAGACCTAAAACTGAATAAACTGAGGGACGTCGGTAATTAGGTACATACATTTTTCTGTTAAAATATATTATTATTACAGGTTTTGAGTTCCT
>JBAMJV010001334.1:0-82523 GCA_037951105.1 Echinarachnius parma | reverse complement strand
CTTCTACTTCTACTTGGGTACTCGACAGGGTCCATCAGTCAGGACGTAGAGTCGAGGGGAACCGGTGAGGTGTCCCATTAATTGCCGATTGAGGCAACTGCTCCCGCAAAGGCTCCTAGTGATGTAGAAGCCAAGATATTATTGGGGAGCGCATTCCATGCTGTTACAGTTTGTGGGAAGTAGGAGTTCTGGTAAAGCTGAGTTCGAGTATGTATATGCTTGAGCTTATTTGGGTGGTATTGTCTGGTGATGCTTGGGGCCATTGGTGTGAGGAGTTGGTCAGGTGTAATTGCTACCATGCCATTCTGAATTTTGTAGAGGAGGCTAAGGCAGGAGATGTGTCTGCGTCTTTCCAGTGTAGTCCATTGAAGTTGTTGAATCATAGCAGACACACTCTCAGAATGGCGGTATTGTTGAAGAACGAATCTTGCTGCTCGCCTCTGTACAGCTTCAATCTTTGAGATGCTCTTCTTTGTAGATGGATTCCAGACTGTTGCACAATATTCCAAGCGAGGTCTAACCAGGGAGAAGAAGGCTTGTTGTCGGATCTTCTGGGAAGAGCGTCGTAGATTCCTATTGATAAGCCCGAGCATTTGGTTAGATTTCGATGCAATTCCATCAATGTGTTTTTGCCAGGATAGGTTGTGAGAAAAAGTAAGACCCAGGTATTTGTAGTTTTGAACTGCTGTAAGTTGAGTATTGCCCAGTAGGTAATTGCCTTCAATGTTGTTTCGGCGGAGTGAGAACCGTAGAAGATGACATTTCTCTGTGTTGAATTTCATCTGCCAGGTAAGAGACCATTGATGAAGGCGGTCAAGGTCCCGCTGAAGCGCATGGTGGTCCGAGATGTCATGAATAGGATTGTATATGAGACAGTCATCTGCAAACAGCCTTAGCTTGGACGTGATACCATGGGAGATGTCATTTATAAATGTGATGAACAATAGGGGGCCCAGTACCGTTCCTTGGGGAACACCAGATGACACATGGATCGTGTCAGATGCTTGTCCATCTACAACCACCCGCTGGGATCGGTCTGTGAGGAATGATCTGATCCATTGCTGTAGTTCGCCTCGGATGCCGTAGTGTCTGAGTTTGAGTAAGAGGCGCTCATGGGGGACACGGTCGAAAGCTTTCGAAAAATCCAGAGCAATCGCATCAACCTGGTCTTTTTGGTCCAGTGAACGTGCCAGATCTTCGGCTGTCATAATTAACTGGGTCTCACATGAGCGGCCTGCTCGGAAACCATGTTGAGAGTCGTGTAGTACGTTGTTGGTATCGTAGTGGTGCATTATCTGACTGAAGATGATATGTTCTATCAACTTACTGCATATCGATGTTACGGAAACAGGACGATAGTTTGAAGGGGTGCTTTTGTCTCCCTTTTTAAAAATTGGTGTGATGTTCGCCAGGCGCCAGTCTGATGGTACTTGTCCAGTGTTCAGTGACTGCTGGAAGATGAAACACAAAACTGGTGCTAGATCCTTGGCGAAACTCTTCAGAAATTGGCCTGGGATTCCATCTGGACCAGTAGCTTTATCAGTCTTGATGGCCTCTAAAAGCTTCTGGACTCCATTTGGTGTGATAGAAATGTTCTCCATCGTAGGGACGTTGGATTCTCCAAGATTGGGTAGAACTGTTGTATCTTCAGCTGTGAACACCGACTGGAATTGTTGATTAAATACCTTCGCCTTTCTTGTGGCGTCAAAGACTACTTTTTCATCATGCTTGAGTGGAGAAATGCCCGCTGGATCTTGCTTTTTTGATCTTATGAACTTCCAGAAGGCTTTGTCGGCTTTGTCTGAACCAGTAAACATGTTGCTTTGGTAAGACCAGTAGTTGTGTCTTATTTCCTTCCGCAGTGACTTTTGATAGTCCCGGAATGGTCCCCAATCTCCCGATTGCTTGGCCTTATTGTAGAGTTTCTGTTTCCTTTTAATCTTCTTCCTTATCTGATTGGTAATCCATGGACTTGAGTTATTGGGTTTTGACATCTTTGATGGAATATGATTTTCCATGAAGAGCGTGATCTTAGATTTGAAGATGTCCCAGTTTTCCTGTACTGATCTAGAACCAGGATTGCTGCTGAGAAAGTCCTGCTGCCATGTATCGATTGCAGACTGCAGATTGGGGATATTAGCTTTACTGAAGAGGTAGATTTTCCTTGGCATCTTCTTTGTACGCTTTGGCGTAGAGTTGAGCAGGAAAGTAACTGCATCATGGTCGCTAATGCCTGCTGTGACTTCACAGTTGGTGATGTGACCAGGGTGACTTGTTAGAACCAAGTCTAAGATGTTCTTTGTATTTCCAGATATTCTAGTCGGCTCAGTAACCAGTTGATCAAGGAAAAAGTCATTGCAGATATCTAGTAGCAGGGCGCATTTTGTTGCTTCTGTAGCGTATGGTTTTACCACTCTGTTAGTCCAATCAATGTCTGCCAGATTGAAGTCGCCCCCCAGAATAACAACGGTCTCTTTGAATCTAGCATACATGTTAGCTAGTGACCTTTCAAGTTCCTGAAGATTTGTAGGGTCAGACTTTGGTGGTCGATAGAACGAGCCTATAACTAGCCGTTTGAATCCTTGGATATTCAGTTCTATGTATAAGACTTCTGCTTCACCTTCAACGAGGTTACATTCCGTTGCAACGAGGTCATCTTTGATCATGATAAACACTCCTCCCTTTCTGGCATGTATTCTATCCTTCCTAAATGTTGTGAATCCACGTGGAGTGATCTCAGCAGTCATGATGTCAGGTTTCAGGTGGGATTCAGTACCTATTATAACATCTGGTTTGTGGCTTTCAATCATCACTTCCAAGTGTGGAAGTTTGTTACAAATGCCATCACAGTTTATCAGTAGGCATTTCAGGTTCTTGGTGCGTTGTCGTTGTTGAGTAGATGCACGTTGGGCGCCCAGTTTCCTTCTAGGTGTTGAAGTGGCGGATGGTGAGCCTATGTGAATGTTGTTTCCATCAGGCTCAGGGAGGGCTGTATCATCCATAAAGTTGTTTGATATTCTGGGGTCAAAGGTCAATTGAGGTAAAATGTGAAAGTTTACCTGCAAGACTCTATTAGGGTTGATAGCTTTCCAACCCTGCATCTGTTTGTAACCAAACTTCATTGGCATGGATGCGCGCAATTGGGCGAGACACATTATGGCTATTGCCTTGTTTTAGTATTACAAGCATTGTGGTATCCCACAATAATTACAAATGGTTAGATAATTGGATATTTCAGCCGTCTCTGAACCGATTTTGATCAAACAAAGTTGTCATTAAAATTGTGTGCTCTTCCAAATTGTACACTTAGTTTTTAATTACCTCACAAAAACATTATTTCTTGAAGCGTCCTCTATACCAAAACTGAACTACCCCTTTAAACTCCAAACACTTCAATCATAAATATCTTTATAACAAAAATAAATTCTGAAAACCCAAACCTGCTCCATTTTTCAAATGGTAATACAATTACAATTAAGGAAGTGAAACCGCTAGAGTTAAAGGTAAGTTTTGTGGATTTTGACAATAATACTGTATGACCAGGGCTCCACACTCACCTTTTTAGCCCGGTCGGGCCAGTGAAATAGTTTCTTCCCCTATTCTGGTGGCCCGAAAGAAAATTTACTGGCCCCAAAATTGTATTTCATGAGTAAGCTTTTTACTATTCAAAATATCACTCTTTCCTAATATCAAACCTATGATTACAGATGAAGCATGACATAAAAGAAAATAAGATTTTTTTCAGTTTGTCAATGTCGGGTTGCAAATCTGCTTGCCCGATAGGGCCACCAAAATATGACTTTTATACATTTTGCTGGCCCCAAGTGCAATTTCACTGGCCCCGGGCCAGCGGGCCAGTGCGAGTGTCGAGCCTTGCTGTATCCCTTTATTATTGTTATGTCAAATAATCTCGCAACTGAATGTTGGTTTGCAAAAGGAAGACAGTATCTGTATTATAAAGCCAAATATAAGCCCAAAAAAAGTAAAACATTTAAGCAAAATAACAGTACTGGGAAAGTTACCGAAAACATCTACATTGGCCAAACGAATTGATCAATATTGTTGAATTAGTATTAAAAAATGGCTTGTGTCATAAAATCCATACCTTAGTATCGTTAAATGCAGCAATATCTGTGGAAATTAAATTCACGTCGTCAGCATGCCAGTGAGATTTGGCCTAAATTCACCGCCCGTTCGTGCCGCTCCGGTGGGCTGGAGATTGAGTTGACAAGCCCGATAATGCCGTGCACTTTCGCTTGCATAGCCTTTCGCACGTATCGCATGCAGATGCGTTTCAAAATACAACCGTCAGCGATATCTATTTGTAAACAAATCTTTTTCTAAAATTGCAAATAATATCAGTTAATAGGCGGTTTCTTGTCCAATTTTCTATAATCCCATATAAGTAGACATATAAATATTCTTTCCCATGGTTGGTGCCTCTCATATGCCTATGTGCGCACCTATCGGCTGGCTGTGACGCGGGTTTTATTCACTCGAAATGTTCAAAGTTTCCAAGATATTTTGAGGTGCATCTAGCTACATGTACAGTGTATAAAGCACCCCAAACAAACAAACTAGCATATTGTTGATGCCCCCCAACACAAAAACAAACAAATTAAATAAGAACATAAACAAATGCAATGCTAATTGCGTGAAAAACAAAAATTGAAATTACGTTTCACAGTCAGCAAATACATTGCAATAATGATACTATTCTCTTAACCCATCAAAGATGATTGCCCACGCATTTGTGGTTTGGTTGAACTCCTACATTTGAGCAAGAATAAAAAGTTCTATCAAGTTTACATCCATGGAGAAAGAGCATAAACTCTCTAGATATCATTTGAGCCCTATTTTTTTTTACTGTACCTGCTTTCATTATTTTGTAATAATCTTTATAAGTGCATAGATCACTATAATTTATGTCACATTGTCACATTTTCAAATCAGATATTGTTTTTCAAATAAATTAGGGAATTTTATCAATTTTGCCGAGGACGAGAGCTATTTTAAGGCAAAATTGATCTTTATTTTCCTCAACAAATTGGCAACTCCTCTTATTGAAGACATGAAGTAAATTTGCCGCAAAGTTGCCAATTTGATCGGCCAAATCCGTTTTTTTTGAAATATGACAATGTGTTGCCAATTTAAGGATTTTCCTAAATTATAGCGATCTACGCAATAATAAAATCATAAAAAAATAATGAAAGCAGGTAGAGTAATAGAAAAGGGTTTTAAAAATAGTGAAATTTATGCTCTTTCTCCTTGTTGACTTCATATACATGTATTTAGTTATCGTCTTGATGAAGTGTAGGACTACCAAACCACAAGTATGTTTTCCATCGGTAGGCTTAGCCATCGGATGAATATTTTGCAATTATTTATAATGTAGGATTCCGTGTACACGTAATTTCTTTAAAGGTATCTATACTTATCCTCAAAACTTACTTGGAACTCCAGCAGTTCTCAAATGCCTCATTGTATACATGTGTATTACCAATAGAAGCATGGAACAGCTTATGGTTTTCCAAATGTGTCTTCCAATAAAGATATGTACGATTGAAGTGTTCAGATTCATAATTCTCTGTGCCGTACAAAGTCAGTGAAACGAGTTCGCGAATATCACTTTGCATTTTTGCTCATTACTCGGTCATATATGGCAATCATTTACCATGGAATTTTCACCCATCACTCAGTGGACATATCAGATCACGGAAATACATATTTGATCAACCATTTGCCATGTTTTGCACGTATGCATGTAAACAAAGTTACTAGATCTGTTTAAAGGGGTATTCCGGGCCTGATAAAACCATTCGTTATTTGAATAAGCAGAATAAGAGGCATAATTGGTGAAAATTTGATCAAAATCGGACAAGAAACACGGGAATTATACCTATTTGAACATCATGTAGTAATGAGCGATCGTTTCAAAATTGCCGCCATATGCAACATCATTTATTTCTCATTTTCGTTGCTAAAAAATAATTTGTCTTGCTTTGTTATTAAGAAAATTAAAATTTTTAAAAATGTCCATGTAGAAGTCAAAATAGCTGCAGCTCGCAAGTGACGTCACGATTGATAGCAATTGCGAACGATACTAAAAATCGGAGCAAAGTTCATCCTGTCATAACTTTTTTATTGCTCTACCGTTTTGGCTCGGATTTTCGATCATGATTCTTCATATTCACTTCATTTTATAGCAAACATCACATTTCTGGGGTGGAATTCCCCTTTAAACAAAGATTTCTCATTTCTGATGGTGTGCAAACTTTGTATGGTCTATTTTGAAAATGTGTGACATTTTAACTACTTGTACAATGTACATGTACATGAACAGTACTGCACACAGTGTACCTTTTATGAGGATAAATGAGAGTCGTATACAGCCTAGCTTTCGATCCTAGCAGAATCTTCGTCAGGGCACAAATGACAGTTACTACAGAAAAAACACAGAATATCATTTTATGAGGATACATACATTTAGACTACATTTATGTACATGTATGTTTGTACAATGTGCATCATGCATATGTACACAATAATTCACATCACATACACCATGTACAAAATGTAATCTTGTAAAATTTCTTGAACAAAGCACACACATTTATTGTACTGTAGTAATGTAATAAGTTGGAAATAATACACAGAACTTTACACTTCATGCATTACGTTTAAATTGAACAAGGCCTGCATTGAATGTACTACCGTACGAATAGAACATGTATGTAGAGTGTAAACAGTGTACATTTAATAGCATCTCCCTCATGATAGTGTGCATTGTATGCATCGCACGTCTCCATATTATGTATCCATCGGATAATCCACCCGGGACTGCAGCAGGGCATCCACTCCTAGTGGTGCTTAAGGTCATCATTCAGTTACCGTGGAAACCTACATGTATTTCTCCTCTTCTTTTTTCTTCTTCTCTCCCTTGTTTCTCTCTTTTTTTTAAAATCATAATTTTTAAATTACTCTTTTTGTTCTCATTTAATGTACTCAGGTATCCTCCTATTTTCTCTTTTCCAATGTTTTGAAGATTTGTTTGCCTCCCTTTGTTTCATTATAAGGCTATTTTGGGGGGTAATTTTTAAATCTTTCAAAATACTGGCATATGGCAAGCCTGTCTTTCACACTGATTCTTCTACCTAAGATAGAAAATTAAGGCCCTTGATTGGCATAAAGAGATGCGATTAATCGCAAAGTCAGAAAATGCACCTAAATGCGCAAATCTGATTGGCTCAAAAGCGCAAATTTTGACATGTGATTAATTGCAACTTTTTATACAACTCCCCCAAGACTAGTACCTCCTTGGTCTACCACACAGTTACTTTGTATAGCACTTTCATTCCGGTTTCAGCAGCTTTTCTTCAAAATACTTGTTTCATCTTTGGATACCTACCTGTGGAGATTTTCACTACATGTATTTGCATAATTTTTCTTATATTCTTTCCAGGGTAGGAAATATACGGGGGCTGAGGGCAATTTTGCCCCCTCATTTTCAAAATAGCCCCCTTAAATCAGTAGGTAGCCCCTGAAATTACCATCTATATTTCGTGATATCCATCAGATTGAAAAAGTAGCCCCCTAAAATTAAAAATTAATTTCTGCATTGATTCTTTCCTCTAATCACTCCTTTTTCTTTTCCCTTCCTTATTCCTCATATTTGTTGTAATATATAGCTGGAGATCTAAATCTAGTATTTACAGGATGCAAATAGAAGCCGCCCCTCCTTCACATATGTTGCATATTCCCTATTTTGTATGTCTCTCCTTTTCCCCCTTTTCTGATGATTGTGTGCAATGATACTGTCTCGTACTGTATAGCCATGGATATTTACATATTAATTTAGCCATTTCTTAAGCTTCCTCTTTATCCCCATTTTGTATTTTTGGTCTAAGTTGCAATAACAAAAAAAGGATTGGCTTGGCTAGACGCCAATATGAATATATGAATTTTTTTTTTCTCTTTCCCCCTTTTTTATTTTGTGCTATTTGACTATTTGCAAACATTGGGTCAGCAACGTTTATAATACAGAGATTTACTTACACATATAATGTACCTTTACGTGTGTACACCCTCCAGCGTACATGGATACTGAATACTGATCTCTGCAGAAACACATAATAATAATAATTACTGGTGCTGGGGATAAAAGCTTGCTTACAAAAGATCTGCTTAATGACTGTACGTGTAGGAGTATCAGCTGCTTCTAACGAGGCTTCTAAAAGAACGGTCTAAATGGTTACAGGTGATGATGCCAGTGCTCAATGGCATAGCCAGACTGGGTGCAAAAGTGGGGGGGGGGGGACAAATGTGAAAGGGGAAAAAGTGAGGGGGGAGGGGGGTTCCAATTAGGGCAAAGCCTGTGCCAATGTTAATTATAGGCGCACTACTGGTCTAACAAGGTCGTAAATGGTGTAAGTTGTTGCAAGTGAGGCGTAGTAGCCAGGTTCAAGACAAGACTTTGGGAAGTGGGAGGGGGGGGGGGGGGGGGGGGGGTTGGGTGGATAAGGGTCTGTGAAGGCAAAGTTTTCCTTTTTGGATGGGATGCCTGTTCCAAAGATAAAACACAGTCAAACCTGTGTATATAGTGACCATCTAAGGGAAACAAGAAAAGTGGCCACTATAGAGTACAAGAGCTGTGACGTCATAAAAATCTATTTTTAGAATTTTCAAATTTGAACTTCATTTTCCGAAAGAGCATCACAAATAATGTCCAAATGTCGAAAATCAATTGAATATGTAAAGTATTGGCTGAGATATGCCCATCTGAATGATTTTGTTTCCAATTGGCAATCAGTGTTATAGTGCTCTGGTTCATAACTTTATGAACCAGAGCACTATATTAAAAACACTGATTGCCCATTGAAGTAAAATTCATTCGGATGGGCATATATCTCAGCCAATACTTAACATATTCAATTGATTTTCGACATTTGGACATTATTTGTGATGCTTTCGGAAAATGAAGTTCAAATTTGAAAATTCTAAAAATTGATTTTTGATGACGTCACACTTCACCACTCTATAGATAGGTTCCATCTAAAATTGTTTGTCCCTGCAGAGGATCACTTTTGGTGGCCACTATAGGGCAGGTTGGCTGCTAGAGTCAGGTGGCCACTAAGACATGTTTGACCGATGTTTTTTTTTAATTATTTTTTTTTATATTTATTTCTTTGTTTGTTTGTTTGTTTGTTGTTGTTGTTGTTTTTTTTTTTGGGGGGGGGGGGGGGGGTGTCAACTGCTTGACATCAGACTGCCATTTAATAAAGACAAACCCTCCCTTGCCCCACCCTCTTTCTCTTAGCTACTCTCACATGCATACTGTACTGGTTATTTCTGGCACTTCGATTGTGTGTTTGGTGTACATTACATGACAGCCATGTACTCAATGTATGTAATGTCATCACTTCACACTGCATGGATCTGATCCACATTCTGCATGCACATAACATCAAGACACACCATTCATATTTTTGGGGGGTAAAATTTTACTCACATGTTGGAACACACGACGCTGTGTTACAACACGTGCCTGGAGCAACAGGGTAGAACTAGAAAGAGTGAGTGACCGAATACCCAAGGAGGTTTCCTTGGAATACTGTTTGGTTTTGGTTTTGTGTGGGGATACATGTACCTACACACACGTACACTGTGGTTCGCCACTTCGCCATCTTCAGTGTTGGCTAGTTTGCACTGGCGTAGATCTGTAAGTGATACATCTGGGCTTAACACTAGCACTTGCCTGGGGCAAGTAAAAATTGACGTCGGGCAATTACAATTTCTTAATTTGTCAACTTTGGTTGCCTGATTGCACGGGCGTAGACATGTCACTGATATGGGCAACCGCAACTAAACATTTCTGTTCAACTACATGTAGGGACAAAATGTAATTTTTTACATAAATCTCATCTAGAAACAAGCAAAAAATTAGCCATGAGAAGATCAAGTTACCTGGCACAATTAATTTTTCTTTTGTTTCACAGTGATTTATCGGGCAAGTGCATTTTCCATTTGGGCAAGTAAAATGGGAAAATGTATGATTATATTTGCCCAAACGGGCAAGTAGAACAACAAATATGTGTGGAGGCTTGGATACATATTGTTTATTAAGGGGAGGATGATGATCTATTCATTCATCCCCCAAAACAGTAGGTATTATGTTAGGATCAGATCCGATCTACACCAGTGCTAGTTTGTGTGGTCTACATATCACTGATCCAGTTGCCCTGTTTCACTCCGCGCATAAGGCATTCGCAAGATGGCACCACCCATCTGATTTATGAATCTGAACTATTTAACCCATCAAGAACGAGAGCTATTTTAAGGCAAAATTGATCATTATTTTCCTGTACAAATTGGCAACACCTAATTTTGTTCTACCTTTTAATGACATAAAAATAGGTGGAAGACAAATATGAAGTGACTTTGCCGCAAAGTTGCCAATTTGAACACCGAAATCTGTTTTTAAAAAAATATATCACAATGTGTTGCCAATTTAAAGATTTTCCTAAATTATAGCGATCATCGCAATAATAAAAAAAATCATTAAAACATAACTAGAGCAGGTAGAGTAACAAAATAGGGCTCTAAAAATAGAGAAATGTATGCTCTTTCTCCTTACATACTTCATAACTTTTTATCTTCTTGCTGAAGTGTAGGACTACCAACCCACAAATATGTGGGATACCGTCCTTGATGGGTTAACAGCATCTTGCTGCCTTTGTAGGTGGTTCAGAGAAAGCCCAGATAAGCTGCAGTGTGGTCTGTGGTATGAGATGACAATGACTTTGATCAATAAATTATTTTAAAATAAAATAATGTGATAGAATTAGAATGTAATTCTGCAGTATACATTTTCTTGAAAAAGGTATGCCAAAAATAAAATAAGCTTTTAACAAATAATGATGATGATGGTAATGATGACGTTGATGATTGTGGTAGTGATGTTGATGATGAAGGTGATTTTAATGACAATGTTGGTTTTGGTGATGGTGATGATGATGTTGGTTATGATAAAGATGATTTTAATGATGACAATGTTGGTTTTGATGATGATGATGATGATGATGATGATGATGATGATGATGATGATGATGATGATGATAGTGATGATAGTGATGATGATTATTATCACCATGATCATTATCATTTTCATCTTGAATGTGTTCATTTGTAAATTATTACAATAAGATATTAAATGTAAACATTGTCAATTTCATCATAATATTTGGCACAAAGTATGTAGGATGTTTACTGTTTTTTATTTGTTTGTTTTCTTTAATTTTCTCTGTGCCTCTGCAGTTGTATCTTGGGATATGGGTGATTGTCATGATGATGATGATTATTATCAACATTCATCTTCATCTTCAAAGTGTAAATGTTTCAGTGATCATTTTGTATGTTCAACATCATTATAAACATGAAAGTTATTACAATGTTTATGGTAAACACATTTTTTCTGTCACTTTTCTCTGTGCCTCTGCAGTAGTACTTTCCTGTACCTGAAGTTCCTTGGGATATGGGGCTTTGTCCTGCTGCTTGACTTCCTCCTGGAGTTCCGATTTGAGTACCTGTGGCCCGTCTGGCTCCTGCTGCGTAGCATCTACGACTCCTACAAGTACCAGGGTCTAGTAAGTCGAGACTAACAATTCCATCTCCAACAATCTTACTGCTATTAAAGAATACCAGGCCGGCAGGCCCTAATGAAAATATTGTGAAATAATGAAAAAAGCAATCCAGAAACTGATTTGAGTAACTGTGGCATGTCTTTGCTTTGATTCATTGCCTAGATGTGTTAAACCTATTCAGCACTTGGAGTTGTAGAGTACAAAACTATTTGTATCATTTTATTTAAATGGAATTATCCTTCTCTTTTGTCCATGCAGGCCTTCTCTGTGTTCTTCATCTTCATTGCCTTCACATCGGACATGATTTGCTTGCTCTTTATCCCGGTTCACTGGCTGTTCTTTGCGGCCAGCACCTACGTGTGGGTCCAGTTCGTCTGGCATACCGGTCAGTATATCAACAGGGTTCACGTAGGGCCTGTAAAACCTGGAAAGTCATGGAATTTGACTTTATTGTTTTCCAGGCCTTGAAAGCCAGGGGAAATTGTAAAATTATATCATGGGTCATGGAAAGTAATGGAATATAATTTTATTTACGTTTCCTCATTACTGAAATACAAATCGCGATTTTTAAACTAATTTTGGTACAAAAAGTACTGAAAAAAGTCAAAGAACCTTGTTTGCATATCGTGGTGAAAAGTCATGGAAAAGTAATGGAATTCTTGCTGTAATTGTCATGGAAAGTCATGGAATTTGACTTGAAAATAAGAGTATGAACCCTGAATTCAATGCTAGTAATCTTTGGTTGAAAAAGAGAAGGGCAATAAGTTGATTTTTTGTTGTTGGAGATAATCACAATTGAAGTTGGGGAGCCTTGAAGAAGACCAAATGTAGCTCTATTTATTTTGTTATAAATATTTAAAAAATTAGAACTTCTGAAAAATGTGGCTTCACATAGAGGGGGCTTCAAAAAATACATAAAATCTCTGGTGGGCTGTTGTTCACATAGATCTGCATTTTATATACCAAGAGAAATGAAAAAAATTAGTGTTTCATAAACATGCATTTAAATGTAATTTCCCTAATCCCACCCTATCTGTATTTTGTATGTCTTGCTGTAGATCGTGGGATATGTCTCCCGACGGTTGCGTTATGGCTACTGTTTGTGTACATCGAGGCGTCTGTGAGGCTGAGGGGGTTAAGATCCGTGGTGCCGTTTCATCTGGACCTATGTCGACCATTCGCTGCACACTGGTGAGTTCAAATTAAATTGATTCATTGACTTTATATTTGCCCCCCAAAGTAATGTTTGAGACTTCAATCATATACCAATTACTTTTTAAGATTCTTGAGAATGATATGTGAGAATTTCATAGAAAAAGAATAAAGTTTACCTAGTGAAAATAGAGAAAAATCAATGTCTGATTTAATCCCGTGAAATATCCGAATTGGGATACTACGGACGATTGAGTATCGCTCTCAAATTCAATCTTAAATATGTCCATGAATGTCCAAAGTCTATGGGGATTTTTGTATCTCAAAGTGCACAGGTTAACTTTGTCCAATTTATCCAAAATCACTTGGAGTTTCATATTTCGTGTGTACATCATTTGCCTTTGGGTAACAGAATAATGGAATGGGTTTTGATTTGTCAAATGTCACACTAATTATGGAGATATTTATGATTGAATGTAAACTAATTCGGGATTATCTTCTTATTGAATGGAAAATCTATGGTGGATAGGTGATAAAATCTTTTCTTTAATTTTCCCCTTTTCATGAGGTAAACAGTGTTTCTATTCTATGTAACTATTACACATCATTCACAAGAATCTAACAATGATAATTAATATACATGATTAAAGTCTAAAATACATGTATAAATTCTTGGAAAAAATATAATGAAGTTGATGGATCCCTTGAACCAGTGGCGTAATGAGCAAAAACTTTTTTTGGGGCTAAACAAAATCCGCATCACCACCGGATATTGCGAGGGAGCAAAGCGACCAAGCCCGAAGGAGCGAAGCGACTGAGCGGGGGGAGGGTGTGGGAGGGGGGTGTCCCCCCTCCCACGGTAGGGAGCTTTTGCATTTTTGTACTTGAAACTGTGCAATCTGGTGCATACCTGGAAAGGAAATTCTGACTTGACGACATGTACTATAATGTGCGTTAGTGCGTCATCATCGTCATGATTCTTACCCAGAAGAGGTTACATAATTGATTCATGAAGAAAAACAAAAATGCACCCCAAAAATAATCTTCGCAAAGTGACATATTCAGTTCAAACAGTGCATCAAAAGCATTATTTTATGACAAAACAACATGAACATTGTATTCCAGACGTATAGGCCTACAAGACCGATTCCCGAGGGAGCGAAACGATAACCGAGAGGGGGAAGGGTGATGGTAGGTGGGTGCATGGTAAAGGTGCTTTTGCAATGTTTTAGTTGAAATTATGCAATCTGGTGCATACTTGGGAAGGAAATTTGACTTGACATGAATTAAGATCTGAGTTTTCTTGTCTAAAGAAATACTCTTTTCTTTCAATCACTGTTATCGAACTAGATAAAAGCCATGATTTAAATTTATTTGGGGGGGGGGGGGGCAAGTGCCCCCCCCCCCCCCCCCCCCCCACCAGTACGCCAGTGCCTTGAACCCACTTTGATATTGTTTTTGTTTTTAAACATTTAGTGGTAATTTCAGTGTTTGCTTGCCATTATTGCCATGCTTCCTTTCCTTTAGCATTGACATGCATACAGTGCATCATGTTGCACAACCCTGAGCAGCACTACAAATTAACTTCCTTTGCACTTTGACAACTAATCAAAACTGAAACACCACATAAGTAATGTGAGTAACATTTATGAGAGTACATAATAGATTTTTTTTAAAGTAAATTTGTGGTAATAAATTATAGACTGGATGGTTTAAATGTTTTTTTTACAGATAGAAACCAGCTTTGCATATTTCCTGGTCCTTAATATTTCCTTGTTTTATTTTCAGTGTCTAGTATCCAGTTTTGTCGCTTACCAAAGTTATATTATATGTATTTTATATTTATGATTAACAATAATCAAAATTAAAACATGTAGTTGTTAGATGCGAAATCCAGATGATAAGGAGTAAAAAGGGTTAACTGTAGAATCTAATTTTAAAATGTTTTACATAATTTGTTATTTTTATCATGATTTAATGCATAATATTGATTTTATCCTCTATACACACCGGTGAATGCCGCACCGGATCAAGTATTTCTCTGTTTTTTGCCATAATTTCAGTCACTCTATTAAAATTTCTTTCTCTGTTCTATTTAAAGTATTGGGTATCCAGTTGTGACGCTTGGTTTTAACTTCAAGAGCTACGTCAGTTACCGGATGCGTCTTCGAAAACAGAAGGAGGTTCTGAAAGAAAAATGAGTTTTAAATGCAACTCCATCAAATAGCATAATTATTTCTTTGATGTCTGCTATGTTTTCAGTCACTCTATTAAATGTATTTTTTTTTTCCCTTTTTTTTTGTAGTATTAGGTATCCAGTTGTGATGCTTGGTTTTAACTTCAAGAGCTACTTTAGTACCGGATGCGACTTGAGAAGCAGAAAAACTTAAAAAAAGAAAACTGACATTTACAGGCTACACCATCAAATACTATCACCTTTTCTTTGATATTTGCCATAATTTCAGTCACTCTATTTAAATTTCTTTCTCTGTTCTATTTAAAGTATTGGGTATCCAGTTGTGACGCTTGGTTTTAACTTCAAGAGCTACGTCAGTTACCGGATGCGTCTTCGAAAACAGAAGGAGGTACAGAAGGAGAATGACTTTTACATGCAGCTCTTACAGCAAGCGCTACCTCCAGAGCAACAAGCCGCGAACGGAGTGGCAGTTACACCGGCTGATAAACCTAAAGGTATTACTTTCTTACTTTACTTAAGCCCAACGCACACAGCGCCGACTGGACCCAATCCGACTGGTTTTCGGTCATTCTAGAGTCGGGCCGATCAGTCGTAGCTGATGTAACGTGTTGGATCTGCCCCAACTGGCTTCCGACTGACAAAATCAGAGTCGGGAGTCAACGCACATTGACCCGATCCGATCTGGTTTTCATTCAGATCGGGTCGAGTCTGCTCTGCAGCCTCTGTGTGCGTTTGCATTTAGATGCATAGGACAGTGTGTCCCTTCGCTCTCCTACAAGATATCCTATTCCACTCAGACATGCCTTGCTTTAATTAAGCCTTTGAGTGCCATGGCCGATTCTATTCACAATGCTGGTAGAATATCATGTATATCTGTTGAAACTAGGCAAGTGTTGAACGGATTGCATAGACTTCTTACTAAGCTTCTATTTATGGTAGATGAATTGAACTATTAATTTTAAATTTGTCTACAAGTTTGGGTCAAGCAGACTCTAGCAGTTTAATTTGGCACTGAGGGGTTACACTTTATGATAAAGAAACTTTAATACAGCATTCAAATAAGTTGTAACTTGCATAATGAACATTCAATAGTAGCAACTACTTGACAAACATTTCTGTTACTGCAGCCTTCAATTATTTTTTCTTGAAAATAAAACATGAGAATCTTCTCAACTAGCATTCTTGTATACCTCACTCTAGCTTTGCAAGGCTAATTGTATGGTACGTGTATAAATGGGGACCCAGGAGGATAGGAACATGGTTCCTTAGGGAGTGGAAAGTGTGCACATTGGGTCTGCACAATGATATGCAGTGTGGAATCGTTGACCAGGGTAATGATAATAATGTAAAACGCTATGATACTCTCATGAATAGCGCTATATCAAATAACCGTTATTATTATCATTATAATCTAGTATTAAATTAGAAGTTGTCTCATTTTCTGAACCAACATTCTCTCCTCCCTCAGCTGTAAGTTCTAAAAAGCCAGATGAACCGGTTGCGAATGGAGTCGGGAATAAAAAAGAATCGCCGAGCAGTAAGAAGGAAAAGAACCAATCATCGGGAGACGGAGGTGGAGGTGGTGGTGGAGGAGGAGGAGGCGGCAATGAAAAAAGCAACGTGACTAGAGATGCTCGAAATAGGCACGTCGGGGCGAATAATGCGAGCACGCACTCGAAGTCCACCTCGACGTCGCCCACGGACGCAAACTTATTAGACACAAAGACTTCCCCCGTTTCATCCTCCTCATCATCCTCGTCATCATCGTCGTCGACATCATCTTCTTCCACGACCACCAGCCACTCGGTTAACGATCTGGAGAACGTGAAGGAGAACCTGGTCAACGAGCAAACGCAGGCGAAGAATTTGAAGCAGATTTCAGTCGGGTCTTCGACGTCGTCCGGTCGGCAACGGAACCCGTCGCCCGTTGTCATGAAGGAGAACAGTTCGTCGGGTCAGGGCAGCGGGAAGAGACCGAAGCCCCTTCCTTCCAAGCTGGAGAATCGAGATAAAGACAAAGATAAAGACACCAATGTTAGCTCTGACCAGGCGAGAGCGAACAATCAGGCTGTTAAACCCGATACTTCCAAGTATACCATAGCTAGGTAAGATACAGTCCTTTAAATTTAATGTATTTTATAAATACTGTGACAGGGCAGAAGATACAGTCTCATAAACCTAACCCGTTAAAGACGATCTAGATTTGTGTATGACCTTCTTCATCCATAATTTTGTAGCATGAAGTAATAATTCCAGGTTAGAGACAGATGTCTAGAAGCTTAAGGCAGATTTACAGGCCAGCTGTCAAATTGAGAGTGATCTGCAAAAAGAGACAAATTAGCTCCTAGTATGTAGAGCAAATTGTACAGTTGATATACATGTACATAAAAATCAAGTTATAATCAAACCATGTCAATTATGTAGAATGAAATTGAACTTTATTATTCTAGGTCAGAGACCGATGTCAAAAAGCTAAAGGCAGATTTACGGGCCAGCTGTCAAATGGAGAGTGATTCATGATACCAGATCAACATTCTTCCAGCTTCTTATGAAAACTAACCAATCAAATCAGAACAAATTATATTAAGTCTCAACATTTTCAAATCAAATGTTACTGTTTATTTCCAGTTACAAATCAAATAATATAAAATCTTATCATACTTCGCCATACAGATATAAACAAAAAAAAGGGCAGATTTACAGGCAAGCCGTCAGACGGAGAGTGATCTGAGAAACCAGATCAACAGGGTTCTAGCTTCTTATGAAACTGACTATTCAAATTAGAACAACTTACATAAATCATATGTTTTCAAATCAAACTTGACTGTTAAATTCTTGTTACAAATCAAATCCAACCACACTTTGTGCCATTTTCAATACCAGGTTTGAGACGGATGTCAAAAAGCTGAAGGCAGACTTACAGGCCAGCCGTCACACAGAGAGAATGGTCTGCAGAACCAGACTAATCATCTTCCAGCATCAGAGCAAAATGTACAATTGCAATCACATACATTTTAATTCAATTGAATCTAATTTGATAATTCCAGGTTAGAGACAGACGTCAAAAAGCTGAAGGCAGATTTACAGGCCAGCCGTCAGACGGAAAGTGATCTGAGAAATCAGGTCAACTGTCTGATAGCGTCTGAGCAGCATGACAGAGCTGTGATGGAGCAGTATAGAAAAGATAACGAGTCTCTGCAAAATAGGTGAGGATGTCGTCTGAGTGTCTGTACACTTCAATCAAAACTTAAATCTATATTGTGCAATTAGGAAGAAATAAATAGATCTCGGGGGGGGGGGGGGGGGGGGGGGGGGTGGTGTTTCACAAAGATCCCAAGTCGAACTTGGTCTTGAAAATTATGGAAAGCCATTATTTTCTTTGTAAAGTTGTTCATCAAGTTCTTTAAATAGGCCTACAATTTTGATACAAATCATTAACATTTTCTTTTATCAAAGAAATTAAATTTTGTGGAAAGTTTAAAATATTTGTGGATGTGGTGTGGCAACATTGGTAGAGCGCGCGCTTTCCAATCGTGAGATCCCGGGTTCGAACCCAGCCCACCGCGTTTGTCCTTCGGCAAGACAATTTATCCACTATTGCTGCTCTCGACCCAGGTGTATAAATGGGTACCCGGAAGGATGGGAACGTGTTTCCTTAGCACTGTGCGCGCCTAATAGGCGACTTGCTGGAATACTCCCCAGGGAGTGGAAAATGTGCACTTAATGTGCAGGATTGATTGCAGTGTGTATCCGTTGACCGGGGTAATAATATTGTAAGCGCTGTGATATAGTTTACTATGAATAGCGTAGCTTAAATGCCTAATATTATTATTATTATTATTATTATTTGCATTGGGCTCTTTAATATCAATTCCAAAGCTACAAATGGCTTTCCATAATTTTTAAGTCCAACTTTTAAGTCGAACAAATTAAGTAGGGAATAGGTTAATTAGTTTATTCATTTACACATATTTCTATTTCACCCAAACCCTTATTAAAGTGATACCTGTAAAGTGTCAGATATTGCACAAAATGACATTTGAGACTTCAATCCTATATCAATATCATTGTAAAATACAATTGAAAGATTTGTGAAAGTTTGAAAGAAAACGAACACTGTTTACCTAGTGAAAACAACGAATATTGAGTTCATATTTTATCACCGAATACTGATGGTCTGCCATACATTTGTCGCAGTAATGAATGATCCGTTTGAGATATTCGCACCCGTTATGTTTACAGAATTCATGGAATTTGCACTCGCTCGGCTCAAAGTTCAATCTCAGGAATGTTCTCACGGTGCTGCATGCGGACGTTCTCAGCTAGGACAATTGTACTTTTTATCAAAAGCGTTAATCAACGTGATTGAAATAAAAGATTTAAATGATAATTATCTTCATACTAAAGGGACATTTGAAAAAAATCAAACCCTATTTTATTCTTCTTTTACCATAAGCTAAACAACACGGTAGAAGAGAAACGAGGAAGCTCCAAGTAATTTTCGTGGATTTGGACACTTTACAGGTATGACTTTAACCTTGTGAGTCAAAAGCAGCAAGAGAAATACATCTTTAACAAAATTACAATCATTTTTTCATTTTCCTTGCAGGCTTCATAATCTTGTGAGTCAGAAGCAACAGGACAAGCAGAACATAGCCCAGCTGGAGAAGAAGATCAAGCAGGAGAGGGACGGCCGGGTGTCCATCGAGAACCAGCTCAAGGAAGAACGCAAGAGCAGAAAGGCTGAGGAGTCATGCAGGCAGCTCGCTCATTCAAGGTACATGTAAGCCACGCTACCAAACTTGTTAAAAAATGTAATTGTATCCCGGGGCTCGGTAACATAAATATTAACTGTTTTCCGGGTGTCCATCGAGAACCAGCTCAAGGAAGAACGCAAGAGCAGAAAGGCTGAGGAGTCGTGCAGGCAGCTCGCTCATTCAAGGTACATGTAAGCCACGCTACCAAACTTGTTAAAAAATGTAATTGTATCCGAGGGGCTCGGTAACATAAATATTAACTGTTATCCGGGTGTCCATCGAGAACCAGCTCAAGGAAGAACGCAAGAGCAGAAAGGCTGAGGAGTCGTGCAGGCAGCTCGCTCATTCAAGGTACATGTAAGCCACGCTACCAAACTTGTTCAAAATTAATTTCTACACTGGTGTTATGATATCTGTAGATGCATTACAGTATTTTTGTATAAATCTGCCACAAAGTGACCAGGGGCCCGGTAACATTGAGATTAACAATTATCCGGGTGTCCATCGAGAACCAGCTCAAGGAAGAACGCAAGAGCAGAAAGGTGGAGGAATCGTGCAGGCAGCTCGCTTATTCAAGGTACATGTTAGCCACGCTACCAAACTTTAAGGGATCTAGCTACAATGTCAAATTACACAAAACTTACCTAGAAATCTAGCAGTTCTCACATACCTCATTGTAATTGTATAACCAGTAGAAACATAGAGCAGTTCGGTTTTCCCGAATTTCTCTTTCATTATAACGATTAAGTGTTAGGATATAAAATATACAAGATATGTGAACTGCTTCTTGAAATGGTATCAATACCTAAAATCTCAAATGTAACATTTTAAAAACTGTTTCTTGCCTCAACCCCCCCCCCCCCCCCCCTTATGGTCAGTAAACCCTTTCTTGCAGTTGTGAAGAATGCTCTGACTACTGCAGCCGTAGACATGTGCGCTGCTTCTTAATATAATATCAATAATTATCTAAAATCTAAAATCTGAAATCTAACATTCTAAATACTGCTGTTTCTTTCCTTGTTGCCCCCATGTTTTTACACCCCTTCTTGCAGTGATGAAGAATGGCACTAAACACTGCAGGACTTAGACATGTCACGTGCTTCTTAGTAAGGCTGAGTCGATTCGGTCGGTCACACCGGTTCCCGACCGTCACCATCGGGTACCTGTTTCGTTTTTTCTGAACCGGGCTCCGGAAAAAAAAAAAAAAAAGATTTAAAATTTTTTTTTTTTTTTTTTTTAATTTATTTATTTTTTTATTTTTTTTTTTTATTTTTTTTCCGGGGCACCAGTTCCGAAAAGACGAAACCGGGACTTAAAGTAGCATTTATCAGCATATTATATACAATTTTCTCATATTAAAAAAAAAGTGGTTAGTCAAAAATTATCTTATGAATATTCATGAGTAGCAAATGTGTTACTGCTCATGAAATACATGACCTAATTTTTTACTAGTCATTTTTTTAATATGAGAAAATTATATACGTTGCTAAATTTTCCTTCAAGTAGTTAACACAAATGGGCGCGCGCCTAGGCCAAGTGTGATTCCCACGACACTTCAGGGTGTTTAAAAAAAATTATAAATAAATATATTTATTTATTTTTATTTATTTATTTTTATTTTTTCAGAGCACCGGGTTCCGACCGTTGCAAGTCGTTAGAACCCGGTTTATAAAACATCCGTAATGACTCGGCCTTACTTCTTAGGGTATCAATATCTAAAATCTAGCATTCTAACTACTGTTTCTTACCCTTTCCCCCCCCCCCCCCCACATCTTTACCCTCCATCTTGCAGTGTTGAAGAATGCACCGATCACTGCCGCCTCAGACGCAAGGACCAGGAGTGTGAAATACAGCATTTACTCAAAGAAATGAGAGACAAGGGAGAAAAACTGCGTGATTTGGAGCAAAAAATAGAGGTAAGGAAAACAAATTAAGGTGTCTTTGTTATGCCTCCGCCAACATGGGTACATATCGGGATGATAATGATCTGATTAACTGCGCGCAGTCAAAGATCCATCTAGATTCTCATGTTTTAATTTTCAAAATAAGTTTTGCGGCTGTTAAGAATTATGGCATGCATATTGTTTTTAAAAACAGGGATGTACCTGAAAGAACCATGGTGAGAGCAATATGAAAATTAACCATGAGCGAGCAGCCGAGTGCTACCATAGTGCTCTTAAAAATAAATTGTGATAATACAATTTGAAATAATCTATTGGAA
The DNA here is from genome assembly GCA_037951105.1 of Echinarachnius parma. Taxonomy (NCBI): domain Eukaryota; kingdom Metazoa; phylum Echinodermata; class Echinoidea; order Clypeasteroida; family Echinarachniidae; genus Echinarachnius; species Echinarachnius parma. Next base: position 60,557 of record JBAMJV010001334.1, on the reverse strand, counting down.
TATTTCTGGAAAAGTAAACAAATCCAGATTAACCCTAATCCCACTGGGTTATTTTGATCACTTGAGTCCACTGGGGGGGGGGGGGGGGGGGGGGGCATTTTGGCCCCCCCCCTCAAATCTCGGCAACGAATGGACCGATTGACTCGAAAATTGGCACATACGTAAAACTAGTCTAGTAGAATAATAATTTGAAGAAAGAAAAAAAATGGGACCATTATTTTTTTTTTTTTATTAATTAACATTTTGAATATGCAAATTTTTGTCGAATTTGGGGGGAAATTGGGATTTTCATCTAAAATCAAGAGAAATTACAGGATTTCTTCAGGTTTTCAGGTAAAAATACTTTCAAATTATGTAATTCATCATATCCATGTTTTTTATGGTAACAAAATATATCACTAATTTGCATAAATATGCAAATTAGTATTCCCGGATTTACCCACATTGTTTTCATTCTTATGTATTTTATTGTTTTTATTGTTTTTTTTTTTTTTTAGGAGAATTTATCTCTGAAGTGTATGAATTAAACTAATAACAAAGAAATAATCCAAATTATAATTAAATGTAACAATTATAACAGATTTGGAGTTTACATGGCATCGGATGTAGGAATTACATAGAAACTAGTACAAAAATTGCATTTTTTTGTGACGGTCGAGCAATTATCGACCTCTAAAATCAGTTCTACATGTCCGACCGGGGTGAATTATATATCAAAACGTGAGGGGAGACTTGAGAGAAAAAAGTCATGAAGTTTGAACGTGAAATTCCAATCGGTCTAGATGCACGTCGAAAAAAATGATAGGGGGGGCCAAAATGGCCCCCCCTCCAGTGGGATTAGGGTTAATCTGGAAAACTTACATCTCTGTAGAAAAAAATGCAAAAACTGTCGACTGCAGATGGATCATTCAAGACATTTGATTTTTTTGAATGGCAATTTCTGTACTTTTCTTAGAATTTTGAGAAAACAACAACACCATCTCCTCGATTCTGCATTTTGTAAGCCTCTGCCAACAAAGTGGCCAGAGGCATTATTCATCTCAATTAATTAATCAGGCTTTACACTGATTATTGCTTTTCTAATTTGTCCCCAGCTTCATGAGCGTCAGGAAATCCAGAGTAAGACTGAGAGGCTGATGAATGCACTGGTTAACATGCAAGAAGAGAAGAATCATTGGAGACCAGTCTCAGTGCGGAGACCAGACTAAAACTGGACCTATTCTCAGCTCTCGGCGATGCAAGGCGACAGGTTGAAATTGCTCACAGTAAGTAAATTAATATATATTTTAAATTGAAATCATAATTTGATACCAGTCTCAGTGCGGAGACCAGACTCAAACTGGACCTATTCTCACAGCTCTAGGCGATGCAAGGCGACGGGTCGAAATTGCTCACAGTAAGTGAATTAATTTGATATCAATGTCCAGGTATAGGAGAAGATTTGCCTATCATTTATTAGCTATAAGAGCAATGTGTTTGATAGAGAAGGCCTAATTGGAAAACAGTCTTAGTGCGGAGACCAGTCTCAAACTGGACCTATTCTCAGTTCTCGACTATGCAAGGCGACAGGTTGAAATTGCCCACTGTAAGTAAATGAATTTGATATCAATCGCTGTTGTTGAGTCTGCTGCTATGTCAGTGGTTATGTAACCCACATTTGTTTGTGCACGCTGAGATGATGTTACACATGGTCCGTTTGGAAAACATGGTAGCCTCCCGTGGTCAGTCAAAACAGATGATAGTGGTCTTAAAAATATTGATTATTTCCATTATAAGTGATATTCATGAGGAAATGTATAACTAGCAGTGACATGAATTTTCCACCTATTAATTATAACAGTAAGCAAAAATGTACAGCTTTTAACTTCCCTTTAGCTTTACAAAGAGCTAGAAAAGTTTTAAAATTACCATCCTCTTTGTTTCTTTCTCAGCTCAATTACATCACAAGGAGCAAGAGATCCGTGATTTAAAGGCAACGATCGCTAACCTAATGGCCGTCATGCCTATGGCAAACTGCCCAGCGTCAACGTCCAGCGGTAACCCTGTTGCTACACCTCGCTACTCGGTCAACTTCTGCACCCCAAGGCAGTCCGGGGACGAGCCGTTGCAGCAACCCATCGTTGTAGCCAAGCCGATTGTTGGGGTTTCTCCCCTGCCGCAGCAGCAAGTGCAACCACAGCCAGCCACTTCGCAGCATCAGCAGCAGCAACATCAGCAGCAACAGCATCAGCAACAGCAGCAGCAGCAGCAGCAACAGCAGCAACAGCAGCAGCAGCAGCAGCAACAGCAGCAGCAACAGCAGCAACAGCAGCAGCAGCAGCAACAGTCGAATCCGGGGACCCCGCCACCTGGACAGCAATCCCAGGGGACTTCCCCCTCAAAGGGCTCGGTGCTGGACCCCAACGCAGCCGTTTACAGACCCAAGAGCAACTAGCTACCGTGGACTTCAACGCTTCAGCAGCCGTGGCATCATTTGTTTGCAAGACTGCACCACGACAGTGTGTCGTAGTGTTGTCACATTGTGTATTTTAAAACAGAAATTTAAGAATGGCAGTGTTCAGTGTGCGGCAGAGGTAACAAAAAGAAGGGAATCGTCTTGAGAGACGCGGCGAAAAATATTATTACAAACAGAACTTACAGCATGAGCTTCTTGCCAACGTGTGCTTACCATATGTGATGCTTCAAATATTTTTGTTCCATTTGTTTATTGGTAGTTTTTGTATGTGGGATGTTGCACAGAATATCGCACACGTTTTTTCACTTATCTCGGGTAAGTGGAAGTACAAAATGTATGTAACAATCATTCACACCGATACATGATAATTCAGTTTGTTTGTTATGCTGGATGCTGAAAAGGTTTCACTTAAATATGTCCACTTTTGTTTGTTGTGTGAAATTCAGTATCAAATGCACATGTCGATACAAATCTTGTCAAAATATTTAAATTTGTTGAGTATTTTCTGTTCGTATTTCAATTTATAAAACATAAATTTGGTGTTTTGTATCACGTTAAACCTCATTCACTCCTTTTGGTTCTTGGGGAAAAAAGAAAACTATTTCACACCTTAAAATGATTGGTTTATCAGAATGAGAGCTACATAGCCTGGGGGTGTTTCAGAAAGATCCGAAGTTGAACTTATCTCTAAGTTGAACTTAACTATTATGGAAAGCCATTTGTAGCCTTGGAATACAATATACTAACAAGTAAAAAAGCAAGAATTTCAGACTTTTCATAAATGTTGCATCAAGAACATGAAATATCCTTCATAATAAAAAATATTAATGATTTGAATCAACATTCTATGCCTTTTAAAAAGGACTTTTGCACAAACAATTTAAGAAACTAATGGCTTTCCATACTTTTTAAAGTCCAACTTAGAGTTAAGTTCAACTTAGGATCTTTGTGAAACACCCCCCTGTTTTATTTATTTGAATATTTCCTGTGGAAATTACTCTTTTTTTTACCTTGAACACTCCCAAATTTAAAGGGTCCAGTCAGACTTTGCTATCTATGATAAGAATTATTTGTACAAATAAGTGTCTTATACACAAGATTGTTTGTAATACTCCTGAGGGAATAAAAAGCAAAACACTGAGTAGATTTTGACTCATGCCTGGGATTTGTAAATTGATAAAACAGGTGAAGAACATTTATACGTAAAAATCTGAAAAGCAACAAATTATGTCAGTGAATGTAAAACAGCGAAAGCAATTTATGTTTTTTTCCTTTTGCTTTTGAGTCATAACTTTTCAACAAAATACACTAGTCTAGTTGTTTTCCTTTTATATGTATAAAATTAAATAAGACAGTCTGGGGCTTCAGTTATTCATATAGTGACGTCATTTTTCTTTTTCAATATGGAAAGAAAACCAACGTTTTAATAGGTGTTTATTTATTTGGTCTAACAGACATAAATTCAGAAAGAAATTACCAAATATATTGAAGAATTAAAATTTAAAATAGAACCATCTGATGGACTATGACAATTGATGATGTCATTTATATACAAATATAATTTATCAAATTTATAAGTACAAAAGAACCAGTGATATGATTTGTTCATTGTCCTTGACCTCTTTTTTTTAAAGGAGCAAAGCATTAGAGCTTGTAATATACAAATATCCAAAGGCACATTAGTTGTGATTAAATAAAAAAGTGAAGTATCATTTTTATGCTCGATGTGTAACACGACATATGCTCTTGGGACATGTGCTTGTCAACTAGCGACAATTACTCTATAACATTGCCGAGGCGACATTTGCAATGGCAGGAAAATCTTTGTTGACAATTATTGTTTCAAATGCCGGCTGTCAAAAATGTTATTTTTTATTGCTCATCAGAAAATGTATACAACTTACGTAGGGCATTTATCGTTGGATGAATTGTTAGCAGAGCTTTCGTAAGAGTTTATGTCCCTGGAGCAATTGTTGCAAGAGATATTGTTGTGGACCAATTGCTGCCATTTTGAGGACAAATTTTGTAGCAGTAAATGTCGCAGAAGCAAACATGACATTGAACAAACTTTGTCTATGGAGCATCTGAAATGTTTTTTGTCTCGTCAAAATTATGTTACTATCAAACAAGACAATGCGAAAGAAAGTGTTCATAAAGTCTGAGAAATTCATCATCTGAGTCGTCATCATTTTGTGTCGTCCCTCTGCGAGAACGGTGCAAAATCACTGAAGAGGCTAATCTGGATAAACTATTGTTATTATTATTGAATGTTCTTGTAATCCTAAGCATGACTATTATTCTTAAATCTCACACACTTCATTTTTGTTAACATCAAACACCACTAGAAAACAATCATGTTTATTTATTGCTATCACAGATGATTGAAACATGCCATTTAATTTATTTTTTCATCAAATGTTGAGGCCGATACACGTACATATCTTTTACTAAATGTGAAGAGCACCATCTCTTGTTCAAAGTAAAAATTGAAAAAATTTCACAAAATTTAACTTTTCATGAAAATGCATCTTCCATCAACTCTTATACTTGGATATATTAGAGAAGAGTTGACTGTGCTTGCATTAAATGTAAAACTTCCTCAACCGGTCTAGTGATATCCAAGAAGAATTTTTAAATATAAAAATCTACGTACAAAGTCAGTGGATGGTTGTTCCATTGTGGCATCGCAGATTTTGGCAAATTGCTATCTAGTGAGGGCAGCAAACAAAACTTGATGAAATAATAACTTGGAAAATCCAAATTTGCTCAAACTTTCACTGTTGGGTTTCTAAAATTGCTGTTCCTTCAATCAATCCACATGAATATTTGGGGAAACTTCCCCTTAAATTCTCATTTTCCCCTTGTACATAGCTGCCAACATTTGGAATTTTAAATTAGTAACATTTAAGCAAAACTGAATATCATGTGCGCGAAGCACACATCACGAGCGCGAAGTCCCTTTAGCCGGGGTCCAGGGCTCGCTTTAGGGCTCTGAAGCGTGAAGCGCGGAGTCCATTGCGGCCGGCGTCCATGGCCCTATTGAAGTGGAAATAAATCTTAATGTATGGATCTTTAATTTGTGTACTCTCTTATCAAGCTCTCAGCAAAACCAATGAATAAATCCTTGTTATAAAAGATATTTGAGAAAATGGTTAGTGCAAACTCGACTATGCTACATTATTATAATTACAATACCACACAATCTTGAATTAATTTTTGCTGTTTTATTTGTTTAAATATTGACTGTTTGTTTCATCAGGTTTATGCAAAAATAGCCACTGCAAGGGTAAGATTGCAGTGCGACAATTTATTTAAGGAATATTTTAGGTCTTATTTCATCTTCTATATTGTTCAAATTATGTCTATTTCATAACTTTATGAAGATTTGAATCATATTTTATTTCATTTATTGCCGGTTAAAAAATGGAGCATAAAGATAGAAAAACTAAATGAAACTATGTCCCCAAAACCTGATAAGAATACCTAGTTTATCCAAATAAAAAGTTAACTTATTATTATGAAAATAATGCTGCCTTATGTGACACTCCATACAAATATTCTTATACCCTAACCTTGACTTGTAAGATCATGTGACTAAATGCACAAATCTGATTGGTTGAAATGCGATAATTTTCTGACTTACAATTAATTACTTACAATCGATTGTATCTCTTTCTGCAACGGGGCCCAGATGAGATCAGATCTAGCTGACATTCTGAACCAACCTAATTGCAACAGAACAATTTGAGACAGATGTGTACATTTTGTTTTACCGCTTTGGTGTGATTTATTTGTAAGTTTTGAACAAAGACAAAACATGAAGCATCACATATGTCACATCAACATTTTGTTTTCAGAGAGGTAAAAAATGAAAAACTTGGAAATGAAACCAGATATTAAGTAGTAGTGAACGTCAAATGAATGGAAATTGAGGCGAATCAAAATGCAGAAAGAATATTGAATATAGTATTGGTGCTAGCTCTCTACTCTATACTGAAATTAGTTAGACGCAGCTGTAGAATTTCTGAAGTAGACTGAAATTTACTCTACACGTAGTTACGGTAGATAGGACACAACCAGTAGGGGCAATTTCATAGTGTATTCAAATTGTAAGCAAACCTTGTTAACTCCGTAAGTGCCAAGCTCGCATTTTTGTGAGTTAAAATACACACAAATGCCATAGAGCATTCAAATCCCTGGACTTGAGTTAACAATGGGTTGTGGCACGATTGGAAGGTTGCCTGACTTCCGATCATGGAGACCAGAGTTTAAATTAATTGAATTGTTACCAGGGATTCATGTCCTTCAGCAAGACAATTTATTCACAGTGCTTTTCTTTATCCAGGGGGGTGTTTCACAAAAATATTTTTAAGTTCAACTAAACTCAACAATTGAACCCTAACAATTATGGAAAGCCATTTGTAGCCTTGGAATAAAACATATTCAAAAGCAAAACAAAATAGAAGTATTTGAGACTTTCAACACAAAAATCAAATAAACTATTTCAAGGCTTCTTGATAATAAAAAATAATACTGTTTTTTAATACAAATGTATACCTTTTCAAAAGAACTGTTTCAACAATTTTACAAAGAAACTAACGGCTCTCCATAATCGTTAGGTCCAACTTAGAGTTGAGTTCAACTTAGAATCTTTGTTAAACACCCCCAAATGGGTACCCACAAGGATGGGAACAAGGCTTCTTGGCACACTCTGTGTGTAAGAGTGCCTGGCTGAAATACTCCCAAAAGGTGTTGAAAAGGTGCACTTTGTGTATTTAAACAACTTATTGGTCGACCGAGGTATTAGTCATAATGTATAATAGCACTATGATGATTTTGTGAATACATGTAGTGCTATACCAAATGACTCTTGTATGACATCTTCACTCACGGGTGGGCCCAAGAGTTTCAACATGAAATCCATGCAATTTGTTGACATTATGGAACTACAGTCAAACCTGTGTATAGTGACCACCTAAGGTAAACAAGATAAGTGGCCACTGTAGGTAGACTGGTGATCTCTATAGGCAGGTTCCATAACACTGGTTTTCTCTGCTAGGGATCACTTTTAGTGGCCACTATAGGCAGGTTGGTCGCTATAGACAGGTGGACACTAAGAGGGGTTTGACTGTAGTCTAGAAAGCAACTTCACACATTGACAAAAGTGAAGATTAGTAATGTAGATACTAGCAAGTATTTCAGCTGTAGTCAGTTGTAGGATGGTACAGTATATACATATATCACACAAAGCACTCAAGTTTCAACACATTTTCTCTGCATGCATGTGTATGGCATCACTCTGTAATGTGTTTGTACATGTTGGTGTTGAATCTGACAACGGATTTCTTGGATTTTTGTTGATCTATTTTTTTTGTTTTTGCTCGCTTGTAGATGCTTTTCAAATCCTTTTTTTGTTCATGTGTGTCTGTAGTGACTGGTTAAGAACAATGCAAGTTTCTTTTTTGTTATTGTGTCTTATGTAGTGGAGGGTCTGTATTAACAAAACGCGGGAGCGTCAAAGCTGAACTATAAGTAAACATGAACATGCGGAAAAAGGGATATCGTGTCTCAAAAATTGCAGTGTAAAACAAAACAAGATTTGATAAAGCAATGTTTTTTTTGGTGGTTGTTAAAGGAGGAAATTCAACATATTGTTAAAGAAGATGTTTTACCTGTACTGTTTTGAATGTCCGTGGGTCATTCAAGTTTCAAGTAAAAGTAAAAAGAAAACAAAAACAAAATTGCTTGTCTTGTATTTTATTCACCTTGAGTGTGTGTTTGTGTGTGTGGCATCATGCAGAAATGCCAAAAAGAGCCCCCGAAAATTAAATAAAAAGTCCCAGTAAATTTGAAAAGAGTTCAATGCAAAACAGTAACATTTTCTAAATCTACAAAACTTATTAACAATTCTAGTGGTTTCCTCATACCTTGTTATATTTGTATTACCAATAGAAGCATGAAACAGGTTTGTAATTATCCACTGGATCATTTGGCATTTCACCCATTACTTTTGCCCTGAAATTTTCATACATCACTCAGTGGACAGTAATATACATTTGATAAACTATTCGCCAGTTTTTGCCCATGTCAATAAAGTTACTAGATCCCTAAACTACACACACACACACACACACAACAAAATTACAAAATGGACTCGTAAATGTAAGAATACATCTCAAAATGAAATTTAATGTGACATTGTAGTAAATATATACATATTCAAGCATGATAGGTGAATTAAATGGTCAACAAAGTCCAACATAATTCCTGTATTACCATGATACAATTGCATGAGAAATGGGAAATCATAATATGAATTGGCAAATTTCACATACAAATACAACAGTTTTCGTCCCTGCTTTACATGTCTAGCTGGTAAATTCAAGCATTGAATGACAAGTGGGCCCCGTTGCAGAAAGAGATACAATCGATTGTAAGTTGCAATTAATCGTAAGTCAGATCACGTGTTCTAGATGCGGAAATCCGATTGGTTGAAACGCGTAAATTTTCTGACTTACGATCAATCGTAACTTACATTCGATTGTATCTCTTTCTGCAACGGGACCGTGATCAGATTACGTTCAATAATACCTTAAATTTCAAGGAATCTTAATTTGATGTACTGAAGGCATGGTCAAATTTCCCAAGTTACAGTCTGGAATTTTAGTGAAGAGCCCAACATTGTAATGCAAGAAAAATGTATTTCTTTTCATTGAGCAAATAAACATTATTCCAACACTAGAATACTTCCACATATATAACCACTGTAGTGTATGTACATTTTTATTCCTACATTATGAATAAGTTCATTATTTCCAATTTTCCTTCAATTTTGCACTGTGCACAGTAATTAATATCGAATATAAGAACATTTACACGGAGTATGGAACCCATGTACGTGATACAAAACTACAGTCAAACCTGTCTTAGCGGCCACCTGTCTATAGCAGCCAACCTGCACTATAGTGGCCACCAAAAGTGTTCCCCAGCAGAGCAAAACAATGTAATGGAACCTGTCTATAGAGGTCACCCGTCTACAGTGGCCACTTATAGTGTTTCCCGTGGGTGGTCACTATACACATGTTTGTCCGTATATTGGTATTTGAAACATTACATAACACACTACAGTGGAACCCCTTTCTAACGAGCTCTGTTATAACGCGGTACCTGATATAGCGAGGTAATTTCACATTTCCAAACCTCTATATATTTTTTTTGTTTTTAAGCCCTGATATAACAAAATCTCTGATATAAAGAGGTAAATTCAATGGACCCAAGGCGCTCGTTATAATGAGGTTTCACTGTATAGTCTTTATAGGTATATCTAACATTAGGCAGAACCTATCATTATCAGTCCCTTCCCTGCCCCAGTGAAGCATCAACGACTTTAAAGGTGCACCTGTACAAAAATTAATTTGAGCTTCCACATTTCTCTTCTACCGTGTTGTGTGGCTTATGGTAAGAGAAGGATAAGATAGGGTTCGATTTTTTCAAATGCCCCTTTAGTATGACGATATCTATCATTGATAATCATTCAGCTCAAGAGCGTTAATGAACGGTCATTAACCTCATAGACGTCATACAGTAACTCGTTTAAAAGCTGATGCAAATTGTCGCTTTTTTAACCAGGAAAGCAGTGTTCTTTTTCAATGAAACTTTCACACATCATTCGGACATATCTTACAATGATTTTGGTACAGTATTGAAGTCTCAAATGTCATTTTGGGCAATATCTGACACTTTACAGGTGCACCTTCAAGATTCAAGACATGAACAAATATTTCTTGGGATTTGTGGTGTATACTCCAGTACTACTTTTCTTATTATTTACATTATTAGCGTTCAAACATCAGTTCATATTAGAGTAGCCCATCCCATCTCTGCCCAACCCAGCCTCAGCCCTAGCCCAGCCCCAGCCCTAGCCCACCTCGGTGAATGCCATGCTGCATCTCCAGCTTGTGTATCTGGGTGCTCAGCATCTTAAGTTGTTAACAAGCCCAACCCCAACCCCAACCCATCTAATCCAATCAAAGCTCATCTCACTTAAGCTCTAGCCAAGCTCCAGCCCAGTTCTAACTCCAGCTCAGCAATGAACGCTTTGCTGCATCACCAGCTTGTGTATCTGTGTGCACAGCATTTTCCATGAGATCAGAGGGGTCTATCCCATCCCTGCCCAGCTCTAGCCCAGCCCCAGACCAGCCTAAACCCAGCCCAGCCCAGCTCTAGCCCCAGCCCCAACCCAGCCCATCTCAGTGAACGCCTTGCTGCATCTCCAGCTTGTGTATCTGTGTGCTCAGCATCTCCCGTTCAAACATGAGATCGGAGTAGCGCTGCTGCAGCTCCCTCTCACGGTCACTCTGACGCTTCACGTCTTCTTGTAACGACTGAAAACGAAACAAGAAAACAGAAAGGTTTGTTTAGAAAGGATAAATATTCTTATCAATGATAGTGCATGGCTACTCTGAACATTTAAACATGAGTTTATTAAAGCTTGTGTATCTGTGTGCACAGCATTTCCCATGAGATCAGAGGGGTCTATCCCATCCCTGCCCAGCTCTAGCCCAGCCCCAGACCAGCCTAAACCCAGCCCAGCCCAGCTTACCTCCATTCTCCTAGGTATGGCGATGTCCTCATTGTTAAGTAGCTCTTTCTTGGAAGCTCGATGAAGGCCTGCCCTTACTACTGTATCTCAGTTACCTAAAATACCTCTATATCTACAATTACTCTCCCACCTGAAATCACTTCTATCCCAAATCAGCCAATTACCAATCCATATTCCATAAACATCAGTGGCTTACATCCATTCTCCTAGGTATGGCGATGTCTTCATTGTTAAGTAGCTCTTTTTTGGAAGCTCGATGAAGGCCTGCCCTTACTACTGTACCTCAGTTCCCTCATATACCTCTGTACCTACAATCATTTCCCCCAACCCGAAATCACTTCTATCCCAAACCTGCAAATAACCTATCAAGACTTTTAAAAACATCAGTGGCTAACCTCCATTCTCCTAGGTATGGCGATGTCTTCATTGTTGAGTAGCTCTTGGAAGGTACCTGTACCTCAGTTACCTTAAATACCTCTATATCTACAATTACTCTCCCACCTAAAATCACTTCTATCCCAAACCAGCCAATAGCCAATTACCAATCCAGATTCCTTAAAGATCAGTGGCTTACCTCCATCCTCCTAGGTATGGCGATGTCTTCATTGTTGAGTAGCTCTTGGAAGGTGTTGAGCTTTACAAAGGCCTGCTCAGACTCCTGTACCTCAGTTACCTAAAATACCTCTATTATTTACAATTACTCTCCCACCTAAAAATCACTTCTATTCCACCCCAGCCAATAACCCATCAAGACTTTTAAAAACATCAGTGGCTTACATCCATTCTCCTAGGTATGGCGATGTCTTCATTGTTGAGTAGCTCTTGGAAGGTGTTGAGCTCCACAAAGGCCTGCTCAGACTCCTCCTGCACCTCGGCAAGCTGCTTGGCCAGAGCTTGGGCGCGGGACTGGTAGCCACCGAGAAGAATCTTCAGCTTCTTCTCCAGCTTGGCTGCACGCTTCGCCTCCCTCGTCATCACTCCGCGGTAATTCTGGAATGAAATAAATTATTGAAAAGATGACTACATATTATACAAAATATTTGGTACTAAATAAATGATTGATAGGATGGCCTATAGGTTCATATAATAATGAAATATGTTTTCAATTAAATCCGTCTAGCACCAGTCTCTCTGACATGAAAGCCTTTGCTTGTCTGCACATTTTGCCTCTCTCATCATCACTCTACTGTAATTCCTGTATTAAATAAATTATTGAAAGTATGATTTGGATGATGCATGTACATAAAATATGATTTCAATTAAATTTGCCTGGTAAAAGTCTTTCTGCTGTGAAAGATGTTTTCCATCCTTCTGTGACTCAGAATAGTCATACTAGATTGAGGGCACATAATTCAGTTCAAAGTTCTATATAATACAGTGGAACCTCGTTATAACAAGGTCCTTGGGACCATGAACACCTTGTTATATCAGGTTTCTCATTATATCAGGGTAAAAAAACAAAGAAATATAAAGAGCTGGGACCAGCAAAATTACCTCGTTATAACGAGGTTCCACTGTATTATTATTATTACCCTGTTTCGGTCACTAATTAAGTGAATGGATGCTGAAGCAATTAAAATTGTAACTTTATTGAAATATATAGATATATGTTAGGATTCTGGTACAAAATATTAAAAATTCAAGAAGAAATGTTTAATCATGTTGGAGTTGTGATCTTACCTCAAGCTTCTTCTCCGCAGCCTCGATACGGTCCTTCTTGCTAGCCATGTTGGCCCTGGTGTACCGGTTCTTGGACGGGATGTATAGGACTTGGGCTAGGCACTCCTCCCACACCTGTGTGTAGGCCTCCCTGGGCAGGTCCCCGTGGGCCATGCCTGCCTTCACTACCTCCATCTCAGCAGCTAGTAACTCATGGGCCTGAAAACAATGATGATATTAGCATGATTATTAGTCAACAATGATACAATATCTGTTCTTGGATGGGATGTATAGGACCTGGGCTAGGCACTCTTCCCAGACCTGTGTGTGGGCCTACCTGTGGGCCTAAAATCAATCATAGTATGATATTTAGTAATACATGCAGATGGTTTGCAATGATTGATTGAATTTTTTTTTTTGAAACAGGCTGCACTGTAATTTATCTTTTCCTTAATTGTATAATTTTGTGTGTACCTTATGTTGTATTTGTAGGATGTGATATATTTTGTTTATTTAATTTAGTATGTAAAGCGCATAGAGAGTCATTTTGTCTATTATGCGCTATATAAATATATATTATTATTATTATTATTATCTGTTCTTTGATGGGATGTATGGGACATGGGCTAGTGACTCCTCATTCCTCAAGATACAGTACGTACATGCATAAAGTTTGATTGTTATTCGTCTATCGGTTCTTGAGATTATGCGATAACAAGAACGGGACGTACATACATAGAGATGTTAGGACGGACAACCCCAAAACATAATGCCTCCAGCGACTTTGTTGAAGAAGCATATAAATACCAACCAACTTAAAAAGGAAACAACAATCAACGCAGCAAATCAACTCACATTTTTCATGTCATCCTCTTCGAACTGGTTGTACGGGTGATGCTCGAGGTAAGCAGCATGTGTCGCAGGGTTGTACTTGCCGACAGGTTTCTCACCCTTCTTCGCCCCGGCCTGTTCCCCCACTGGGTTCTTGAGGCTGTCGTAGTGCAGCATGGTTACCATCTCTTCCTTGATAAGCTCTTCAGCCTGGTTAGGGCAATAACAAGGTTTTAAGAATGATCGTTCTGAAAATACCGATCCATTTATTCACTTTATTGGCTGATTAGCAAAATACCCTCTTTACATCAACAAGCTGCTAATTGTAGCACACATGGAAAGACACAATGAAACAACATGTATTCCCGTGTACACCGGCCAATAGAATTTGCCCGTTATGGACCAATTAGGAACAACTCGCATAAATAGGAGTGTTTTACGTTACTTTATATCACTTGACAAAGTATTGCAGTAGCATACGAAACGTCGTGATCTTTCAGATTCCATGTTGACCATACATTGCGAGACAAACGAATATCACTAGCGATATTATTTCCGAAACATGTATTCCATCAAAGCATTACAGTGCTAATAGCCCGGTCACATATCAACGGATTGCGCAAACGGATGTCAAACGGAGAGCTAAATTTTCCATCCGTTCTATACGTTTCTTGTCTGTTCCTTGTCTGGCGATGTACGTTGTTCTATGTTTTGTACATGAAGCAATGGAGACGACTTTCATCACCGGATAATTTAATTTCGCAAATTGTCTATTCGTTGGGCATACGTTTCCGATATCCGTTGATATCTGACCGGGCCATAACCATGATTGCAATATTATGTTGTTGTTTTTTTACTTTTATTGTCATTATTACAATAAACAAATGAACAAACAAATACATAAAAAAGTAAAACAAGTGAAAAACTACCAATCAAACAATCCTTTTGCAGTTCATCAAAGTCCTTTGGTTCGAGGAAAACAACTTTTATCTCTGATATTAAATTATTTCAATGTCACTATCATAATAAACAAAAAACAAAAAAACAAGGAAATAAACAGACAAACAAATAACAGATAAACAAACAAACAAAATAACAGATAAACAAACAAACAAACAGACAGACAAGCAAACAAACCTTCTGCAGCTCAGTAATCGGGGCGTCCAAGTCCTTTGGTCTGAGGATGGCTGTGTTGATGTCCACTGGTCTGGGCAGGTCCCGTTGGATCGGCTGTGAACGACTCTTTAGCTCTCTCTCTCCTGCAACCACAAACAAAAGTTGATTAGAATTAAAACAAAAATGTAAAAAATCATGTCAAAACTTAATTTGAGTGGTGATAACTTGCGTGGAACTCGAGAGGTTCTTACATACCTCAAGGTATTCGTATTACCAATAGAAGCATTGAACAGCTTTCAGTTTTCCAAATTTCTCTCCCGTTATAAAGATATGTATGATTGAAGTGTTCAGATTTAGAATTAACTAGTGGATAAATTACAAAGTCAGTGCAATGAGTTCGCGAATGTCACTTTGCTTTTTCGCTTTTTACCGGGTCATATGATATTTCATTTACCATGGAATTTTCACACATCACTCAGTGGACATAACAGGTCACAGAAATACACATTTTATCAACCATTTATAACCATCAAGATACTAGATCCCTTTAATCTGTCAAACAATAAGACATAGTAACTGTTAGGGTAAGCATCTTAGGGAGTGGTATAACTCACTGTCTGCAGCCAGCTTAGCGAGGCGTCTGGCTTCGATGTCCGCAGCATCCTCCACCATGTCCAGCTCACTCTGGGGCTGGTCAGCCTGGTCAGCCAGCTCATCGTTCTCTGGGATAACGATCTCAAAGTCGTTCCTCGGTACGGGCAGAGACGACAGGCCTCGACGAAGCTGAGCCTTCAATTCTCGCTGGAGTGAAACAAATAGGCAACAGAATGATAATTACAAATTTCATTTTTAATTGAAGTAATGAAATCAAATGGTAGATTCTCAGGGATAACGATCTCAAAGTCATTCCTTGGTACGGGCAGAGACAACAGGCCTCAACGAAGCGGAACCTTGAATTCTCACTGAAATGGAAAAAAATTAATATCGGTTTGCAAATTCCTACCGATTGTTAATCAATTTGTTATTTAATTAAGTCATAATTGAAGAAACATACCTGTTGTTCCTTGGCACTCTGAATGCCGCCAAACTCCGAGAAGGCATCCTCAGGGTTGATGTTGAGCTTGTCCCGAAGGGGTGTTTGGCCGGGGGTCTGCCCCCCTCCTGTACCCATACGCGGTGTCATCAGCCGAGGGGTCAAACCTAGAGACAAATAACAAGCAATTAAACGGGGTTACACAATGCTCACTGAAAAAATGAATTTGAAGGCTTCCTTTTGGTCTACTACATGATGCCTGCAACTTCAATTCCCCAAGTCATAACTTGACCCTCAACTCTAAACCTAATACCCATCCCTAACATTAATACTAATCCTATGCCTCTAAACTCTTATTTTGCTCATAGATGTCAGTTTACATTGATGCTCCCTGGAAAGGGAATCTAGGAAAAGCGGATTATTGTCAATATATTTTTCTGTTCAATTTTTATATTTCACATTTTAACAAAACTTTACAGCATATTGCTGACAAAAAAAAAGGTTCAGATATCATGGATGAATAAGAATAAAATTAAAACAAAGAAAAGAAGAAGAAAAGGAAGAAGAAAAGAGAACAAAGAAGAAAAGATGAAAAGAAGACAAAAAGAGAAAACTAAGAAAAAGTTTACCATCTTGACTGCCATGTCCGGGTGTTCTGAAGGGTGTGTTGAAAGCCACGTTAGGTGTCTGGGTGGCCTGCCTCTTGGGCGTGATTCCATCAAAGTCACTTTCTGCCACAGCTGTATTTGACCCTCCCTTCAACGGAGTCTCGACGTTCTGTAGAGCAAGGATATTCTGTGCCTCCTGTTGACAAAAGAAACAAAGACCACTATCATGATGCGCTGCGAACATTGAAAGACGAAACGTGCGTTATGTAATTATTATTATCAATACAAATTCCTAACTCTTAACATCCCTCCAACATACAGTCCAATTCTACCCATAACCCCAACCATCAACCCTGACCCAATCCTTACCCATAAGGTGTGTTCTCGGGATGTGCCTGTAAGCTGGGCTTGCTGCCACTTATGCTGTTATCAGACAGGGCTTTCCCCAAATCCCAACCCTAGTTTGAACATGATTTCTTACCTGTAGGACTGTAATGTGTATAGCGGGTGTCCTCGGGGTGCGCATGTTAGCTGGACCTGGCATCATGCTGTAGTCAGACAGGCCTAAACCCAATCCTGACTCTAGATCTATCTCTAACTCCAACTGACCTATTTCTTACCTGTAAGACTGTGTCATGTGTAGCGGGTGTACTCGGGGTGCGCATGTTGGCTGGGCCTGGCGTCATATGCTGTAGTCAAACAGGCCTAAACCCAATACTGACTCTAGATCTATCTCTAACTCCAACTGACCTATTTCTTACCTGTAAGACTGTGTCATGTGTGGCAGGTATCCTCGGGGTGCGCATGTTGGCTGGGCCTGGCGTCATGCTGTAGTCAGACAGGCCTAAACCCAACACTGACTCTAGATCTATCTATAACTCCAACTCATCATTTCTTACCTGTAAGACTGTGTCATGTGTGGCGGGTGTCCTCGGGGTGCGCATGTTAGCTGTGCCTGGCGTCATATGCTGTAGTCAAACAGGCCTAAACCCAATCCTGACACTAGATCTATCTCTAACTCCAACTGACTATTTCTTACCTGTAAGACTGTGTCATGTGTGGCAGGTGTCCGCGGGGTGCGCATGTTGGCTGGGCCTGGCGTCATGCTGTAGTCAGACAGGCCTAAACCCAACACTGACTCTAGATCTATCTCTAACTCCAACTGACTATTTCTTACCTGTAAGACTGTGTCATGTGTGGCAGGTGTCCTCGGGGTGCGCATGTTGGCTGGGCCTGGTGTCATGCTGTAGTCAAACAGGCCTAAACCCAACACTGACTCTAGATCTATCTCTAACTCCAACTCATCATTTCTTACCTGTAAGACTGTGTCATGTGTGGCAGGTGTCCGCGGGGTACGCATGTTGGCTGGGCCTGGTGTCATGCTGTAGTCAGACAGGAGGGCATCCGATGCACCTCTCACTGCACTCTCTTCAGCCAGCTGCTTGGCATTCTCACTTGCCTGACCTAGCTTTACAACCTGCAAAGATAACAAGGTCAAAACAACGTCAGCATAACATCATACAAGGTCAAAACATGGTTGTTACAAGATTACGACAAGGTCAAAATAATATCAAAGTCAGGTGAATTATATCTTGGCAAAATTCACTGCGCTGTGTTTAGATGGCAGCTTAGGTTCACAACCTGAAAACGCAAGGACGAAACAAGGTCAACACAAGGTCAGCACAAGGTCAAAACAAAGTCATAGCAAGTGGAATAGGAATTCACTGCACTTCTTCAGCCAACTACTTGGCATTCACACAGGCCTGGCCTAACTTAACAACCTGCACATATAACAAGGCCAAACTAATGTCAGCTCAAGGTCAATACAAAGACATGGAAGTCACTAAAAGGTCTTTAACAATTTAAAAATAAATTCAATATCGAGCAATCTTTGCAACTATTCACTGCACTATTTTTGCCACCTGCTGTGAATTCACCAAATCGAGTGGTCCAACCTGCCTATAGATATAAAAGACCACTGGATGACAAGGTGGTCCTTTGAAGCAGGTGGACTTAGCAGACACGTTTATTTATTTTATTCAAACGGTTTTCTAAGGATTCAAAATGACAGGTCTTAAGGGTGTTGTCACATGTAAACGGATGCCCGACAGATAGAAAATTTGTGAAATCAAATTATCCGGTGGTGAAAGTTGTCTCCATTGCTGCATGCACAAAGCTTTCCGCTGAATAAAACAATGAACATCGACTGACAAGGGACGCTTTCACCAAACACGAAACAGGTAAACAAAAAAAAGCAATTGAACATTCATCGGGCGTCCGTTAACACTATCTGGTGATATGTGACAAGGGCTTTATAAGTCTATAAACAGGTGGTTTCTAGAGCTAGAACAGGTATGACTGTAGTTAAAAGTTAGTTTTTAAGAATTTAACAAAAGACAAATTTTGACATACCTCTTCCAATTCAGCATCTGAGATTTGTGGAGTTGGGAGCACCAGCTTACTCCGCTTCTTCATGGGTTCTGCCATCCTGCAATAAAATGAGATAAGATAATTATGTTAATACTACACTTTACAATCCCCATAGAGTTAATACAGTGATTACAGATCTTCCACTCTCTATTGCATTACCAAGAAAAAATCTACCACTTTTACCAAGAGAGTGTTTATGTATGTTAAGATGTACATGACAAGGGCCCCGTTGCAGAAAGAGTTGCAATCGATTGTTAAGTTGCAATTAATTGCAAGTCAGAAAATGTGTGCATTTGAACCAATCAGATGTGTGCATTTAGTCACATGATCAAACTTGCAATTCATTGCAAATTTGCAATCGATTGCATCTCTTTCTGCAATGGCTAGGTGACATAGTTTTCTAGGATTGTTTTAGTATATTGGTTGGTTGGTTATTTGTTTTTTACAGATGCATTCAATCAAGTATCATCATTTACGTCTAGGACCACCCTTTATCGTCACCATCCGAGAGACCCGAGTGATTAGTGCGAAAAGCAGAGCTCCAATTACTACTCCAGAACAACTCAAAAATGTTCCTAAATTATTATTATTTCCTAAACTGTGACTTAGTATTAGGCTTTCAACAGCAAAAGTCAAATAGATCGAAAAATAGATGAACCAAGTCGATGGCATACTTGTTTGTCATGGCGATTGCTCCAGGGAGATCGTTCTCTTTCCTCTTCTTCAGTTTCTGACGATCCTTCTTCCGTTCTTTCTGTAATGACAACAAAAAAATTAACACAAAATATAAAGCAAATTTAATACGCAATATGATGGCAATGATACACTTTAAATAATCTAGTAACTGTCTGCATTGATATTATTATTTGATAGTATGTATAATAGTAATTAATACGCAGTATAGTATGCTGAACCTTTCTTTCTTCTATTTCAATTTCTTACAGCGCATAGAGACATATGTGATGTGCGCGTTATAAATACATTATTATTATCATTATTATTGTCTCAAACTCACTCGCATCCCTTGTCGTTCTTTCAAGCCTGGTTGTTTTCCTCTTACTTATTTTTGAAACCAGCTTTGGTTTTTGAAATTTACTCTTTATTTTTCCAATATCTACGATTCAATTTAACAAAAACCCGAGGATCATGAAATGCGGCCAAACAATTGCAGAGAGAGAAACACACAAACCTCCTCGATCTCGTCCCTCCGTGTCGAGTCCATGTCCTCCCGTCTCAGCCGCTTGAAGTTGGGGTCAAGGGGCGTCACCTGCTCATCGGCCGTGTTGTAGAACCCCTGGGCCGGCTTCTTCTCAAACGGGATTTCAGCGTTGTAGTCGACGCCGCGCTTCTTGCGCCGCCGCTTGTTGACCTCTATCCCGGCGGCACGCAGCTCGCGCCTTTTCTGCAGGGCGGCGAGACGCCGCGCCTCCTCCAGCTGCTTCTCACGAGCCTTGCGCTTGGCTTTTTTGCCCTGCGTGTTGGCTAGACGGGCACGAGCCTCGGACAACATCTCAAGTTCTAGGAGCATACAAAATGAACAAAAACTATATCAGCAACAAAAAAGTTTAAGATGATTACAAATCTGATTTGATAAAAGTTGATTTAATTTAATTTTATAAAAAACATACTGAAAATGACAGATAGTAAAAAAACAATGCATAACAGGTAGAAACCCCCAAAACATAATCAATAAAGGCACTTATATGAGTGAATTCACAACTTTTCTGTTTGTATGTTTTTTCCACACTGCTGGACTTAGCTGTAGGACATATTTTGTTTTCTTTTTTTTAAATAAAATCATACTGATTAATATTTTTTAAATGTTACTTTTGATGAATACACTGCTGTTTGGCCATTTTTTCTTTTCTTCATAAAGATTGAGTGATTGTCAAACTCGGGGATGGTAGAACGTGATCACCATTTTAAAATGAGATTGTGCTCACTGATTAGCTCACAGCTAGTGTGTATTACGCACTTTTGCAAGATGGCAATGAGCATCTGTTTTATAAATCCGAACTACTTTTAAACCATAAAACGATTATTAGAATTCATACCATCTTCGTCCATGTCGATAGGGTCTGGCCTGGCAGGCTTGGTCTCGGGGTTGGGGTCGATCTCTCCCGGCTTCAACTTCCTGGGGTCATCTGTCGTCTCTCCATCAGCCTCCTTCTTCTGCGCTTGATCCCTGTTCACAAGAAAATATAATGAAAATATGAATTATCTGAATATTCATTTGAATTTTAACACAAATTTATCTAACTTTACATCACCATTTTGTGGGCATTTACTTGAAAAGATGAAAAAGTTGATCTAAGTTTGTTATTTAAAAAAAAATTATTAAGGATAGACAATTATTATGACTTACAGAAGGATATCATATTGCTCCAGGCACTGCACTGATGTGCACACAACTTAGGGTGCAATACAACAACCAGCAATAGTGCACCATTTTATGAGATGCAAATATCAAAACTCTGAATTAAGTTATTACATGTTTTATTCCAAAACAATATAAGATTTATCAGATAATGAAATATGAAATTTGATTTCACAGAAGGATATTGTATCACTCCATACACTGCATTGAACTAGGTTTTAAGTGTTGTTTCCAATAATTAAAGGATATTTTAGAAAATACAATTTCACATGACTTACAGAAGGATCTCATATCGCTCGAAGCACTGGGCTGCTGTGCGGCCAACGATGGGTGCAATGGTAAGCCACTGGGTGGCACCAGCTTGGCCATATGAAAATATTTAAACTTAGTTTTAGTTGTGTTTTTTTCTTCGAAAAACTAAAGGATACTTTAGAAATAAATATTTAATGGGACTTACAGAAGGATCTCATATCGCTCGAGGCACTGTGCTGCTGTGTGGCCCACTATGGGTGCAATGGTACGCCACTGGGTGGGCATCAGCTTGGCCAAATGAAAATATTAAACTTAGTTTAAGTTGCGTTTTTGTTTTCGCGAAAAAATAAAGGATACTTTAGAAATAAATATTTAACGGGACTTACAGAAGGATCTCATATCGCTCCAGGCACTGTGCCGCTGTGCGTCCAACGATGGGTGCAATGGTACGCCACTGGGTGGGCATCAGCTTGGCCATATGAAAATATTTAAACTTAGTTTTAATGTTTGTTTGTTTTTCGAAAACTAAAGGATACTTTAGAAATAAATATTTAATGGGACTTACAGAAGGATCTCATATCGCTCGAGGCACTGGGCTGCTGTGCGGCCGACGATGGGTGCGATGGTACGCCACTGGGTGGGCATCAGCTTGGCCAGATGGAGTAACTTTTCATCCTCTTCCCTGCTCCATTCCGTCTTCTTGATGCTAGGGTCAAGCCATTCAAACCTGGCAGATTGGGAAAAAATACACAGTGAAACAGCAAATCAGAATATAGTTTATCAGATAAATAAGATATTAATAAGTGAAATGATTTGCAGACTGTTTTCTTTGATGCGTATGTAGTAACTGTTCATCTTCTTCTCTACTTCATTCTGTGTTCTTGATGCTTTGATCTAGCCATTCAAACCTGACAGATTGGAGGAAAACACAGTGAATCAATACGAATGAGAATTTACCAGTAATTTGGTACAATTTTATGATTTATGTTGAGCAGTCCCAAGTTGTTCCTGGAGTTGCTCCAATTTGATCCCCAAGCTAGCTCTACACGGAATTCATGTGAGAGGGGGGCTAGGGGGGGTATTCTCAGGGACGCAAGTAGTGTTGAGTTGAGAGCATGTTGAGTGCTAACAAAGTGCTCCTAAAAAACAAACTGTAACATTATATATTTCACATGATAAAGATTCTTGTAAGATCGGCCTACATTTTCTTACCATATTTCAACTGTTTTGGGGATGAATTTCTCAAACAAATGCAACTGGATAATACAATTTTGTTTAGGTCCAATAAATAGGAAAGGTAAAGTTGTAAGAATAAAGTCAAAAAGTGGCAGGGTGACATCTTCACATGGTGACATCTTCACATGTTAAAATGAGCAGCAGAGGGGGCCATTGTGCAGTATGCACCCCTTTCTAAAAATAACACCCTTGTATTTTACTTATTCCACCTCTGGGGCATTCTCAACCAACACGTGCCCACGACTTGGCATTCATCATGACTAAATGAACCAATGCTCTTTACAATTTGTATAGAACATTTGTTTCTTTTAGTCATGCATGCCGAGTCTGGGCACGCTGTCGTAGTTGTGGACATATGTTGGTAGCGAATGCCTTCTAGGGAAAAAAATAATATTTATTTTTCGAGGGCTACTTTTCAAGCTTACTTGCATGAAAATAACACTCTTTAATTTTGTTTTGCATTAAACTCTAAGATGCAAATTTTCGGGGGCTCTTTTTTTACTTCTGAGGGCTCTTTTTGACATTTCGGGGGCAAATTCGCCCAGAGCCTCCGTGTATTTATTTTCCCTGATGCCTTCCACCTGTAGGCTTACCATCTGGCTTTGCACTGCTTGGCTGACTTGCGATGCAGCAGGGAGGCAATTCGGGACCACTGGTTCTTGCCATATTTCATCACAGCCGCCTTGAGGATCTCATCCTGTTGGTCAAAGTAGATGAGGATATAAATTAAAAGATGACAAGTAATAAAATGGAAAATGTTATTCATTGTAAACCGGGGTGACTTTGTCTTTGGCCACTTTTCTAGAAGGATGTATTTTTTATCAAGTCTCACTCTTTAGAGCTAATTTCTGATCTATATATATGTTTGTTATTTAGCTTGCCGACTCTTCCTCTTTCTTGATCACGACACCGAAACTGTGATTTGTTTACAACCAAAAAAAGATGATTAAAAAAGTCAGAATAACTCCCCAAAATAAATAATCGCAAAGTCAAAGACTTCCTTTTGCACCGCCCCCACCCATCAAATTGCATTAATTAGCCTAACCCTAACCTAAGGTTTCAGAAAACGAGGATATTACCACAATTAACGGTCTGACTCGAGTAGTTTCATTACCAATTGGCATTGTGTGTGCATTAATTGTGCAACGCAACACCACGGGACCATTATTTCGCCCGTGACCGCCCCGTGAGCAGTCAGGCTCTGACCGTCTCGCGTCGCATACTGTAGTTGGCGACTAAAAACAAAACACACTCTCACATTTATTCTCTCTAAATACGCTCAAACTGCTTCATACTGTGATATATAAATGAACTACATCTTACCTCTGTATTCCTCCAAACACCTCCCTTTATCTGAATCCGCGGCATTTTGGCTTGATTTTGACTTTTTTACAAATAAAAAATACAATTTATTTGAGCAAGTGAGATCGTTGCGTGCACGTTAGCTTTTTGCACATGAAACTGAAAAATACGCCTGAAATAAGCAATATTCGCGGAAAAATACGCACACTTATAGTCCCACCCACTGATCTCCAATCGGTGGAAGTGGAACGAACAGCATTATCACAGTGGCAACACTAGCACTCAAACGGACTCACTGTGTATTTTAAATTGATATGCTGTTTTAAAACTTTTTATTTTACATGGCTAATCCAGCCTAAGCCAATTGAACCTTGAATTAAATTTCAAGAAAATTACTAAACATGCTGAGTTGTGGACTCAGGAAGGGTGGGTTAATAAAAAATAAATAAAAAACATGATACTGATAGTGCAGGCGGATTGTCCCCTCACTTTTTGTTATAAACCTCTCACAAAAAGTTCCGCAATTCAAGTTTGAGCAGGCATATCTCTCCTATTACTTTATTACCGTTCATTAATTTGGTATCATTGGAAAGGTTGCATTCTCCCCTTTAGATTGACATGACATTTGTTATGAATAGGGTATCATGGAATGTACATGACATCCGAATATGGGGCAAAGTCAAAAGTGAAATGTTGCAAAATGCAGTAATATTGTCAACAGCGTGTGTTTTATTGACTGATTGAGAAATTATCATTATGTTTGATTTGTACAAATATTGTTGCAAACAATTCCGCAATTCAAGTTTGAGCGTTCATATTGTTGTATTATATACGCGCACTATATTATTCATATGTAAGTACATTATACATATACGCTATGCAAGGAGTGCTGCGGCATGAGCAGCAAGATGACGCCGTTTGGACACGGACGTTTGTTTGTATTACTGGATTAAAGTTGTTGTTATATCTTTACACAACCGCCTGTTATCTCTTTATTCATACCAGTCCACTAATACAACATGGTGGCAGCGCAGTGGCGATACAGATTCACTGCCAAATCAGCACAGGACTGACGTTTTGTTAAGGAAAGTCAACATGAGTGATTTGTGCTGAAACAAAGTTGGACCGATTCAATGGGACACACAACACATTCATATCTACTGCAGACACTCGTACATCAACTGGCTGAATGACTCGTTATCTGTAAGTAACATCGTGTGGGAATTAATTGATTATCTTCTCTCAAATCGCTGCTCATCAGAGAGAATTTTGTGCATGTCATTCGATATATGAACGCTATGCAGAGCATTTCTACGACGATTTCGTTGCACACATTTTTGACATTATACGCCAAGCCTGTTCCACACGCACGCTAGCTACGCCAGCCTAGCGTAATTTAGACATTGTACCAGTCGAGCATCGATCGTCTACGCTGCGCACAGCCTAGCCAGGGTAGCTCGCTGCATACATCCAGTACTGCACCGACGCACTGACAACGCAGATCGACGCACCGCCGTGAAAAACTGCCTAGCAACGGAACGGGATCATCACCGCGCGGAAGGATATAGCTGACGGATCGAGTCTCTACCGTATTTGTTATTCTTCATGAATGCCTTGACACATTTATATTTCATGCATTTTTGTGAAAGTTACCATATTATATGCCTTGATATCTTATTCTTACTGAGTGTAAAATATAGACAGAATTGATAATTCACTATCAATTTTTTTGTCATACAGGAATATACATGTTTTGTGAATGTAATTGCAAGCTCGTATATTTTGATTTCTTCATCGTGTACACTAAATACCTAGTGATTTTGTGTCATACAATCAATTCATTTGTGATTGACATATTCACATCTATCTATTGTGATTTATTCACGGTGTACACCCTATATTTGAAATTGCACTCTTTGTAAATTTGCACTATTTAATATTGATATCAAGCAACTATACCATTTCTTCTTCGTTGTTATCAGTCATAATATCACAAGTGCATCATGTCGAGATATCCAGAAATGAATTGGAATAACACTGATGTGCCAGAAGAATTCAAGCTATTCAAACAACGCATGGAGTTATGCCTCCAAGACAATGATGTCCAAGACCCAAAGAAACAAGCAATTAAAATAAAGATAGCAGTAGGAAATGAAGGTTTGCGCAGAATAAATGCATCCGGGCTATCTAATGATGACCAAGAAAACCCTGCACTGCTGTGGTCAACCCTTGAAGGTCAGCTGAAAGTCAAGCTGAACTTCCGCATCCACAGGCTCGAGCTGATGCGATATCGACAGCACTCAGGTGAAACTATCGACGAATTTGTAAACAGATGTCGGAGCAAAGCCAAAGAATGTGACTTTACTGAAAATGAACTTTCGGAACGTGTCACAGAGCTAGTTATTGCGTCCACACCTAATGAGGCATTCCAGAAGGATTTGCTAGACCAGCCCAAAGGCTGCAAGATAGAAGAGCTCCTAGGTGAGGGCAGGAAATATGAAGCCATCGCTGTAGGCAAACAATGTCTTCGCTCAATCGACTCTGCAGCGAACAATGTAGATGCCCTATCACACAACCAAGCCGGACGCAAGAAGTGCGACAACTGTGATCTGAATCACCCGCCACGCAAATGTCCAGCTTACAAAGATACCTGCAAATCCTGCGGTTCTAAGGGACACTGGGCCAAATGCTGCAGAAAGGCCAAACATAGAAAACCATTTCGAGGACGAAGTCAAAGCAGGGGACGCCAAGGCAGCAATCGCAGTTTTCCTCAACGAAGGCAGAACACGCCCCCGAGACACCCAGCGAAACAAAGGGTTGCTGAAGTCTCCAAAGAGCCAGGAGGAGAAACGCATGATGACTTCGAAGAATTCCATACTATCGTACTGGGAAATGACGAAGATGCTCGCATTGACTCTGTGCATCAGAAAGAAGCATTCGTCAAGATTGGGATCATCTGTCCAAGCAAACCAGGACAGCACATCCTGCACGCAAAGGTTGACACCGGTGCCAGTGGAAACACACTCCCTCTACGAACGATCAAGGCCATGTATGGAAGCAGATGGCAAGTAGTAACTCGCCCAACCACTGCACGTCTTACCGCATATAACGGTTCTCCAATACATTGTGTGGGCACACTATCAATCACGTGCAAGTACAAAGACTCCGAGTGGAGAGATCAAGTGTTCTACGTGGTCGATGTCTCCGGACCAGTGATCATCGGACTGCCTATGTGCAGTGAGCTTCAGGTTGTAACCATCCACGAGATGCACCACCAGAGCCGTAGCCCGGCAAGCGGACCGCCTCCGTTGAACTCTGTCAAGGACCTGCAAGCACTGTATCCCGAACAATTTGACCGTATTGGTAATTTTCATGGGGAAGCGACACTGCATGTCAGAGAAGAGGCTGCTCCCACCATTGATCCACCACGGAAGTGCAGTGTCCACATCAAAGACAAACTGAAGTCTGAGCTAGATTCGATGGAGAAGCAAGGCATCATCCGAAAAGTCGAACATCACACCGACTGGTGTAGTTCGATTACGACAGTTCTCAAGAAAGATGGATCCTTGAGGGTATGCCTAGACCCCAGGAGATTGAATCAAAATCTCAAAAGATGTCCACACAAGATTCCAACTCTCGAAGAACTCAATCCAACCTTCTCTGGAGCAAAGCATTTCTCCAAGCTAGATGCTAAATCTGGATACTGGTCTGTTCACCTATCCAAAGAATCCCAGGAGCTGACAACTTTTCGTACCCCGTTTGGCAGGTACTGCTACACACGTCTTCCTTTCGGACTGTCTGTCAGCCAAGATCTGTTCCAACAACATATGGACCGCATTGTTGGCCAAGCAGAAGGATGCATCTGCATCGCTGATGACATCGCAGTTGTTGGACGTACCGAGGCGGAGCATGACAAGAACCTCCACAGACTGATGGAAGTTGCGCAAAGAGAAGGACTCGTCTTCAACAGCAAGAAGTGCATCATCAAGACGGACAGCATCAACTTCTTCGGCTCCGTGTATACCAGAGATGGAATCCGCCCTGATCCACAGAAGATCGAAGACATTCATGCCATGCCGACACCCCAGGACAAAGAAGATCTACAGAAGTGTCTTGGCCTTCTCAACTATCTCGCTCCACACATCGCCAACTTCTCGGAAAAGGCATCACCTCTACGTGAACTGCTGAAGCGAGATGTGCCATTCACATGGCAAGACGATCATCAACACGCTTTCAATCAACTCAAGAAAGCAATCTCTGCAGAATCCTGTCTGCAATACTACAATCCTAAGGAAAAGACGACCCTGGAGGTCGACGCATCGATGAAAGGTCTTGGAGCATGTTTGATGCAAGATGGCAAACCAGTTGCATTTGCATCAAAGTCTCTCTCACCGTGCCAGGCAAACTACTCCAACATTGAGAGGGAAACACTAGCCCTAGTGTTTGGAATTCAACGCTTCCACACGTACCTGTTTGGAAACCAGTTCGATGTCGAGACTGATCATAAGCCTCTGGAAATGATCACGAGAAAACCACTAAGATGTGCACCACCTCGTCTACAAAGACTGCTCATCAAGATCCAAGGATATGATTTTGATGTCAGATACAAGCCAGGCAAATCGATGATCATATCAGACGCCCTGAGCAGGATGCCCAATCCAGACAAGAACCAAGATGTTCAACTCGATGTCAATGTGGAAGAGATCAATTCGCACATTGATCTGATATTCTTCGCGCAAAAGAAGAGGGACGAACTACAGCATGAGACATCGAGAGATCCTACCCTGAGAGCTCTGTGGAAAGTCGTCACAAATGGCTGGCCAGACACGATAAAGGAAGTTCCCACAGAGGTCAGAACCTTTTGGCCATACCGTGATGAAATCGGAGTATCAAATGGTGTACTTTTCAAAGGAAATCAAGTCATCATTCCCACAGAACTCAGACAAAACATTCTAAATCAACTCCATCAGGGCCACCAAGGGATCGAACGTACTCGCAGACTAGCAAGGGAAACGGTGTACTGGCCAAAGATCAACAATAACATTGAGCGAGTCATCAAGAATTGCTGTGCCTGCCAAGAAAATCAAACCAAGCAGCAAAGAGAACCTTTGCAACCTCACGACATACCAACGTCACCGTGGACGAAGCTTGGAACTGACCTGTTCACTTTCAACAAAGAAGAATACCTGTTGGTGACTGACTACCACTCAAAGTATCCTATCGTGCGCAAGCTGCACAATACATCCAGCATGTCGGTTGCGAACATACTGAGTGGCATCTTCAGTCTTTTTGGACCACCAACAACTCTGGTATCAGACAATGGTCCACAATTCGTTGGAAAATCATTCAGAGAAATGTGCGAGAAATGGTCAATAGATCACATCACATCATCTCCGCGATACCCAAGATCCAACGGACTCGCCGAACGCATGGTGCAAACTGTCAAAGGGATTATGACAAAGTGCACAAGAACTGGCCAAGACATCCAAACAGCACTGCTACATTTCCGTGCCACACCAATTGACTCCAATCTACCATCACCTGCAGAGTTACTCTTTGGGAGACCAATCCGGACAACGCTTCCGAGTCACCATCTGACCAGACAATCGTCTACGCCTGATCTGCTGTTTCAGAGACAAGAGAAGATGAAACACGATCACGACGTGCATTCTAGAGAATTACCACCTCTGCACGTTGGACAGAAAGTCAGAGTTCTGGATCCTAAGGACAACACGTGGCTTCCAGCCGAAGTGAGCAAAGTGCGGCCAGAACCAAGATCCTACGAAGTAGCAACTCCCAACGGCAGCATCTTGAGGAGGAACAGAGCTCACTTAAGAGAGATGCCGAATGGAACCACTCAAAAACAGATTGTTCCAAAACGAGTACATTTCGAAGACGACAGCGACAGGAGTGAAGTGATGAGACAAAGTCAAAACAAAACACAAACACACAAACAAAGACAACATCACACGTCAAACACACGCTCAGACACCACACACTACACTACAAGATATGGGCGTGAGATCAGACGACCCTCGCGTTACCATGAGTAGTACACACTGGAGAGAAAACCAGCTACACTGTTAATATCGTAAATATTGTATGAGTAAACAGTTCTTGAACAAAGATATGTTCATCCATTGTGTTCTCTATTTGTGCGGATGTTGTTAACTTCGCAATGTTAATCAGTTATTGGTGTTTGTAGTTCATTAAGTGGTTACTATGTATAGCATCTTAATTAATACCGTTTGAAATATTTGTTGCATACTTTATGTACAAACATTAGGACCCCAAATATTATTTAAATTATTGTGAAGCTGATATTTCACATTGGAAAGTTCATTCAAATTTGACACAAAGGCTTTTAAATACGTACAAGACGAAATGCTTTTATTGACAAAAAATAAGCTGAGTTTAAATGAAAAGGTTAGATTGTGTGATTGTGCATACTGCGTAGAATTAATGTTGTTTTTCTATTCATATGAAACAAGAAAATTAGAGTTACATAAAGAACTATTATGAATATTTAAATATAAAAGAAAATGCATACAAGTATTTTGACAATGTGTTCAGTACAAAATCCTTAATTGTTTAAATAGTTACGTTAAATGTAAAACGCTTAATATGTGTCGAAAAGGTTAAATCGCATACAAGTACTTTTTACAATTTGTTCAGTACAAAATCGTTAATTGTGTACAACGCTTAATATGTGTTATAAAAAGGCTAAAACTGATTTATTAGGAATAATCATTAGATTAGTTGTTCGATAAGAATGAGATTGAGTTATTTCATTATTAAAGTTTTTATTAGATGATAATGACTGCATCCAAAGCTCAAACAAGTTTAGAATGTTAATAGTCTGAATGAATGTTTCACATTTATATGATAGTCAAAAAGTTATTTGCCATTTTATCTTTTCAGAAAGAGGGGGATGTTGTATTATATACGCGCACTATATTATTCATATGTAAGTACATTATACATATACGCTATGCAAGGAGTGCTGCGGCATGAGCAGCAAGATGACGCCGTTTGGACACGGACGTTTGTTTGTATTACTGGATTAAAGTTGTTGTTATATCTTTACACAACCGCCTGTTATCTCTTTATTCATACCAGTCCACTAATACAACACATATCTCTCATATTACTTTATTACTTTATAAATTTTGAATCATTGGAAAGCTTGTTTCACCCCCGTTTCACCCCTTTACATTGGTATGGCATTTGTTATGGATATTTTTTCATGGTATGTGCATTACATACATAAAGACACATTTCTTCCTCCAAAGAAAATGATATTTCGCCATTGACATTCATGCAGGTTTTTAAATAGTTGTTGATGATATCTCTATAGTATAATTATTTTAACAAAACATCTAATGCACAGTTTTGTACAGTATGTAAAAATGGCTAAAACCAATGGCCCGTATTCACAAAGGAGGTTTGTATTACAAACCCCGGTTCAAACCGCGGTTTATAATCTATGGAATGCCAATTGTAAACTGATGGAGAGAGAATGTAAATTCCTTACTTGTTAACAATGTTGATGGTACACATTCTCTCTCCATCAGTTTACAATTGGCATTCCATATGTAAACCGCGGTTTGAACCGGGGTTTGTATATACAAACCTCCTTTGTGAATACGGGCCAAAGAGTTTTTAGAGAATGCCCTTTTGAGTTGTAACGGCTCTTTTAAAAATGATAACAGGATTTTTACTTAATCGTTCGTTATTGTGTATTCCTTTCGAGCATGGTGGAGTTATAGACCGTAATGATGCAGGTTTGGGTTACTAAAGTTCAGTTTGACCAAGGAGTTCCCATCGATGGAGTCACAACTGTCACTAATCCCTGTCTTTATTCTAAAGGCGAACAAAAGGAGAAGTGGGGCTTTGCGGTTTATTTGAAGTTCGATCTTCGATGCTGCCGAGTGAAACCAACGACTTGCTAATTAATTCCTGACGATTTTTTAATTTCATGATAATTCAACGAATTTTCATTTATTTGTGACTATTGCATGATTAGTAGTAGACTTGATGAACGCGTCGTCAAATAGAGATGTAATTGTAATAATTTCCTACATGAATTGAGAAAAAATCCAGATATATCTTGAATTAATATGATTCTTTGAAGCATTGTTTATCCACTTTCGATCATTTTCGACAAATTGACATCAACACAAAATAATCTTGAGATATCACTCTAATTGATAAGATACGTCGCAATAGTGCCAACGCATGCCAACTACGTTAATTTTCATCATGAATATTTCAATTTCCACACATTTTTTTAAATCTCGAATTAGTTGAGTTCGGGTTTGCGAAAAGTTATTATAATAACAAAGCACACCTCTCTTTGAAATGTGCCAATGCGTATGTAATCAACCGGAACGTCTTTGTGTTTCCACCTGCAAGTTAAGTTCAGGTCCCATTCAAATGAGCACATTCACTGCATAGTTTAGAGTGGCGGCATCGAACATCTAGTAAAGGATTTGAATCTGTTGTGACTCCATCTATATAATAGCTCTTTGGTTTGACCAATACTCAACTATTATGTATTGACAGTTTTATGTTATTTCAAAAGCAACACATTGTGGATGATTAATATGAATTTATATTGGAATTAGCTTCAAATGTATTCTTGTTTTGAACTTCAATGAAATTTCCGATAAAAACATTCGTCTTGATGATTGTAATTTAGTTAAAATGTTGATTATGATTGATGATTCAATAATTAAAACAAATTTGAAGTAAATATAGAATCTTTTATCTAGATTCATTTGATGATGAAATGGTTTCCATATTCAAATATTCAAGTTTAGACTTTTTAATGCTTGTTTTTTTAGTAATTTTATGTAAACATTGTCATTTAATCAATTGAATACATTGTCTATAATCGCTGAAGAAATTACTGTATTCTGATGTTGTCAGCTACTGGCCTGGTCGGGTATAAGGGGAGGAAGGTCTGGGGACTATATATGTTATAAAGTTAACTGACGAGGTTTAGGTGCATGCATGTATGTATTGTATATAACAATTATTCTGTAACTTACTGTTTTGTTTTGATGTAAATGTATTTGATGCCGATTAAAAAAAATAATAATAATAGAACTTTGCCCCGGATTACCACGACCCTGCCACCCTACCCCCCCCCCCCCCCCCAAAAAAAATAATAATTCAAACAAATTATAATGATAAATAGATGAAGTCTACGAGTCCAAATCTATGTGGACTGCTGCATCCAATCACCCGTGAAAAGAAAATGCATCATTTATTAATTTTGCAGGAATATATATCATTGATCCATTGGTTCAACATATCGATGGTAAACACCGCTTTGCAGCAGGAACAAGCCGCTACAAAACATTTTCCGCGGCCTACAGTACAAAGTCATGGAAGTAAATTATAAAAACAAGCCCAATCCCCACGTAAATAAGCGGAACACAACAAAGTCGAAGTCGACGCAGGCCGATGGGAATTTTACACCGGGCCGAGATACACATTCTGTAATTAGCCACTAAATCCGACTTATAGCCACTGAATCTGACCCATAGCCACTAATCTGACCTATAGCCACCATCCTAGGGTCAGGGTATAGGGTTAGGGTTAGGGTTTAGGGTTAGGGTTAGGTTATGTTTTTGTTTTTGTTTTACTGATAGTATAGCAATGTGTATCTCGGCCCGATGTCAAACTAGGCCGATGGAATCAAAAGTGACAGGCCAAAAACGAAAATAAAAGACAAATATTCGTCTGTCGTTATTTATTAAAGGAAATCACAGAACGTGATGTTGGCTTGACGTCTTTGCAGTAAGTACGTGACAAAATACGCTGATGTGTTGTCATGCATTCCTTAGTTTGGCTTATTTTCACGGGCACTCTTGAGTCTTGAGTGAAAGAATCCCAAGTGTGTTCCCACATATTGAAATGCGTGTGTAGTGTTTTAGAAGACCAGTTTAATCTCGCAAAATCGTGAGAAAATATTACACTTACAGTCACATAGTCTTCCTTAGTGTAGGTACTCTGTCATCATAATCAGTCAAAAATATTAGGTCTAGCCAATATTAGTTTCTTATTAGTAATGATAATGATTATAAATAAATCATGATAATTATATTCAAGACAAGTTCAATTCATCATTATTCATTTCAATGACAGACAAAAAATTGAGTCTCGCATGTTTGATCAATTTTGTTGAAATTTTACAACAAGTCCATGTTTTGATTGTTGTCTGTATCAGTGTAGGCTGGCATGCAAAAATAGTCTGGAATCAATGTTAAAAAGTGTAGAAATTTAGAAATTATGCATAATATGACAACTAGCTTGACAACCTGATCATTGCTGATACTGATAGCAGTTTTTGTTTGTTTCCTGTACGACATAGGCCTGGTGGATCGATCCACTTCAATCTTATCAATCAAGTCATGATGGATCAAATGAAGGAAGAGTTCTCAGAGAATTATCCTGGCGGATACGGGATGCTCTCCGAGGAGGACATCAAGAGGCAGAAACAGGAGCAGCACTACGCCATGCTGAGCGAGATACAGGACATGGCGAGGCAGCTTCCCATGTAAGTTGAAGCCCGTCTTAGCAGCCACTTTCTTTTTTCTTCTTTTGGGTATATTATTTACAGAGCTAGATAGCTACTAAATGAAGCATGACAGGGTAGGTGAAGGGCAATCCAAGAGGAGGCGAGAAAGAAGGAGGGGAGATGAAAGGAGGATGAGGAAGAGGAGGAGTAAGATGCTGATTAGGAGGTGGAGGATGAGTGGACAGGTAGAAGGAGGAGGGTGAGAAGGAAGAGATGAAGGAGGAAGAGGAGGGGGTAGAGAAGGAGGAGGAGAGAAAGGAGGGAGAAGGAGAAAGTGATTGAGAAGTAGGAGGAGGATGTGGGAAAGAAGAGGGGGAGAAGGGCAATAAGGAGGTGGTGAAAGTGGGGGAGAGAGATAAGGAGAAGGAGTATAAAGATGAGGAGAAGTAAGACAAGGAGGAGGAAGAGAAGTATGATGAGGAGGTGGAAGATGGGGAGAAGGAGGAGGATGAGGAGAAGGTGGGAAGTAAGACAAGGAGGAGGAAGAGAAGTACGATGAGGAGGTGGAAGATGGTGAGAAGAAGAAAAAGGAGGAGGAAGAGGAGGAAGAAGTGAAACAGGAGGGGGATGAGGAGAAGGTGGAGAAGTAAGTCAAGGAGGAGGTCGAGGAGAAGGAGAAGTATGATGAGGAGGAAGGGGGAGAAGGGGAAGAGGTGGAGGACTAGGACTAGAGGAGGGGGGGAGGGGGAATCAGATGGAAATTGTCTGGAAAACTTTACGTAAAAATCATAATTTGTTCACTTTAAAATGTTAAATAAATGTGAATTAGTCATAGAATCCTATACTATGTAAAAGAATACTCATGGTGGTAATTTTATGTGTTCGAGCTTGACAATTTAAGAAGCCCCTGAAAATAAAATTGATGATATTTTCTCTACTGTCTTGTTGATTGCTTCAGGAAATTCCAACAGAGACTTCCATACACCACGCTGTCCAGCCTCGCACTTTCCCTTCTGGACGGCACCGTGTTTGAGATCGTCCAGCACCTCTCTGAGATTCAGCAGATGACCGAACGAAAGCTGATGGAGCAGAGAGCTCGGCTGCACAACAGCCACAAGTGTAAGTTTCTTTGTTAACCCTTTTGTTCCTAGTTCCTAGTACTTTCATAAATGTTACATAATTACATCTGGGCCCTGTGGCAGAAAGAGTTGCAATAGATTTGCAATTAATTGGAAATTTACTATTTATTGCAACTCTTCTGCCACAGGACCCAGATGTAATTATGTAACATACTTCTTAAAGGTGCACCTGTAAAGTGTCAAATATTGCTCAAAATGACATTTGAGACTTCAATCCTATACCAAAATCATTGTACGATAATATGTCCGAATGATGTGGGAAAGTTTCATTGAAAAAGAACACTGCTTTCCTGGTTAAAAAAGCTAAAATTTGTGTCAGCTTTTACAACGAATTACTGTATGACGTGTTTGAGGTTTATGACCGCTCATTAACTCTCTTGAGCTAAATGATTATCAATGATAGATATCGTCATACTATAGGGGCATTTGAAAAAATCTAACCCCATTTTATTCTTCTCTTACCATAAGCCAAACAACACGGTGGAAGAGAAATGTGGAAGCTCAAATTAATTTTTGTGGAGTTAGACACTTTACAGGCATCCCTTTAAAGTGATCCTTTAACTTTGTCAAATGCAACCAAAATCACTTGGAGCTTTCACACTTCTCTTGTACCTCATTACCTTGCTTAAAGTAACAGAATAATGAAATAGATTTAGATTTTTCAAATGTCACTTTAGTTATGGAGATATGTATGTTTGAATGAAAAACATAAAAAAAATGCTTTTCAATTTGTTTTCAATATCAATGGGCTTTAGGTGATAAATAAAATCTGACATAAGTTTTCACCTTTTTTTCTTGATAAGCAGCAGTTCTTTTTGTATGAAACCCACACATTGTGCAGAAGAATCTTACAATGATATTGGTAAATGATTTGTAATCTAGTGAATATTTGGCAACAAAAGGAATCTCTTGTTGCATACTTGGCCCCGATTATCTAACAATATGTTTAGAATATAACTTTTACCAATATCGGCCCAGGTTCCAGAGTGGAATGAGTTAAGATAATAACTCTGACTCTGAGCATCATATGAGACCGGCTATAGCAAAAACTGGCACTTGTCGATAAAAATCAAAATGTAGATTTCCATACCATTAGAAAGGCCTCATCACAAGCTTTAAAGGGATAGTTGAGTTCTGGTAAGGAGAGTACAGTTTTGGTGAAACTGAATTTTAGTAACCAAAACCTGCATCATTACATTACAAACTAATAGTTATAACTAGAAAGGAACACAAAATTACAAATGACGTAGTAAAGATCATGTTATCATTCAAAAAGAGCCGTTAAAACGTAAGAGGGCGCTCTCTAAACACTCATCGGTTTCAACCATTTTGAATAAAATATTGTGCATGTGATGCTTTGTTGAAATAGTGATTAGATAGATAAACAACCAACAACTATTTAAATACCTATTTTGTAACTTTTTGAAAAGAGGAAGCATTTTTTTTTAATTTTTAACGGCTGGTTCAAAATTCTCTAATAAACCTGGGGCCCCAGGTTTATTACAAATTGTTATATTTATGGATATTTCAGCCGTCTCTGAACCGATTTT
Organism: Echinarachnius parma; assembly: GCA_037951105.1. Taxonomy (NCBI): domain Eukaryota; kingdom Metazoa; phylum Echinodermata; class Echinoidea; order Clypeasteroida; family Echinarachniidae; genus Echinarachnius; species Echinarachnius parma. Next base: position 23,439 of record JBAMJV010001334.1, on the reverse strand, counting down.
GATCAAACAAAGATGATTTTATTATTTAAATATTATGCTCTTTCAAATTTTACACTCAGTTTTTCATTACCTCACAAAAAAATAAGTAGTCTAGCGCCCTCTCTACCAAAACTCAACTATCCCTTTAATTTCAATGCTTTGTTCTAACTAATTGGTCAGTAATTGGCAAAGATATGATTGTTTCAATTTACAATCATAGGTCTTTTACACACATTGTGTGAACTTAAAATACCCATTTCTTCACAATTTTCATTACCGACAAGTGCCAGGTTTTGCTATAGCCGGTCACATATAGTAGACTATCTAGAAAGTAAATGGGATTGAAACAATGACATAATTATGGATATTAAAGTATAAGGATTTGTTAAACAAATTATAATGGTTCTTAATTCCATTTATAATTGTAAGGTTTCAAGCGCCAATTGGTAATTATGTCTGAGCAAGGCAAGGCAAATAGGAATTTTTAAAGCCACAGAATTGTATTCTACAATACTAAAATGAGAATGAATTAAAGAACCTTTATTATGTTTCAACCATTTTTGCCAGTGTAGATGATGCTCTGCGGCCCATCCAATGGTGTAGAAATAGACATGTATTTTGTTTAAATAATTTGTTTTACTTTCTTTTAATTTTAGCCCAGAAATACAGTATGCAGAAGAAACACCAACAGGCTCTGCAGGACTGCCAGAGCAGACCACACCACCTCCCTCTGGTCAAGACCAGTAATGAGAGAGAGCAACAGGTAATGATTGATTGATTGATTGATTGATTGATTGATTGATTGATTGATTGATTGGTTGATTGATTGATTGATTGATTGATTGATTGATTGATTGATTGATTGATTGATTGATTGATTGGTTGGTTGGTTGGTTGATTGATTGATTGATTGATTGATTGATTGATTGATTGATTGATTGATTGTTTGATTGTTTGGTTGTTTATTTAGTAAGTTAGTTAGTCATATTAATTAATTTATATTATTATTATTATTATTGTTAGTCGGTCGGTATGTTGGTTGGTTAGTTGGTTGGTCAGTCGAATGATGGATTGCTCAATCGATCGATCAATCAATTGATTGCTTGATTGATTGATTGATTGATTGATTGATTGATTGATTGATTGATTGATTGATTGATTGATTGATCGATCGATCGATCGATCGATCGATCGATCGATTGATGTATAAATGTATTCCACAAAACATGAACTCAAACAAAGGGTAAGCATACATTTTGAGAAAATTTAAACAATTTGAAATTTTGTATAAAACATTTTGGGAGTTGTCCAAAAATTTGCCGGAGTGCGTTGCCAATGTGAATCACTTATAATCATAAATAGCTATCTCAGTCCAAAGAGCCACAGTTTTCATATTTCTTGACTGATTGTTTTCAAACGTTTTGGGTTTATCCCTCCTATTTACATGTAGTCTCTTGTATTGCAAGCAGCGGTTTGCCCGGGTTTCATTGAACAAACTTCTCTTCTTCTCTTACAGGCTTTGGACAAGAAGCTGCAGGAGGAGTCCAAGAGGTTGGACGATCGGATCCTGATGGAGCTGGATACCTGCGCCGCCGAGCAGCAGACCACGCTGGAGAAGGCCGGCGTACCGGGCTTCCACAGGACACACGACCCCTCGGAGTGCAAGGTCATGATGCACCTGCTAGAGTTCATCAAGAAACTGCACAGCAAGGCAGATGGGTCTTGATGAAGTGAAGCCTTTAAAGGCGCTTGATAAGTCTTTGTGCTCTCAGGGACCCTTTTTGAACTTCATTGGGACTTCACAGTATTAAAGTTTGTATGTTGCCAGGCTATTATCAAACCTTGTTGCCACAGGACACACGACCCCACAGAGTGCAAGGTCATGATGCACCTGTTCATCAAGAAACTGCACAGCAAGGCAAATGGGTCTTGATGAAGTGAAGCCTTGAAAGGCAGATCAAGTACTAAGAACTCTTTTGTGCTTCAGCGTATTCAGATTTCCTAATGTACCTGGCTTCCATGTGACCACGACCCCACGGAGTACAAGGTTATGATGTACCTTGTAGAGTTCATCAAGAAACTGCACAGCAAGGCCGATGGGTCATGATTAACTGTGAAGTCTTGAAATGCATTTGAGAAGTCATATGGCTTTCAGGTACTTGTACTCTTCGTGTTTGAGAAGTCATATGGCTTTCAGGTACTTGTACTCTTCGTGTTTGAGGCTTCACAGTATTAAAGTTATTATGTTGTCTGGCTTTTATTAAACCTTGTTGCCACAGAGTACAAGGTTATGATGTACCTGCTTGAGTTCATCAAGAAACTGCACAGCAAAACCAATGGGTGTTGATGAGGTCACAGGGCATTCAAGGAATTCTTTTGTGCTTGAGACTTCAGATTATTGACGATTCTATTTTTGCCTGGCTTTTGTCGGACCCACGTCCCCACGGAGTGCAGGGTTATGATGCACCGGCTAGTGTTCATCAAGAAACTACACAACAAGGCTAGTGTCTCTTGATGAAATGAAGCATTTAAAGGCACTTGAGGCATGTCACAAATTAATAAAGTGTTTGCCTAACTATAGTTTGAGGTTAGATTTAGGTTGGGATTTGATGTTTAAGTTTCCCACTTCAAAGCTGCTTGCAAAGTACATGTAATCAATAAGGAACAGTTGATCAGATTGTAATTGGCCCTCTGTGGCAAATCCTAGAACCAAAGGGGAACTGTGATACATGTAGTTAATAGTGCTGTAAGCTTTGTAGTCGGTGATTGTAAATGTTTAAAAGGTTGCATCAAGTATGTAAGACTCAATGGTACAGTGAAACCTCGTTATAACGAGCATCTTGGGCCCATTGAATTTACCTTGTTATATCAGATACCTTGTTGTATCAGAGCTTTAAAATAAGAAAACCTGGACCTGTGAAATGGCCTCGCTATATCAGGTACCTCGTTATAACAGACTACATGTATGTTATAAAGAGGTTCTTCTGTACGTGTAGTTAGTGATGTAAGCTTTTTAGTCTATGATTGTAAATGATTAAAAGGTTTCGTCAAGTAAATGAGACTTACTGATAGCAGTCCTTAAACCAACTAAGGAATTTGTATCCCCCAAAAATGATGAAAAGAGGCATTTGTACAATTTCAAGATATTTGTGATTATATCTGCTGAAAATCTATATTTATACTATGTGACACTTAATCATATCATTGATATGCAATGAGTTATAAACAAAAGTTTCATGGAAGAGCCAATATTTGTCAATATATGATGGGAGCATTCATTTAAAACTGGGGGTAAGATTGCTTGATTAGTTGGTGCACATACAATACATGTATATATAAAGCATTCAAATAGTCTTCAACAGGTGTAATGATAGCAAGGTTGCTATGTTAGTTGTTATGGTGAGTAAAGTGATGAAAAATATTTATCACGTATAAGAGACAGCCACATCTCATGCCACAAAAGAACCTACTCTACTTCTCGAAAAATATAGGGTGTTAACCTGGTTGATTAGTAACCCTGCATGCACATCACAACCAAAATACTGCGATAATCTTCCGAATTGAAGGAGGCAGGTACAATACGAAGAATATAAGCGAAGAACACTGGATGATGCCAATTTTTGTATGATAGATTGGAAGGAAAATAAAATAGCTTGATCATTGTGTACAGCATCAGCTGAGTTGGCACATCACCCAGAACGGCACATCACCCAGAACAGCGCATGATGATGTGCGACAAGATGAGTCGTAAATCTAGTTGCAGATAACAACATTTGTGCTCTAATTGCTATGGATAAATTTTAATGCACATTATTATATTAGATGACAACAACCAACATTTCTTGTTGCCAGGAACAACCCCTGTTGAAAAGATACACACTCAAATAAAACAATTCATGTGTATAGTGACTCACTCAGGGAAACAAGAAAAGTGGCCACTGTAGACAGGTGACCTCTATGGATAGGTTCCATTACATAATACAGTCAATTCTGTGTATAGTGTCCACCTCGGGGGAACAAGATAAGTGGCCACTATAGACAGGTGACCTCTATAGACAGGTCCCATCGCATTCTCTGCTGGGCATCACTTTTAGGTGGCCATTACAGACGGCATGACATCTAAAGTGAGCACTTTGGGGAAACAAGAAAAGTGGTCACTGTAGACAGTGGCCTCTATAAACAGGTTCCATAACACTGTATTTCTCGATCTGCAGGGCCATAGGGATCAGTTTTGGTGTCCACCATGACCACTAAGGGAAATGGGAAAAGTGGCCACTTTAGAAAGGTCCCATCAGTGTTTTTCTCATCAGGCCATCTATTTATGGCCACTATATAGGCAGGTTGGTTGCTATTATACAGTTGTTAACTGGTGGTGGAGGGAAAAGCACGGAATGTTCCACTCCCGAGGGATTTTAAATGCTATTGAGGGAAGAGTAAATAAGGCACGAGACGTAGTCGAGGGACTTATTTCCTTCACGAAATAGCATTTTAAATCCCGAGGGGAACATTCCATGATTTTCCCGACAGCAAAGTTAACAACTGTTTTATCATCTGATTGGCCAGTTAATAGTGCCATGTAACATCCAAAAATGTTACATGGCAGCTGATGTACTGTATTTACTAAGTCAGGTGATAAAGGCAGTTGACTGCTATTAAAGATTGGTCTGACTGTATATATATGCAATATAATTTGAATATGTATGTTTGTAAACAGGTTTGTTGTGGAGCTGTATCGTAAAACTTGGCAAAGCGAATGAGTTGGCACGTCATCTAGGAAAGGGCATGATGTGTAATGACAACTTGGGATGAGTGAACTTTTGAAAATGTCTCGCGTGATAGTGTAGCTTGCAACATATTTATTGACTTAATGCGCAACATGTGTGGATAAAAATGCTGTCTCGTTTGTATGTGTGATGACCAATAGTGTACTGAACCTTAGCATATGTTCTCTGAAGGCGTTCAAGAAATATATATTATTATATTATCATAAATTACACTTTACTTGGGGGACGATATATATATGTTAACCCATCCCCTCCCGAATACTAGATTTCCATTGAGTTTATACAAAGCACACCAGGTTCCCATAAGCAAGAATTAAAATGTGACCAAGATATGTTTCCATTAGGGGGACACAGGGGACTAAAAAAAAGGGCATGCCCCCCCCCCCCCCTAAAAAATCAGTTCAACAATACTAGGTCACTGTCCACTGTAACTACTCGCTATCCAGGTGTATAATTCGGTAGAAGTGAGATGTGTATGCAAAAGTGCATTGCTCTCAAGGGAGTGGAAAGTGCATGTCACATGTCTGGTAATAATATATGGCGCGTAGAAATGATTTTCAATCAGATTAGGTGCTATATGATTCAAACAAATTATAATTATAGGTATATCATTTGCCCACATGTGGTGGGAATTTTATGAAACTTGCCAGATTGAAAGAACGTATTAAGAATAAATGAATGAAAAGTTCAAATCACGAATTATATTAGTGTGTCATTGATGTATTTATTTGCATAATTGTCTTCTCTATCCTTTGTGGGGTATGATTTTGTCAAATCATCAAATTTAAAGGGTACCACCACCCAAAAATAATATACTTATAAATGAAAGGTAACATCTTTAGTAGTCCATTCCATGAACAAGTTCACAAAAATATGTTTCCAGAAAAAAAAGTATATAATTGGAAACGCATCACCATTCTAAAGCATGCGTTCATGTACGAAGACTACTTTGTCCAGAGCGAACGAATGGTCCGGGATTCTATTGTCTCCAAACGTATGCGTATCCGTATGGGCCAAACATTGGCGCACTCGCAAATGTTTGGCCCATACGGAACCACAAAATGATAGTGGTTCCGTAAGTGGTGGTAATTAATTGCTTTGTTTATGAATTACACAACCCTTTGTAAAATGTCCGGTATGATCACAAAAGGGTACGAAGACATATAATTACGTGTTGTTCTTTGCCTGGGTGGTTATTCAGTTTTCCCTCCTAACCTGAGCTATTTTTCAAGCACTCTCAAAACAGCAATAAAACCCTACTGACTACCGTCAATAATTTATATAATGCTAACAATTCAAATAATTAAATTGCACTCTCAATTCAACAACAAAATACACATACATCCTAAAAATGTAATTGAAAACTTTCCAACTTTATTTCCAAACTTGAAATAAGCACAGACATCAATAAATTCTTGAACTGAAAATAAACAGAAATTCCATACAATAATAGAATATTACCTCTATATATTAAAAGATATATATCTGGGGTTATCTTGTAAAGTTAATCACACATTAGTCACAATTAGTAAATTACCTTTATAAACCAAACTATTATACACACATCTTCTGTTATGTTTTAAATAAATGACACAAAATTGCTGATTCTGAATGGTACTTATGTGAAAAAAACAATATTATTTTTTACAGAGTTTCCATTTTATAATGCAAATACATGTACAAGAAATAGCATTAAACACAATAACACCCATAAAGAGAGGTCGAAAAATTGAAAAGCATACTTTCAATTACATTATGGACAAAATGCTTGCTTGCACTAGATTGGAAACTGAGAAACAATTATTCCAAGATCAGCAATAATGGTAAAAGTAATATTCATAATAACGCACATTTGGTGTTAACAATAAATTTTTTTAATTTTGTGGCCTGAAAATTTGCCTCTTTTTTTATTTAGTTGTTGATGATCTCTCTATTTAATCATTATTTTAACAAAACATCACATGCACACATTTTTATTAAAATGGTTGTAACCAATGTGTTTTAGAGAGCGCCCTCTTGAGTTTTAACGGCTCTTTTTGAATGATTACAGGCTTTTTACTTAGTCGTTTGTAATTGTAAATACCTTTCGAGCATGGTGGAGTTATAACTATTAGTTTGTAATGTAATGGTGCAGGTTTGGGTTACTAATTAAAATTCACTTTGACCAAAACTGTACTCTCTATACCAAAACTCAACCATCCCTTGGAACCAGACAAGTCATGAAATGCCCCTTAAAATAAAAACTACTGAACCATATCGGCTGGTCCTTGCACATTTCTAACTTTTCCCAGTAAACGATTCAACATCCAATTAAATCAAAAACATTGTCCCCATATGTTAGGGAGTATGTTATTCCGTTTTCCTGGGCCATCCTGTATACACCTGAAAACACTAATTATAGTTCTATTTGCATAAGAATGAAGATAAATAACTAAACATTTTAATTGCCTGAAAAATCGGCCTAATGATCTAGAAATGGGTATAATCTTATCATATATATTAAGAATACAATACATCATACTGCCATTAACTTATGTTATTATAACCATTGACAGTGTATTATATATTGTCAGTCAATGCAACGTCAGCTACAGAGAAACAAATACAATTTCACTCTTAAATAATTTGTTTTTAAATTTCATATCATTGTTCTATTTTCTATTTTCCTCGTAATAAAACATGTTCAACACAACAGTAAAACTTTCTTATTTATCTCAATATATTTTAGTGAATACAAAATGCAAAATTACAATTATTTGGTCTATTCGTCTTTCTAATAAAAATGGGAGAAATACATTTATGAATAGTTATCTACCCCTTCAACTGGAACAAATGTCTTTATTTCCATTCTTTCAAACAATGAAACATGATTTATGAAGTCAAAATAAAAAGAATGTCTTCTAGGCTTTTACAATTGCATACTATATGTTTAGAAATTAGAACCAATATCTGTCTTTTTTATCATAGTTGTTTGCAGTTGAACGATTTTTGGTGCTATATTGGGAGACAAATTACCCTTAGAACTCCTGGTTTCACCCTAGTTTTTGAATGTGTGCCTTCCCCAGTATTCCTCCCATTGCAGCCTGTGTAACCATCATGGCCATAGAAGAAGATAAGAAAATGTCTTCTACTTCTTGAACTTGAGGTCCCTGCCATGGGGGGCATCGTAGTCGAGATCAGGTCCGATGGCGACAATGGCGAACGGGTTGATGGATGTGTGGCTCAACTGTCAATGTGCAAGATGGAGAGAAAGAGGGTGAAATGTATATTTTTTTTTACAGATGCGTTCAATCAATTAGGATTATTTACGTCTGAGATATCCCGTCCTTTATCGTCACCATCCAAGAGAAGCAGCCTACATTCGAACCTGGGGGGTGTTTCACAAAGATCTTAACTCTAAGTTAGACTTAATAAGTATGGTAAGCCATTTGTAGCCTTGAAATAAAACATATTAAAAAGCAAAAATTCAAGTATTTTAGACTTTTCATAAATGTTACATCAATAACATGAAATCTCTTTGATAATAGAAAATATATATATGATTTGAATCAACATTTTATGCCTTTTAGAAGAATTATTACAAAAATGTTTCAATGGCTTTCCATAATTTTTAAGCCCAACTTTGAGTTAAGTTCAACTTAGGATCTTTGTGAAACATCCCCCTGGGCTGATTAGTGCAAAGAGCAGAGCTCTGACCACAAGACCAGAACACCTCGTATGTCTCAAGATGCTAAGTATATATTATATATTGTATATTTATCATCTATATAAGAAGCCGAAGCTGTATGTATTGGTCCACTTTTCACTTTTAATCATATATATAATATATTCATGTATAATGTACCAAATAAAAATCCCTTAGTGCCACACATACTTTTTGAGCAAAATCATGATAGCAACCTGTTATAAATAAAAAATAACAATTATGTGAGCTTGTGTAAACCCTTTTTTTTTGCTTTTAATAAATACCTGGTAGTGTTTCTGGATGTGTTCCTGGTCCACCGTCTCCTTGACTCCCGGGATCTGGTAGATGTCTCGGGAGAAGCCCCACAGGTTAGGGTAGTCCACGATCCTGCGCTTGTTGCACTGAAGACAAAAATAATACACAATTCATAGACATTAGAGAACAAAAATGCCACTCTGACCCATGAGGTCTATATACCTAAAGGCCATAGATTTATCTTAGTTCAACTCAAACTGAACTACATTGGCATTTTTTATTAATCATCATACAGTACCTACAAATAAGTACTGTAGTAATGAGCTATGGTAGTTTTGTATGCGTTTAGATTTCAGTAAGTTTAAAAGAATACCAAAATAAAAATTAAGATAAACTTGCTGTATGAGGCAAAGGGAGGGGGGATCCGGTCCTCCCACCTCCCACTCTGAAGTCAGTGGCATAGCGACAGGGGTGGGGGTGTGGGGCACGAGGGGGCACGAGGGGGCACATGCCCCCCCCCCCCTATAATTCTGAAAAAAACAATAGAAAACATAAGGGGACATTTTTTGAAAAAACAAAGAAATACATAAGGTGTGCCCCCCACCCCCCAATAATTTTGCGTGCCCCCCCAATCAGTCCGACCACGCTACGCCACTGTCTGAAGTCTATTTGGAGTCTACTTTTTTTACCTTGAAGTGATGAGCGTAGACCGTGTCAAAGCGTACGAGAGTCGTGAAGAGACGAATATCGGCCTCAGTCAGCCTGTCTCCGCAAAGGTAGCGGGACTTCGACAGCACCTCCTCTGCCTGTGTACGAGATAATCAATGCAAGACTAATGAAACACTAATGGAACAATTAATAAAGAGTTATACAGAGCAGCCATTTTGCTCTTACAAGCAGCAAACATAACATTGAAGTGGGGAGGGCGGGAAAAGGAACATTTTCGACCCACAAAAAGCCTCTTTCCGAAAAAGCCATGTTTCTATATTGCTATAATTGTAAATGAATATTTTCATGTATTACTATAAGAGACCAAATCCCATTGTTGTCAAGCCCCCCCCCCCCCCCCCGAAAATGATACTTATAGGCTTATATGCTCTCCGGGGGGGGGGGGGGCACTCATGTATAATGTAAGACGGGTATGTGCCGCTTAAAAGAACCCTGTTTTCACACCCGATTGCCGCTCTAAAGATACCCGATTTTCAAAAATTGCCGCTCCCTATATAGTGGGGGCTCTTAAGTCAATATATGGGAAGAAGTGTGCACTTCCGGAAAAAAGCGTGAATTTTGGCACACAGACAGTTTAGACCGTCCTCTTCAAGAAATTTGATGGAAGCAATTTTGCAGGGCCCATTCTTGGCCGCCATCTTGAATTTCAAAATGGCCGCCATCTGGCACCTGTTTTCATCAATATCTCAGCAACTAAAACAGCTAGAGAGTTAAATTCAGTGGCTATACCCACATAATGGGGGCCAACGAATCACCTGAATTGAATATCAAGACTTCGAATGGCAGCCATCTTAAATTTCAAAATGGCCGCCATCTGGCACCTGTTTTCATCAATATCTCAGTAACTAAAAGAGCTAGAGTGTTATTTTGAGTGGCTATACCCACATAATGGGGGCCAACGAATCACCTGAATCATATATCAAGACTTCAAAAGGCAGCCATCTTGAATGTCAAGATCGCCGCCATGGGAAGCTTATATTTAAGTCCATCTCAGAAACTAAAGCAATTACAGAGTTTATTTCAACTGATATGCCTATCTGTTTTGAAAGACCCAAGTCAGATGCACCCAGAGTGGTTGGAAGCAATTTAGCAAGTGCCATTTTCGCCTCCATCTTCAATTTAAAAATGGTCACCACCTGAAATTTGTTTTCGCTTCAAAATTTTGACATTCCCATATATTTTGTGCATATAGCACACTCAGTTCCTTTATTTAAGCAAGGGGTTAATATTTCAGAAACAACATCTCTCTTCATAATGTCAGAGTTAATGCCGTCATTGTTGGCGTCATTTAATGACCTAGATCTTTATCGATGTCTTAAAATGACAGTCGTCATACATTTCAAGATGGCCACCCTGGGAACTGTATTCAGCTCAAGCTCTTTATTACAGATCACACTGCAACACAATCAATTTGAGTGGTTATACTTAATGTTGATGTCACTGAATTACCTGGATTGCTTTTAAAATGTCAGGTGGTAGCCATCTTGTAAATCATTGTATTGATTGAATTCTTGCTTCAGTGTTCCACGAATATGGTTTTGAGAGACAGCTCCGTATCTGCTTAATGTGATTCCTTGCAAACATCCTTTTGTAGTTTGTCCATGCTAAGGAATTATATACACCACCCATGTATGCTCCTTTTCTCAGTCGTGTCGTTATGAGCTGCTAAGATTTGGTGTAATGTTCTTGACGGCTTGTAATACACTCTGATTCCAAATTCCTTCAAAGAGCGTTTGAGGCACCCTTGATGTAGGGTAGAACGATATGTGCTTTTAAGTGTGGGTTTATCTAGCTGCTTTGGCCCATTTTAAAAGCCCAATTAGATAAGCCACACGTGGAGAGTGTCAAGGGATTGATAGGGATCGATAAAAACAAAGTATGGGTCACTCCTAATGTTGACAGGGGTGACTGGAGGCAAAAATGTTATATAAACCAACTGTGTGAATTTCTCCCTGGTAAATCTTCCAAGCTACCATAATTAAGTGCCCACATGCCCTCCTTTTCGCTAAGTCCGGATAAATGGAGTTCAAGATCTGCTCGCTAAAAGTGTCACTGTATAGTCAAATTATCGGTTTGCGCAGCGTAGACATTCTTCCAGGAGTAGGACAATATAATTCAGACATGCTGGTCCTATATATACTCTATATAATTGTGTCCTTAAGTGTTGACTTGTCTATGGCAACTAAAGTAGGTAATGTACAAAAAGACACGTCATAATGATCGAAGATCTCGTCTTCCACGTGTCCACTCTCGATAGTTTCTACGCTTAATCGAGAGTTGGCTACTTGGTGACATGTCTGTTACACAGGAGGAGATATAATAGGATAGGTCTGGACCAATTTGTATGTGAGCCAGGTTTCTAACCCCTGCAAGAACATGTACACATACAGGGTCCACATACATTGGCTACAATGGATCTTTTACCAACAAATCCGTGAAGCAGCAATAATATTCCCTCTCACTCCCATCCTATGAAATTTGTAAATAAAACCCTTGAATAAATAGACATTGACAATGCACCGAAACCACAAATTTGGTGGTATTGTTACCGTTACATGGATGACACTCATCCCAAACTCAAGAAACAATTTGTGCTGGAGTACACATTTAGTTCCCTAACGAAGGGAATGATAAGTCGTTAGTGTTCTTTGACACTTTCATAAGTCATAATAGTGACCAAACTTGATTGTAGCCTGAAAGTTAAGATTTATCGGAAAGCAACTCACACTGTCCAATGTCTCATTTCACCTATAATTACCTATTTGAACAAAAATTAGGAGTGACTGTTACTTTGTTCTAGAGGTGTCGATTTCGGGAGTTTTTCCCTCCCGGGACTCGCAATAATTTTTCGGGCGAGTCACGGGTACCCGAAATTTAACAATTTGTTGATTTCGCTATTGGCATGTCACACCAATGGGAAAACATGTTCATTCAAGTGACAAAAATGCAGCGTATTTATGCCGATAGCGAATAAAAGGGGACTTTTGCTTTTTTCCGGGATATCGAGTATCGATTTTGGCGCCCGGGACTCGACATTTTTCGGCGGGACCCAGGTACCCGTGGCTCGTCAACAGCACTACTTTGTTCCATTATTGTAATCACAAATCCCTTGGCTGTCCAGATGATAACATATTACTAGTCTCTATTATGTGTGTTGCAACTATATTTGGGCTTAAAAAGCTACAGAAGGATCACCCAACTGAGAGGAACATGCAATGCTCAAAATGACACTCATCCGACCAGATATTAGAAATCTCAGATGCAATCAACTGAATTTCAATTTAATTGGGCATTAGGGTGTATCTAAAGCCGACAAGAACACAAAACAAAATCTTAGTACCGCCTAAAGACAACATCAAAAATAATTGTGGGGTGTAGTATATACATTGTAATTCCATGCAAAGGGTGGACTACTAGCCATTTGGCTGCAAGGAATCAAACAACAGTCCTATGCAGTGAATCATGAGTGAAAGAAACGTAGCGATCTCCCAAGACCAGACATTTGGAACACCGACGCCCAATTCGTTCCTCTGGAGTGTTTCAAAACGGGCCACATCAGGTCGGACTGGCAAAAGGTCTACATTTCGGAAATGTGGCACAATACAAAAAGGGTGAAGGAAGATATATATCCTGGCATTTCAACCCACACTAAACAGAGACAGTGCGCGAAACAAACTACCTGATGACGTCTACGATCAGAAAATTGATCATTTTGTAAAAAAAGGTCAACAGTCAGGTCATGCACAGCTGACGAAGGCTGTTGATGAGAACCGAATATTAGGAAGTGAACATTTGTATGGTCAACAAAATGTTAAAACTTTTTCCATTTAGTTAGTTTTCATTAGTGGGGACTGAAACATAAGCAAATAATGCTCGAATGAATGTTACTGCTTTTCTCCAAAGGTAGGTTAGTCACTCATCGATTCTCTTTTTAACTACCTCCTACCCGATAACTTTGTTTAATCAATCGAATTGTCAAGTAGACTTCTTTTTGGTTCAGATTATCTTTATATCATTAAATATCAGCAACATTGCTGAATTGCTTCCGACCTAAGATGGGCTACCCATCAAAATGCACTGACTGATTTTATTCTGAGATACATAATTTGTAAAATATTGGAGAAAATAGGGTTTCAGATGGCAGCCATTTTGAAATTCAAGATGGCGGTTAAAATGGGAAGTGCATAATTGCTTCCATCTATTGGTAAATTGTTACAAGTTGACCACAAACAGATACCGTAGGCATATCAGTTGAAATGAACTCCGTAATGGCTTTAGTTTCTGAGATGGAGTTTAATGTAGGCTTCCCATGGTGGCCATCTTGAAATTCAAGATGGCTGCCATTTGAAGTCTTGATATGTGATTCACGTGATTCGTTGGCCCCCATTATGTGGGTAAAGCCACTGAAAATATCTCTCTAGCTGTTTTAGTTGCTGACATATTGATGAAAACAGGTGCCAGATGGCGGCCATTTTGAAATTCAAGATGGCTGCCATTTGAAGTCTTGAAATTCTATTCAGGTGATTCGTTGGCCCCCATTATGTGGGTATAGCCACTGAAAATAACTCTCTAGCTGTTTTAGTTGCTGAGATATTGATAAAAACAGGTGCCAGATGGCGGCCATTTTGAAATTCAAGATGGCTGCCATTTGAAGTCTTGATATTCGATTCAGGTGATTCGTTGGCCCCCATTATGTGGGTATAGCCACTCAAAATAACACTCTAGCTGTTTTAGTTGCTGAGATATTGATGAAAACAGGTGCCAGATGGCGGCCATTTTGAAATTCAAGATGGCGGCCAAGAATGGGCAGTGCAAAATTGCTTCCATCAAATTTCTTGAAGAGGAAGGTCTAAACTATCTGTGTGCCAAAATTCACACTTTTTTCCGGAAGTGCACACCCCATGACCTAAGAGCCCCCACTAATATAGACCCCCGGAATGACTTGGCTAGGTAGTTGAGTATCGCCAAGTCCATTATTCTTCTTCTAGTCAGCTCCTTGGTCCACCATTTGAGCCTTTTTGAGGGTTTCCGTAGGTCTTTGGTAGCTCCAAGTCTATGTATTTTGTAGTTTTAGTCTGCTCCTTAGACCCCTTAACTCCCGTTTCAGAGTTTTTGTAGCTCCAAAGACTCTATTATAAGTGCTTGTAGTCAGCTCTTAAGACCCCCATTTCAGAGTTCCGTGCGGCACACCCCCATCAAAAAATAATTCGAGTCAGGGGCGTCGATCACGGGGGGATGGGGGGGGGGGGGGGATATATCCCCCCAAATATTTCAGGTGGGGGGATGGCCTGTATTATCATCCCCCCCCCCCCCCCCCCCCCAATATTTGGAGTTCAAAAATATATAATAACATTAAAATTAAGGAGCATTGCCCCCTCTCATGAATGGAAGTTGTTACTATAGTCTTCTTTATACCACTTTTTGATCATGCTAAACTGCCCAAATCCAAAATCTTCCGGGGCTGCGCCCCTGGAACCCCCATTTAGGTTATTTGACCCAGTACCAGCCATGCACTCATTAAATAGTTTTATTCAGGACTTCTCTCTTGGCATACTTTCAGGCGATCCTGGCCCACTGTGTGTTTTGCGCTTCGCTCACTAAAATTTAGCTAACTATTCAATAGTTAATTGTATTTCTGGATATTACAAATCCCAAAGCTTCCGGGGGCTTCGCCCCCTGGACCCCCAATAAGCTTTCCAATGTGGGTATCCCTTGACTTATTCTATTCATGATTGCAATCGACAGTATTTATCTATCAGGCTAAAATTCATCCATACTTGGACAGTGCCCTCATCATAACAGGATGCTTGCAATGTGCACTTAATAATCTTCCAATCTCTAAACAGCTAATTCAAAAGCCAATTAACTTAAGAATAGTTAACGCTATATTTACATATAGACAACATCTTATATCTGGATATTACAAATCCCAAAGCTTCCGGGGGCTCCGCCCCCTGGACCCCCAATAAGCTGAATTAAAAAGCTTTGCCCCCCCCCCCCCCCCTCAGCCATAAAAACCCGGGCACGCTGCTGGGTTGTCGCTTCACTCCCTCGCCAGAGATGGTCAAAATTACGAATCATCCCCCCCCAATGGCGAGAAGAAATCGACGCCCTTGATTCGAGTGCCCCCCGGGATATGCTCCCCTTATCCTTAGTCTTTCAAATTCTTACAATGCACAGTGTCTGCTACATATTTGCACCATATGAATACTGAACATATATATTTAATCTTTTAAAAAATGAATTTGCATACCCGATCCAGATGAACGAACAGCTTGCCAGCAGCATCGTCATAAGCCTCCTGGGTCCGGGCGAAGCCACACTTGTACACCCCATTGTTGATGTTCCTAAAAGTTGTGAGAAATCATACATGTACATAAGGAATGAAAAACGGAAATAAGGCTTCGCTTCGGGTTTCGGGGTTTTCTTTGCTTATTTCCATTTATTTATTTCTAGTCAGCCCTTATGTTTAAATGTAAGGAATTATAACAGAAAGAAAAATATCAACCCTAGAGTATTCTAATTCAATGCATACTAATGATTGTATTTTAAGACAAATTCATGTTGTTACTATTGTATTGACAAGCAAAGATTATTGGAGCCAGTCGGAGAGTCGGAGCTGTTGGACATGTCAACAACTGATCAGGGGCGTAGACAACGGGGGGGATGAGGGGGATGCATCCCCCCCACCTCACAAGGTGGGGGGGATGACATGTACAATCATCCCCCCCCCCCCCCCAGGTTTTAGGGAAGGATATATTTTTTTTTTGTGTAGCTGTATACGAGTAGGAAAGAAAACATAAATTGTATGAGCTAAGACTTGTTAATTCTAACGTTAAAAAGGGTAATGTATACATCAACTTTCATTTTTTGCCTCGCGCTTCGCGCGAGAACAGATTATCTCAGTTTGTTGTGTAACTTCGCAGTGTCTCACTCTCACATCTGGCTCTAGGTTGGCAGCCCTGTGAATGCGGTTGGACATGAGCCCCTACACACATAAAATCGTGAGCCCCCTTAGGTTTTTGCCCCCAAATTCAAAATTGCTTCCGGCGCGCCTGGTATCGACCATCTTAATGAATGATCTTGGGTGCAAAATTTATGGTCGATCAAATCATAACACGCTTTCCCAGTTACAGTCAATGTTAAGCCCGAATTTCCTTTCCAGGTAAGCACCAGATTGCACCAATTCAAGTCCAAAAATGCAAAAGCTTCCTCCCGTGGGAGGGGGGACACCCCCCTCCCACACCCTCCCCCCGCTCAGTCGCTTCACTCCCTCGCAAAGTCTCACTCTCACATCTGGCTCTAGGTTAGCAGCCCTGTGAGTGTGGTTGGACATGAGCCCTTACACACATAAAATCGTGAGCCTCCTTATGTTTTGCCCTCCCCCAAATTCAAATTTGCTTCCGGCGCGCCTGGTCTCGAAATTGCACCATTTCAAGCATATAAATGCAAAATCTTCTCCGTGGTAGGGGGATACCCCCTCCCGAACCGGGACCAAACCCTCCCTATTCGGCTCTGCCCCAGCCCTCGGTAAATAAATTGACGAGCCCCACCGCCCCCCCCCCCCCCCCCCCCCCCCCCAACTGAGAGGACTTTCAAGCAATTTCCTCGGTCTCGAACATTTTTGGCAGGTCTCGGGCGCGAAAAAATTGGTCTCGGTCCGGTGATGGCAAATCATCCCCCCCAGGTGTAAGAACCTGTCTACGCCACTGCAACTGATGTATGCAAAGTGGATATGATGATAATAATAAATTACAAAACTTCAAACAACATGTAGAATGTTTTCCAGATAGATGACAACCAACGGTAAACGTTCATAAACTTCACATATACATAGCGAAATCGGTTTGTTGACAATATTCAAATTAATGTAACTTTCAAAGTTACTTATTTTTCGACCATTTTCCTCGAACGTTGACCGAAATTGTTCAAGATTTAAAAACGTTACAATGTACTATTTATATATATATATTTGAAATGTGAGGAGTTGACAGTTTGACGATTCTATCTGCAAACTGATAATGTCAAGAACACCATGGCCGCGTGCGTAGCATAAAAAGATGTAATCGATTGTAAAGTTGCAATTAATTGTAAGTTAGATCATGTGACTAAATGCGCAAATCTGATTGGTTGAAATGCGCAAATTTTCTGACTTACAATTGATTGTAACTAACAATCGATTGTATCTCTTTCTGCAACGGGGCCCTGGTCATACATTATTGTAATGAAATGTTTCCAATTCGGATTTTAAGGGGAATTACCCCGTAATTACTTGCGTCCTTCTTGCATTAAAGGACTTAGTTTTTTTTTTAAACCAGTATCATGATTATATTTGGTGTTGTTGTCATTTCAGTGACCCAAACTAATTGTTGGCGGTCCAGGCCAGCGCTAGCTCATTAAATTCGCCAGCAATTGCGGACGAAGTGATCAGGTTTTAATTTGTTTATGTACTACACATTGTGACAGGTTGCTCCATTAGGACAGGGTGCTCACGAATATTGGCAGCACATTTTTAAAGGGATAGTTGAGTTTTGGTATAGAGGGCGCTACACAAAATAACATTTTTTGTGAGATAATGAAAAACTGTGTAACATAATTCGAAAGAGCATACAATTTTAATGACAGAATAAACTTTATTTCATCAAAATCGGTTCAGAAATGGCTGAAATATCCATAAACATAACCATTTGTAATAATTGTGGGGCCCCACAATTATAAGATAATTTTGAACCAGCCGTTACATTTTTTTTTTTAAATGCTTCCTCTTTTCAAAGATTTACAAAGTGATCTCTCTATCTAATCACTATTTCAACAAAACATCACATGCACACTATTTTATTCAAAATGGTTGAAACCGATGAGTGTTTAGAGAGCGCCCTCTTAATTTTCATCGGCTCTTTTTGAATGATAACATGATTTTTACAGTAATCATTTTTAATTTGTTATTCCTTTCGAGCATGGTGGAGTTATAACTATTAGTTTGTAATGTAATGGTGCAGGTTTTGGTTACTAAAATTCAGTTTGACCAAAATTGTACTCTCTTTACCAAAACTCAACTATCCCTTTAATGAATAACGGCATTTTGCATTAAATAGTTACACCACTGTCTAAGGAATACAATCACTCTATAGCGACCACCTGTATATTAAATGGATCTAATAACTTTGTTTACATGTGCACAAAGTGATGAATGGTTGATAAAATGTGAATTTTTGTGTTTTGATAATTATGTCCACTGAGTAATGTGTGAAAATGTCACATTACATTATGTTATGTTAAATGGCCGAATAATGAGCGAAAATGCAAAGTGATATTTGCAGACTCATTGCACGGACTTTGCACACAGTAATCATAACTTTCCAGTGGATAATTAAAAATCCGAACACTTCAATCGTAAATATCTTTTGAACGAAAGGGAAATTCGAAAAACCCAAACATATTCCATGCTTCAATTGGTGATACGAATACAATGAGGTATATGAGAACCACTAATGTTCTGAGTAAAAGTTTTGTGAATTTTGCAATGTTACTAGATCCCTTCAATTCAAAGGAGAACGGCAGTGATTTATATTAAATAGTTACGCCACTGTCTAAGGAATACAATCACTCTATATAGCGACAACTTGTATATTAAGACCACAATTTTGATCCCCTTTACATTCTTTATGAAATGATTTCGCGTGTAAATCAACCTGTTATCTGTATAAAGACTAATTTTTCTGTCTCCCTTGGGTGGTCTGGACTCTGTTAGACTGTATAACGTCATAGACCTAATGTGGTGAGTCTATCACCGATACTCGAAACCATGTCGAAGACCACAACATAGACTTGGTACAATAAAGAACAACTTGATACACCGTACTCCTATAAAGTTTAATAGTCCACGGTGTTGATATAAATGCCAAGGTTTTTTGTTTTCTCAAGAAACATGGGCGTTTTATAATGAAGGAAGGAAAGCGAAAACCGTCATTTAACACGTGACAGTCGTGACTAATTGTAAGTACTTTAAAAACGCAGTCTAGATAGGGCCTCTTGTGCTGTAAACTAAGATACTGTTAACAGGCCGTTATCTTAAATGGATAGTTGAGTTTTGGCTGCACGAAATCATTTTATTGTGAGGTAATACAAAACTGAGTGTCAAATTTGAAAGATACAATTTTAATGACATAATAAACTTTATTTGATCAAAATCGGTTCAGAGGACGGCTGAAATCATAAATATAACCCTATTTGTAATTATTGTGGGGTACCACAATAATTCAATACTTTGAACCAGCCGTTGAAAAAAAAAAAATGCTTAACACTTTTCAAACATTTACGAAGATGTTTTTAAATAGTTGTTGATGATCTCTCTATCATGATTTTAACCAAACATCACATGCACAATTTTTAAATTTTAAAATGGTTGAAACCAATGAGTTTTAGAGAGCACCCTCTTGAGTTTTAACTGCTCTTTTTTTTGATACAGGCTTTTACTTAGTCGTTTGTAATTTGTTATACCTTTCGAGCATGGTGGTTATCACTATTAGTTTGTAATGTAATGGTGCAGGTTTGGGTTACTAAAATTCAGTTTGACCAAAACTGTACTTTCTATGCTAAAACTCAATTATCCCTTTTAAGTGTGTGTTGAATTTATTATAAATCGTGCATGTTTTGCAAAATAAGGAAATAAAGAAAAATTGCAAACGAACCAACATTACTCATTAGGAATATAGAAGAGTTAAGAAACAGTAGGCGTGATTAGGTAAAAGAGTAGATAATTATCTAAATTGTATACGTGTACAGAACGCAGCAGGTGTGATACAATGATAACCTTGAAATAATTCGAAAGTGATCAAATTAGAACCCAAAGTAACGAGTCGATTAGCTATTATTTTAACCAAACGTTATACAAGTATAATTATTTCATGACGTATTAACATTTTCTGTTCTCGATATCATTTTTTAATTGTTTTCTTCGTCATGACAACCGTATGTTGCCAGTGTTTTTTCTTCGCGGTTGCAATCAGCATCTAGGGATATTTGTTGTACGTCTCAATGTCTCAGCCATGGTCAACCGCATAATCTGAGATGTTACTATTATCTGTACATGCATGAATGTATTTTCCCCCACAGTAGTGAAGGTTACCATTCATAGGGTGGGATGGGATGGGGGGGGGGGGGGGGGGGGGTATTGATCCCCCTAGCGCGAAGCGAGTTACGTAATACCTATTCAACTGGGGGGGGGGGATGGATGAATAGATCATCCCCCCAGTTGAATGGGTATCAATGCATGTCTACGCCCGTGCCCCTTATCATCTAAAATGGCTCTAGTGACTTTGTTGACATGTGCAAAAAGTTATGAATGGTTGATACAAAAGTGTATTTTTGTGATCTGATATTTCCACTGAGAAATGTGTGACATTAGCCGCGTTAAATTAATGTTATATGGCCAGATACTAATGAGTGACATTCCCTAACTCATTGCACTGACTTTGTACACAGATATACCTTTCCAGTGGATAATTAAAATCCAAACACCTCATAACATAACTATCTTTAATCTTTTTAATATGGTAGGGGAAATACGATAAAACCAAACATGTTCCATG
Source organism: Echinarachnius parma (assembly GCA_037951105.1). Classification (NCBI taxonomy): domain Eukaryota; kingdom Metazoa; phylum Echinodermata; class Echinoidea; order Clypeasteroida; family Echinarachniidae; genus Echinarachnius; species Echinarachnius parma. Next base: position 2,416 of record JBAMJV010001334.1, on the reverse strand, counting down.
TTTGATGTGTCAATCTGTAAATACATAATACAACAAGGTATGGAAGGAATCACTAGAGTTCTAAGTAGTTTTGCGGATATGACAAATGTTACTAGATCCCTTGAACTCCGCCATACACACAGCAGCTAGCTCTCCTCTTCCCGACATAGGAGCCAATCAAAAAGATGGGCACAATTAGAGACACGCGTCAATTACTAATCAAATGCAGCTCGTCCGGCTATTTCGATCGTAGTGTCAATTAATTACTTCCTATTTCTAATCACCTTTTTTCCTAATCAGTCAATATGGTTGTAGATAAGGGTTAATGAGGTCGTATTAAAGAGGCCTTGGTCAGACTACTAAATGTCTGTTTAGTTGTGGAATAATTGTGTATCTCGTGATTCATGAGATTATGGGGAAATCTGAAATACGAAATTGAACATAGCTGGTGTTCCATCCATGTATGGGGGTGGAGGATCCAGTGGGAGGTTCCAGGCACAAACTGTTTTGATAGCCCGAAAAACAAATAATTATACAGAACAGAAAACGACTGAAACATAAACGAAAACAACAATAAAAAACAAAAGAAATTAAACAAACCCAAACAGAAACAAGACAAAACAAAGTCCCCAAAATACTAAATCACCTCGCTGCCCCTCCCCCCCCCCCCAAGAAATTATCGTGCCTGATAAATAGTCTGTTTAGAACTCTCCGATACCCTCGGGGAGTCTGCAGCCCCAGAGCCCGCCCCCGTCCCCCTCACATTTATAAAGCCAATTTTAAACTCCGGGTATATCTTAGAGTAGACAGAAAATCAGTAAAGACTGCCTCTATACCTCAATTTGATGGATTGTGGTAGGAGAAAGTCATACTGATCAGGAAAACCTCACTTGATTAGAAGCAAGTTATTTTGGCTAACCTAAGTATACAGCTGATTCCCTCTTGATTTGTGTTCCAGAATCTCTTGTATATTATATACACAGTTCACAACAGTCTCGCATATCGAGAAGGAGCTAATCATTGTAATCAATTATCACTACTACTGAAATTATGGGTTCTAGGACTACTACCCCCTGGACAACCAACCCCCCGGACAATTACCCCCCGACAACTTACCCCCCTAGGACAACTACCCCCCGGACAACTTACCCCCCCCCGAATTATTCCCCCCGACGATAACCCCCCGGAAAATTACCTCCCGGGACAACTACCCCCCGGACAACTACCCCCCGGACAACTACCCCCTGGACAATTACCCCCCGGATTATTTACCCCCCGGATGATTACTCCCAGAAAATCACCCCCCGGTCGCTAACTCCCCGGACAACTACCCCCCTGGAATTCCTCCCCCTCCCCCCCCCCCCCCCCCCCCCCCCCCACCAAGACAATCCCCCTCCCCTCCCCCCAAAAGACAATTACTCCCCAAGACAACCACCCCAAGCAAAATATGTGGATCTCTCAGGCCGGTTTGGGCTTAATTGGGGGTGCCTATGGGCAATTTCCACGCCAAAAGTGGACATAAAGTGGAGACATCAAATGAGGATTATTTCTGATCTTGTTTATTTTTTCTGGATTATTTTTTCATAAATCATGATCACATAATGATAATCTTTCAGTTTACATGATAAAAAAAAATATTGGGCGTCTCCTGATAGGAGAAACAGACACCATACATGAAACTATACACATGGACTACACAGTGCCTATTTCTAGATTTTCTTCTCATTTTTTGCAATCCTTTCTAGTATTTTTCTGTTTTAGGTACCAAATTGGATGATTGAATATAACAATATGTGATTCAGATGACAATTTCAGTCTTTTGAGTGCCATAAAGTATATTTTTAATGAATCAAAAACTCTGTCCTTCCGTTACTGTCCTTCCGTTACCGACAGTGAAGCAATTAACTTCTTGTAATTAATATACCAATAGACATATTTTGTTAAAATAAGTGTTGTAATACTCTTTGAACATTACGGAATGGACTATGAGCCAATACTAACATAATAGTCCTCTCAACTTACAGAGATTGGATCATAACTAAAGCAACTTGAAAATCATGTCCATTTTGCGTCCTTCCGTTACGGCCTCATTAGTGTCCATATCTAATTAACGTAATGTAACAAAATAATTTTAAAATAGGAAATCAAAGGTGTCACACCAAGATTCTCAGAAAAGTAATTTACAATGATGAATCATAAGCAGGATCCTGGAATTATTTGTTTAATTTAAAAATTGCGTCTGAATGTCCTTCCGTTTACCGTGGAAATTGCCCCTATATTCAAAAAACGGGACCAAGACAACTGGTTGAGTCGTGTAAGTGTGTGTGTGGGGGGGGGGGGGGGGGGTCCTGTCGCTGATTTAGACCACTGTTTTAGTTTTGTAAAGCAGGGAGTTGGGGGTCGTCAAATGTCAAATGGGGCCGATTGCTGCCCGAGA
>JBAMJV010001333.1:0-22001 GCA_037951105.1 Echinarachnius parma | reverse complement strand
CCCGACACACACACAATATTGTATGCCACATTATGTATGATCCAACAACATAGCCTATAGCCAAGAATGAGTCCCGAGGGGGCGATGCTACCTAGGGCTGGGGCAGAGCCAAATAGGGAGGGTTTGGGAGGGGGTATCCCGCTCCCACGGAGAAGATTTTGCATTTATATACTCGATATGGTGCAATTTGGTCCACGTCACACAAGCAGCCAGAGCAATGCCAGCCTACACTGGAACTACGTGGCCCGGTACAGAACAAATACTCACTCCAGACCATGCGCAAGTTACACAACAAAGTGAGATAATCTGTTCGCGCGCGAAGCGCGCAGCGAAAATTTATAGTACCAGGTAGATATATAAATTACTTTTTTTAACGTAAGAATTAACAAGTCTTAGCTCATATAATTAATTTTTTCTTTACCACTCGTATACAGATACACACACAAAAAATATATATATCCTTCTCTAAAACCGGGGGGGGGGGGGGATGATTGTACATGTCATCCCCCCACCTTGTGAGGTGGGGGGGGGGGGGGGGGGGGGGGGAGTCATACGGCTATAATATATATCTCCCCCCCCCCCCCCCTTCCGGGCCCCCGTGATCGACGCCCAAGCCATGTTATTCGATGCATCTCACAGGATCTCACATGTCTAATAAAGATATTTGGAAACTATATTTCCAAATTCTTCTCCGGATACCGGCATAAAACACTCGTTACTCGTTACTAGTATAGACTATCAACTGGTATATTTCAGACCCAAAATCATCATCATGGGTTTTTTCTTTCTTTTATAAATCTGACTTCGTCTAAATTGAGCGGTTAGTAAGTGTAGGACTGTATACTTAGAGACTGATTTGTATGCCTCCGCCAACGAAGTGGGCGGGGGCATTATTCCGGGTCTACAATACTATAGAGTGACGAGTGATATAATATATTAATATATTAAAGGTGGGGGTGGGGGTTTGGCCTGTATTATTATCCCAAAAATATTTAGAGTAAACAAATATTAAAAGTTCCCTGCAATACAAACTCAAGTTGCCTTCAACTATTGTGTATTAAATACATCAACTATTTGTTAACTATAGATTTGACCTACATAATGTTTTGTATATTTTACTAAAACATTTTAGCAATTATTTTTCTTCAGTTTGCCAAGGCCCATCTCTAAAATAAAAACTCTCCAGAGTAAAAAACCATACAAAAGCTTATCTGGCCATGTGTTTTGAACTGGGCCGGTAAATAGGTGGTGCTGTTACATCTGTACAACATGCATGGTACTTAAAATGAGCGCCAAACTTTTAAAACAAAGGCTACATTAATATACTTGGGGTCAAAGTAAAGACTATTTAGGTGACTACAGATTTAAATTCAGAACAAGGAATTTGAATCTGTCATTGTTATGTAAATTTGAATTCCTTACCACCAAGTACCCGATTTTGCACGGTGGAGGTGGAGGGGAGCATGAGGAGGGGAGCATAAATTTGAGAACATAATAGAAAGCTATGTAGAAAGCAATGAGCATACGATGAGGGGAGCATAGATTTGGGAGCATAATAGCATGACTGTGTACTGGACAAATACCATGTATTCAAGTGCATGTAGAATCACACAAAAGACTTCTTTTGCCTTTTGTGAGTTGGTCATGCAATTAATTAGGTCAAGTGCCCACTTAAAGATCCCACTGAGAATCAATTTGAAAGATTTATCCTACAAAATAAAACAAGATTGGCTATGCGATTTTGCATGGTGGTGGAGGAGGAGGGGAGCATACATTTGAGAGCATAATAGAAAGCCATGGAGAGAGAAATGAGCATAATATGACTGGGGGAGCATAGATCTTATAGGCATTTCCCAGAAACAGTTTACCAGAAGTGACAAGTTCATGTATGAACTTGACAACATAATAATAATAAACTAGTATGAAGTTGTATTTTAAGGATACTCAAACATACGTAAACTTTATACAATAGAAACATTTTCTCATCTAACCTTCTCTCGCTTTTCGTTATATTTTGACATATATTTGTTGACACACCTTATAGTGTTGTTTCAAATTGACATCATATTAGTAGATTCCTCATCCAATATCATTTCTAATAATGTTTTCACGCGTTTGGATAAAGATACTTTGACTTGGAGTACATTTTGTCATGATCTCTTGTATTGTGCATACCTAAATATTGTACAAAAAGATGATTGCACAAAATGACATTATCATATATGAAACATAGCAAATTATATACCAAACGAAAGGTGCAATCACGCTTAATTGAATTATGCATACAACATTTCACTAGGTGGATAAGATTTTTCTCCAGTGGCGATTTTTTAATGGTACTTTTTTTGTCTCATTTTCGTCATATTTTAGCCCATTCTTTTGACACACCCTGTACAGTTGTTTTTAAAACAGCACAAATGGAATCCTGATACCATATCCTTTCCAAAAATGTATACTTTTATGGGTCTTGGATGTAAATTAATAACAATATTTTGACTTTAATACAATTTGTCATGATCTCTTGAAAATCCCTCAGTGTAACGCTTACTGGCCCAGTTCAAAACACATGGCCATCAATGCCTTTCTTGTCATTATCATGGTTGAGCTTATCAATGCCTTTCTTGTCATTATCATGGTTGAGCTTATCTGACATAGCAACTGTTATTGAAATTGAAAGGGTGTCAGTTAGAATAGTATTCAAGCATGTGATGCTATTGTAAGCAAGCCCTCACTTACTGAAAAGATGAACAATACAGGGTGGAATGTAACTTCTCCCAAGGTGCATGAGGTTTGTATGGAAACATGCAGTGCATGTTATTGTGAGCATGTTCTTTTGTAAGTACATGTATGTGTTTTTTGTTCATCTCTGGTTACTTGACCAGTGATTAAGAGATGCCCCCTTGCCGTGACCCACCATTAGGATCCCCATCCCTTGAACTATTCCATTTAGGGTATTAAGCCTAAAAATTAAAGATTCACTTTGCAATTTACATCCACATTTGGACATTTCTAAACGGCTAAATCGCCAAAGGGCCCATCATGTAACTATGCAGGCTTTATCTTTTCGATTTAGCCGTTTAGTAATGTCCAAATGTGTATGCTTTCTTTAGTGAATGCACATTTCAAATGAGTTTGTTTTTAGTAACTATATTCATGTATCCCTTCCATTTATTATTTTATTATTATTATTTTTTAAAATTTGTATGGGGGGTGACGTGAATCTATGAATGCTTTCATTTTTTAAAATCTTATACTAATTGTATCTCTTATTGTATTGCCTTTGTCCAAATATTGGAGGCACTTACCCCTGTGCCCCCGTGCCCCCCCCCCCCCCCCCCTCTCATTTAGCTTCGACACTGGATAGAGCTAGTAAGTAATGTAAGTAGCATACCCGGTTGCATGAGACTGAAGATTACTGGTTCATCGGCACACTCTCATTATCACGTGGCATGCAAAAGAAAAAAAAGGGGGATATGTAGGCTATTGTTTTGTTTTTATGTTAAATGCATGGCGGAGGCCCATGCCCCCATACATCCCCGTCAGCGGGGTAGTGTGTATGGTCGGACAGTGGGGTGGGGGGGGGGGGGGGGGCACTCAAATGATTTCCCCCTTATGTTTGTCAGTTTAACTTGCCAACTCCCCCCCCCCCCCCCCCCCAGTAGCTACGCCACTGATCCCCGTCGTATTCTCTAGATAATTATTGGCATGGGGTCATGTATACACTACTGCCCATGCACCGTATAGTTACTCCTTGGTTGAATACGTGCAAGGCAATCGGCCAAATAAATATAGGTTTTAACTTTTATTATATTTGAACAGAATGAGGATTATATGGATATTACGAGCGAGCCACGTACGTGATGACGTCATATGTCATAATTAGGTTTCACATAGCAGTGATCAGATGGTGTTTTTTTGAAGGACTTCCTCAAGTGGCGTGCAAAACGTGAACTGTATGGGTGCAGCCGCCTCTGTTACATGTTGTAGTGTGTTAGGTTGCTTGCTCTTTTCTACATTCATGAGTATTTAAACCAAAAATATCGTAAAACTGCAGCAGACGAGTGCTTAAGTCTATCTTTATTGAATTTTTCACGATTCATACTTTTATTCAGAACAGGAACAAAACGTCTTTCTAAATGGAGTACCAGCAACAACCAGCAAATGCGGTGAGTACAATTTTGCTTATTATGATTACTATGATTATGATATATACTGATAATACTAGGTTCAGTACTTATCTTCTAAACAATTATTAAGGGGTGAATGTATTTGTGTACTATTCTGCATATATTATAGATTAAATATTATTATAAAATGAGTATCAAAATATTACAACAGATTTCGGCTGTATGGATTGCAACATAATCATGATAATAGAGCGTAATCCTCAATGCACCAATACAATACCTATTCACAATATATCTTTTTGGAACGGATGCATGTATTAAGTAGCGTTTGGAATATTTTTACCACGTACTCGTAAATACATTTTACAGAGAGTGTCACCCCATACATGCATGCATGTATTTGCATAGTGATTTTATATACTGCCAATATTGACTCGTCAGTAAAAAGGTAAATTCGGGGGAGGGGGAAAGTGAAACATTTCTCCTGTTATCCCCCCCCCCCCCCCCATCTTGGGGAGAAAAGGGAAATACATAATTACCCATGTTATATTTGGCACACGCCTATCTCCCCTCCCCCCACCCCCCCCCCCCCCCTTCATGAGTGAGACCCACCAACCTTGCCTCGTAAACATTTTATAATATGGTTTAAATAATTCTGACTAGGCCAATAATAACAGACTGATTTCAAAATACATGTAAGCTCCTACAACGATGATTTGTGACAGTGACAGTGGAAACTGAACATTATTATAATATATTCGCTTGTAGTATTATGTTTTTGATATACGATATCATATTTTGAGGGAAGGTATATATTACAATGAAGATTAGTTTGCTCCATATATAGGCTCTATAACTTTGTCAGCGGTTATCGAAATCCTGTCTCTCCGTTCTGTTTTATTTTTCTTTGGTAAATCAAATTGTAGTATTATTTTAGTGGTACGTTTGGACCCCCGTGAAGTCATTAACCAATTCAACATAACATAACAATAATGTGTATATATACCACATTGCGTTAGCATAATATACGAACTGTAATACTGGCAGTTTGAAATCTCGAAGAATCGATGATATAAATATACTTACAACGGCGATTCTCATTTCAATGCGTCACACCCCATTTCATAAAATGTTAGTGATGACATAGAAGAGCATTCAATATCGCGCAATATGGGCTCTGATTTTTATCATATTATGAGTGGAGGGTTTACCTAGTAATGCCTACTATGACTATATACTATATTTCTCCGACGTCCGATATCTGAATTTAAATTATACACCCCAAATCAGTCTTTATTTTGACCGGTTCTGTAGTTTCTTAATCTATCTCCTTGCATCGACTCCTTCGCCATAATCCATGTAGATGGGACAAGGGAAGTTTAGTATGGTCCGAGTGATTGGGGCCGGGGGGGGGGGGGGCACGAGCCTCCCCCGAGCACCCCCGGAGCTACGCCTCTGGATATGGTGGTGTGCCCCCCCCCCCAAAAAAAAAAAAAAAAAAAAAAAAAAAAAACGGCGATTATTCCTGACTACATAATGGCTATACTGACAGGATGAAATGGATCTGGATTTCATTTAACTGGTGAAAATATATTAATTAGAGAAATAATTTACAGCAATTGTATGGGAAATGTTTAGGAATATTGCATATCAGTATCAGTGGCTTTATAGTGTCATAACATTGTATACATTTCAGTTTCTATATGACTTTAATAGGAAATAACAAATATATCTCAAAAATGTTAATGACACTTATATAGCCTATACCGTAGTGAAACCAACAGTTCGTCTTACAACGGTATACAAGGGTCATTATTAACATTAAACATCAGATATTATAAGTACGGTTAATTTGATGACTTTTGCTTTCTAATAAATTTGAAGAAAAGAAAAAGAAGAAAATAATCAACGAAATGTTATTTCCTTGTGTCATGATAATCGTAACTGATTTTGATCCTATATTAGCTCGTTACAACACAATGTGATACATTCAACCGCATAAATGGCAGGAAGTAAGGAAGGAAACAATTATCACAATCATTGGCCTATTTCTCAGTGGGCATAAACTGCAGTTGAAGAGTACTCATCATGCAGGCTCATCATGAACTATAAAATGTATATTGTCCTAACATGGTCTTCTCTATCGTGTCTATATAACAACTATCAATCGCGTCGTACGCCATTTATTGTTAGTTAATTATTGTGATGCAAAAAGATACTGCTGGAAATTATGTTGGTTACATTTGTATATACAGGGTGGCCCCCAAAAAACGGAACGGGGCACTTCCCAAAATATAGTACCAAACTAATTATGTCCATCGGATAGGGTGTCTTTTCCAATGAAGAATGATACCAAGAACAGTCAATTTGGTCGTGGAGTTTTTGTTTTAGGGCGCTGTGAGTGACACCATGTCAGGTTCCCATTTTTGTCAATTTTTACCACGTCAGTGCCCGATAAATTGCGCTACCTGCTCGTCAGAGCATCGAGCAACATGCCCATTCTCTCGGTACACGACTGAATGCACACTAACAATAGCGCGCGTATTGCTCGTTGCATGACGGGCAGTAAGTGCGATTTAACAGGCATTGACTTGGTAAAAAATGACAAAAATGGGAACCTGACATGGTGTCACTCACAGCGCCCAAAAACAAAAACTACACAACCAAAATGACTGTTCTTGGTATCGTTTTTCATTGGAAAAGACACCCTATTCGATGGACATAATCATTTTGTTACTTTATTTTGGGAAGTGCCCCGTTCCGTTTTTTGGGCCACCCTGTATAGTACTGAATAATTATAGTTGCCATAAATATAATCTTTAAACCGTTTGTTCATGTAATACAATTATTTTCAAACTTTCTTTGGATCCAATTCTCAATTTAGCCAGGTGCACCGCCTGCCTACTCCCCACCTCAGCAACAACAAGCCGGTTATCCGCCACCTCAGGCTGGATATCCGCCACCACAGGCTGGATATCCGCCACCACAGGCTGGATATCCGCCACCACAGGCTGGATATCCGCCACAACAGGCTGGATATCCCCCACCCCAAGGCGGCTATCAGGCGGGATATCCGCCGCCTCATGACGGCAAACTACCACCACAGGCAGGATATCCGCCACAGGCCGGCTATCCGCCGGCACAACCGGTTCCATCGGCGACAGCAACAACAGTGGTGGTGCAGCAGCCTGCGCATGTCCAGAGGACGGTTGTGGTCCAAGAAAGGTAATCATTAAATTTTCACCTATGCAGTATTGTGATAACTATTGCCATATATATTGGAGACTTAGCTAATAATTATAATATAATGATAGGGTTATAAAAACTGTTCAAAGTAGTTTGCTTATAAATATTGCCCGCCAATAAGGCAGTATGGGGGTTCGAAGCAAGGGGTGGGTGCACGGAGCCCTCGGCTTATCAGACCCTGGTCACAGTCTTGTCCCCCGCTAATTGTCCCTGCCTACAACGATGCCTAATGCAGGCCCGAAGACATGATTTTTCAAGGAGGGGGGGAGGGAAGGGGGGGGGGGGTGTAATTTACTACTACATCTACATAAACAGAATGACGTCATCTCAAGCACCATGAGATTTGTAGCGTCTCCTTATTTTCCGGCCTATATATTACAGTGATTACAGTAGTTCTTCAATATAGGCGTTCGATTTGCATGTTTTACTCTCAGTGACAATATAAATTAGATACATACATATTTACGTGCATGCATCATTGAATAGTGTAATGGAACATGCACTAATTAATTCCTATGTGAGTATGAAAGTTCATCTGTATTCATGGTAATTCATAAGAATGTATCCTTTTCGGAGGTATATATTTGTATTGTGATCAAAAGTTTAAAATGGATAATAAGCAAATAATTACCATTGGTGAAGGTGATGGGACAAACTATCACTTCCGAGGCGATCTGGATGTAGCTATCTTTCCGAAGCGAAACTGAGGAAAGTATCACGTGATTAACTTTTGACCTATCGTAGAGCAAGATTCTTAGTATGTGGAATATAATATGTGTTACATGCTTTCGTCTGACAGGCCACAGGTGAACCACCTTCTCCATCTGATCATCAGTCTCTTCTTCTGGCCGTGGCTCATTGTCTGGCTCTGCCTTGTAAGTATATATGAAATGAAATGAAATGAAATGAAATGAAATGAAATGAAATTTATTTACCAATTGAAAACATTTACAATATAATACAAAGATTCCACAAAATTAAATCTTCTTGGTAAAAAAGGAACTAGTTATATAGCACAAAATGCTAGTTGGTCTAGCCCTTATAAAAATATGCATTGAATAAGTATTGGAATTAAAAGCACAATAGACAACGCAGTTGTCATATAATCATAATGTACGTGCTCATACAAAATACAGAATCAAGAATGCCAAACATATTGAAAAGAATCATTTCGAATGTAACAAATAAACTTTCAAAAATTTACGAAACGTGTGTCTTGACATTTTACTTTTTAAATTATTTGGAAGTTCATTCCATATTTTTGGTCCGATATATGAAATGGATTGTATCGGCATCATCATTACTAAAACGTAGTGAACGTGCGATCGAAACGCCCCTTTTGATCAGGGAGGCAGGGTGTGGAAGACAAAACTTTACAAATACAATAAGAAACATAAGGGTAAACTTTCTATATAAAAATAAAGAAATACTTATTTTTACCCTAAATATGTGGCATAAGGGTAATGTCCCAGTCCACATTGCGGACATATGATCGAAAAGCCCCTATTGATCGGGGAGGCACGGTGAGGTATACTATACTTTTAAGAAACATAACTTGGGTAAAAATTCCGAACAAAATAATAAAGAAAGTGTATGGTGCATTTCGCCTAAGACTAAAGAGGCTTCAAAGTCTTCAACGTTTTTAAAATATTTTTTATTTGCATCAGGGGTGACGCTATACCCCGGAGCTATACGAGGGCCTGTATGGTTCAGGTACCCTTGACCAAAGATAATTGCAAAATCATATCATAAAAATCAACATACTTGCGTGGGCACCTAAATTGAGAAGTCCTGGCCCCATATTCATAAAACCCCAAGTCCCCACTAGCTTAGTTCCATGCTTAGTCTATTTCAAATGATACGGTTTAGAGAGCAACAAGCAGTTTCCTTGTCCCCCACTATCATGACTATAGGGTTAGCTGGTTCAGCCTTATGTATACCCACCAAGTTATCACCCTAGTTAGCAATCAAAAGATCATGTTTTTAATATAGCCACATCATCCAAAATTACTGTAGTATGAAACTAGGCTAGTGAGCTTTTATGAATATGGGTCCTGTTTGAGGATAATGCCCAGCGCAGACAGAGCCGACTCGACCCGATCCGACTGGTTTTCAGCCTGGTTAAATCAGTATGCGCTGCATCAGGACTCCGGTTTTTCCAGTCAAGTGCCAGTCGATGGTCATTCGAGGCCGATTCAACATGTTGGATCAGCTCCGACTGAGCGAAACTGACTCTAGCCTGACTGAAAACCAGTCGGATCGGGTCGAGTCGGCTCTGTCTGCGCCGGGCTTAAATAAACGCATCTTACTCCACTGATGCCATTAACCTGTTCCCTACTATAGATTGTGCAGTCCCTACTTGTAGAATTAATACAGAGGACACCGGGTTCCCGTATAGGCAACGGACTTTCAACTCGTAATTGATTTGAAGTATGCCTATTACACGTATTTCAAGTGATAATATTATTATTTGTTTACTTATCTTTTTTCTTTTTTCTCTCTTTCCAGTGCCTTGCTGAATAAATCGCACCAAACAAATAAAGTTGCAACCACAATACATTCTACAGACCTATAACTGCATTGTATGCCGCGGATCAAGTCAACTCATGATGTAAACGACGTATAGGCTGAGCACAACCCTGCTATTTACACTTATAATAGGATAAAACATATATAGGCCTAACTACACGTCAAGGAGAGTTGATAATTTTGTATCGTAAAATAACTTCAGTTGAATATTAACAACATAATATAAATCAAACATATCGAACTATTTAAAAAAAGTTTTTGTATATGGTAAATCATTTTAATACCGAATATCTTTCTTGTCAAATACTGTATATATCATTTGCATAGGATACTTAAAATGTTCATTTTGATCATATATATGAAACGGGAAGAGTAGTTAAATCAAATAGAGCTGATATAATATTCTTACGGCGGATCCTTGATTATACTACCGTATACGAAAAAAAAACACCGCTTATAATAATATTATAGCTGCCTGAAATATGATTTGGCCCGAATAGGGTGGTAGTTTTCCCGGATTTGACGTGAATTTTTTTAGTATTACCGTGCTTAATTAAAACTCATTTGCTGAGTTGCAATTATATCATACCAAAAAAAATGGGTACATTACTTCATGCGGGACTATTTTTCTTAGTATTTACAGATAGTGTTGTCACGGACGTTGGGAGCGGTCGACACTGTTTGTTATATTTTTGTGTTTCTTTTCTGAACTTTGTGTCAAGTCTCAATTTTTCTAATGATGGCAGTCTCTTGTATTTGTATGTCATCTCTTAAAAATTGTCATTGGAAATTATCCATTTTATTCCATTCATTTTATAGCGGCGTAAGTCTTCTGTGGATTGTGCGTGTGCGTGTGTGTGTGTGTGTGTGTGCGTGTGTGTGTGTGTGTGTGTGTGTGTGGAGGGGTGGGAGGGGGGGGGGGGGGGTGATTGAATAGAACCGCTTACAAATCTATACAGGTCCGTGTATTTTATATAATTTGTTTTGGTAATTTCACGTACAAAATGTTTGTAAATGTATATGTCACTAGTATAATTTAGAACACAGAAATGGAAGCAAAATAAACAAAAACAGACAATAAGTTATGTGAGTGAGAGCCGAGAATGCCGAGGATGTGGAGGAGTGGAGGAGTGAGAGGGGTATTGAGGGGGTGGGAGGAGGAGGAGGAGAGAGAGAGAGAGAGGCAGAAAGATGGGGGAGATAAAGATGTGCTGAACGTAACCCCGTTATCATAATATGTGTATTTTTATTGCGTCACAATTTTAATAAACTCCATTTGAGACATTTATACAGTAATCACACTGGCGTGTTTTATGTGTCGACTCTTTGCATGCAATATCAAGTCCATTATGGCAAATTATGCACAAACTTGAAAATATTATACTGTTATATCATGTAGTTCATAATATGCCTACTTCTTTAAATTGTATACATTTGTACTTCAATTTAGTTCCGAGAAGCCGAGAATGTGCCAATGTCGACTTCAATTTCGTCTACCGTATATTGTCGACCAATTATAAAAAAAGTCCGTTCAATTTAGTTGTTCGTCACGCATTTCGTCGATTACAATTCAAATTCGTTGGCCACATTTGCTAAACACACCTGTGACTGACGAATTTGAATTGTAATGGACAATTATGTGTGAAAAATTTGTACTTTTTGTGAAATTTGTGCAATAGAAGAAATTGAAGTTGGCATTGGCAAATTCTTGGCTTCTCGGGACGAAATTGGAGTAAAACTGTATAAAATCAAATGAAAAAAGTGTTAAAATGGACAGGAAAACCTATATGCCTGCTTCTTTATAAATGTATTCACCTTCTTTATTATTATTTATTTTGTACATGCACTTGTAACTGTATTATAATAGAAATGTTTCAGTTCGTGAAGATATTAAGACGAAACAATGTTATCCTCATAAGTATTAGAAAAATACGGCTCCTGCTTATAGCTATGTGTGTATGTGCGTGCGTGTGCGCGCGTGTACGTGTGTGTGTGTGTGCGCGTGCGTGTGTTTATGTACTGTATGTATGCACGTGTGTATTGGTAGGTCTATGGTGTCTGTGTGTGCGTGCGTGCGTCTTTTATAACCCGGCGATTTGCGAAAATCTATCGTTATGGAGTCACGTGACATTTTTTCTAAGAATAACATGCTTAAATTGCTTATTTTCGTTAATATAGGTTCTCCCGCCCAATTTCGTCAAAACAGCACTCAAATGGTCATTAACAGCACGCAATTTAGAACGAACTTGAATGAAGATCACGATCGTGTTTCAATTAGCAAATTATTTCATTCAATTTGATTTTTGGACTGTGCTATTGCCAACTTGTGTCAAACTGAATTGAAATAACACCATTCAACTTAGAAAATCGTGTGAAGAGCATTCGATTTCGTCTATAAATGTCAAATGTAGGCGTTTATACATTCTATTTCGTCTTAGGGCGAACATCTTTGGAATGTGCGCAATCCTATTCATTAATTTAGTTCTGATCGTTCTTATTTGAATGCTAGATGTGCTAAAGAAGGACGCCTGAAAACGAAATAGAAAACCCAAATCGGTCCGAAATCTAAGGTCAAGCGAACTGGCACGAATTTGAACGACGGATGTGTATTGCCAAATTGTTTGACATTCTAACCAATTTGAATACGTTGTCGTTGCAAACTGAATGCAATTTGACGAAGATGAATGTTCTGGAGTTTAAAATTGAACAGTGTAAGCAGCAGGTTTACAAAAACCACTCGAACTTGAATGACATATAATGAATATGCCCGCTATTTTGACGAAATTGGGCGGGAAAACCTATATGTACACAACATGGGGGAAGAGATAAGACATTGGTTTTTTCTCTAGCTTTCATTATAAATGTTTATTGGCGGCAAACAAATGTGGAATAATAGTTCGAAATGCAATAAAACAATAAAACGAATAAATAACATGACTACAAAACGGTGAAGGAACATAATGATAAAAAACAATCGAAAATATTAGGCATAAACAGGCCCTTTCAAATGTGTTTGATTAACTATTATTCCGACTGGTCTAAAGAATGTAGTATTGATATATTATGTTCAATATCACAAATGTAATGATGTATGGCCCCAAAATGGATTTGTATGACCTTGTTTGCATAATTAACCACACGTATGTATACAAATGAGTTACTACAAAGTGACAGTCATGCATGCACATTTTCTCGGCGATCGGGCGTTTTATACGGCCGAGATCTGAAAAGGGGAATAATCCACCCCCCCCCCCCCCCCCTTCAGTATAAGTATTATATTTCGAATAGCCTGGCCATTTTAGGGTTGAAGAGCAATAACAGTATTATGAAACGCCCCACACACAACAAATGAAAAATACGCTTTTAATACCCAGGTATAGCAAGCCAACGTTGGATCAACCTTGGAATCTCGCAACTCGTTGGATGTTGAAATCTGGTTGGATACCAACGTTGGTCCAACGTTATAAACTCGAAACCCATAATACGTTGGACAAACTTGTTGGACCAACGATGGATCAACCGTTGTACCAGCGTCATTTGGGCGTACGCAACACATCACTGGTCCAACGTTGCCAGTCAACGTTAGAGCAACGTTGCGAGAAAAAAATGGCCAGCATTGGTCCAACGATGGACCAACGTTTGTTTGCTACCTGGGTACCTACCATGTGAAATTTTATATATTGAAATTGAAATTGAAACTTTATTCACCATTCCGTTAAAACCATTACATTCAAGGTAAATCAACAAGAAAGCATAACAACAAAAGGTACAATAGTGATAAAATACAAACAAAGATTTGAGTACATTACATTTAAATATGGAAATGGAAGGATCTTCTAAAAGTAGGAAATCAACTTATAAACTGAAGATCCAGAGAATAATATTATTAACAGTTACTGTAACTCTTCTCTTCACAACCTTGAAGAGGATGAAACGGATAAAACAAAAACAAATACACCAAACAATATTAAGTATATAATTATATAAATAAATTAATGCAATAAATGAATTATACTTAATTCTAACCTTAATCTTAACCCAAACCTAAAGACATAACATCAGCCTTACACAATATTGTGACTATTTACATTTGATCATGATACAATAATAAATAATTATCTTCCTTCATAAAATTATGTAACAAGTATTTCTTCAATTTCATTTTTAAAATGTTTGTGGTTCTACTAGTAATTTATTCCATAATAAAGGCGCTTTAGATATGAACTTTGCGTTTGTGAGTGAAGTTTTTTCCAACTTTAACTAGAAATTTTCACACAACACCTTGAGGACATATCAGATAACAATAATATATCTTGTATCAACCACTCATCACCTTTTGTAAAGTTACTAGATCCCTTTAATATCATATCTATCAATACAAATTTCAATTTGACTTATATCTTTATTACCAGAATATTAAATATCATCATATTATGTGTCTTTTCATAGTTTAATTGTAATTTATTTGCTTTTATCCAATTACTCACTTTACACAATTATGTCCACTATATACTGTATATCAGGGGCGTCGATCACGGGGGATGGGGGGATATATCCCCCCCAATATTTCAGGTGGGGGGGATGGCCTGTATTATCACCCCCCCCCCCCCCCCCCAATATTTGGGGTTCAAAAATATATAATAACATTAAAATTAAGGAGCATTGCCCATCTCATGAATGGAAGTTGTTACTATAGTCTTCTTTAAACCACTTTTTGATAATGCTAAACTGCCCAAATCCAAAATCTTCCGGGGCTGCGCCCCTGGAACCCCCATTAAGGTTATTTGACCCAGTACCAGCCATGTACTCATTAAATAGTTTTATTCAGGACTTCTCTCTTGGCAAACTTTCAGGCGACCCTGGCCCACTGTGCGTTAGCGCTTCGCTCACTAAAATTGAGCTAACTATAATTCAATAGTTAATTGTTTTTCTGGATATTACAAATCCCAAAAGCTTCCGGGGGCTTCGCCCCCTGGACCCCCAATATCCTTTCCAATGTGGGTATCCCTTGACTTATTCTATTCAGGGTTCCATCAGGATGATTTCAATGGACAGTATTAATCTATCAGGCTAAAATTCATCCAGACTTGGACAGTGCCCTCAGCATAACAGGATGCTTGCAATTTACACTTAATAATCTTCCAATCTCTAAACAGCTAATTCAAAAGCCAATTAACTAAAGAATAGTTAACTCTATATTTGCATATAGACAACATCTTTATATCTGGATATTACAAATCCCAAAGCTTCCTGGGGCTCCGCCCCCTGGACCCCCAATAAGCTTCCCAATGTGGGGTATCCCATGACATGATGCTTGCAATGTGCACTTAATAATCTTCCAATTTCTAAACAGCTAAATTCAAAAGCTTTGCCCCCCCCCCCCCCCCCCGAGCCATAAAAACCCGGGCACGCTGCTGGGTTGTCGCTTCGCTCCCTCGCCAGAGATGGTCAAAATGACGAATTATCCCCCCCAATGGCGAGAAGAAATCGACGCCCTTGCTGTATATTGCTTTCTTTCTAATACATAATTTCTACAAAAGTCATGAATGACTCCCCTTACCCCATACAAATGTAACTTATCAAGAAGAATTTGGTGGTTTATTGAATCAAAAGCTTTTTTAAAGTCTACAAATTCCCCAACAATTACTTCTTTATTTTCAATTGCTTGTAATGAATTCATTAACAAATCTAATAGGGCATGAGATGCAGAATGCTTGGCTCTAAAACCAAATTGCTTTGTGTACAAAATATCATTTTTCCCAAATGGAATAACAATCTTTTATAAATACATTTTTCAAATATTGTTGAGAATAGAGGCAATAGTGAAATAGGTCTATAATTTGAAAAAATGTCACTTGGTCCTTTTTTGTGTATTGGGATAACTTTGGCTAGTTTCAATTCATTTGGTACATTTCCTGATTGAATACATTGATTCAAAATTATATTCTGAACAATAAATGATGTAATCTGATCATAACCAGGGGCCTTCCCATTTTAAAAATTTAAAAACATAATTCATTATTTCTTTCTCCGTAATGTGTTTAAAGAATGCGCTATTGTCAAAATTGCCATTTAAAAAATCTTTATGTGAATAATTACAAGATAATTACAAGGCTCCAGCAATTTCATTTCCAACATTAATAAAATATTCATTAAATAATTGTGATATATCTTGTGGGTTTTCCAATAATACACTCCTATGCTTAAAAAACATGCTGCTGGGTTTTTGACTTGTTTCTATGTAATACTCATTGATCGTTTTCCCAAGTTTTCCCCATGTTTCCTTTAATGCCAGCAAATTTATCTTTAAAGTGGACTTCCACACGATTTCAAGCTTCTAATGATTGAAAGACAGATATTCTAGGTCAATAAACACAATTTTGTATGAAAAAAGTATGATTGTGGGTTCTTATAATTGGCTTTGAAATTCTAATGACATGCACAAATTCGCGAGCGAGCTTGTTCTATCACACAATGCACCAATTTGTGACGTGCGACCCTCACTTATGCGCCTATCTATGTTTTTACACTGCAGCGAATGTGTTCTTTTGATCGGACCAATACAATGCTCGAGCATGAATAGTTTAGTCCACGATGCGCCACTCAACCGTGCCTTTGAGCATTACTGCATTGTTGAACTGTTTGAAAATACTTGCCTGCCCGAAATTGTAACACGTTTGGCTTTCATTGGAATTTGAATAGACACAAAGTCCTGTAAACGTGGTTATTGAATTTGCTGGCTCTGCATGACCGGCTATTATGAATGACACATACAGTGATCACAATGCAGTGGCACCGGATTCAAGCCTACTCAAGAAATTGAGCAAAGTGAGGGTGCTACGTAAGGGTCTCATGATTGTGTGCAGTAAATATAATTATTTCCTCAGAGTTAATGACATTAGAAAAATCTCTTTGAAATCAACCAAAGAGAGTCAAATCCTGAAAATATTCAAGCACATCCCTAGATTTATTTCCAATATACTGTATTTTGTTTAAACTCGTCCGGAATTCTCCTTTAAAATATTTTCTTTTTGCTGCTTTTACGGCATTTGTATAGGCATTGCGTAATCTATAGTGTAACATTATTTTCTATACTGAGTAGGATTTTAAATATATTTCTTATATAAATGATCTTTATCTAGAGCACATTTTCTTCAATTCATATGTATACCCAAGATTTTTGTATTCTTCTTACATTTAAAGGAGTTTAATGGGAAACACTTTTCAAATTCTCTCAAATAATAATTTACAAATCTTTTATACCAATATTGAGGTTTTTCGATAACGGCTCATTATATTGTGTAAAATGATCAAGTTTCTGAATAAACATACAAATATTCTGGTCATTTATTTCACGGTGCATCTGAGACTGTTCTTCTTTATCAACATAATTATTACTCATTACATACAAAATAGGCAAATGGTTATAATAACTCCTGAGAAGATATGTGGAATTTTCAAAATACAAAATATATTATCTATCAATGTCATGGTTTGTTATTCGGTAGTTTACATATTACTGGTAAATAAGAAATATGATAAAACATTTCTAACAACTCATTTGGGAAGTACAAGTATCAAGTTTCATTAAGTGTACATAAAGTCTCCGAGTAGCATACATATCCTTGTCCAGACAGTTGGATATTGTGTTTGTAGTACAACAAAGATGGAATTTCAGGAGCTCTCTACTAGTGAAACATAGTGCTAAGTGTATATAATAGTCTATACTTATTGTAATGCAACGATTTGGACAAAAACTGCTTTGAAATGGACTATTTGTCAATAACGGTTAGAATCAAATACAAAACTCATTTACCACATGTTCGATGCGTAGGAGACGGGGTGGGGGGGGGGGGAGGGGGGGGGGGGGGGGGTTGTGAGGAGTCAGCGGGCAAAAAGCACCTCACATTCGGGCATAACTATCAAACTATTCTGGTAAAATCAATTATTATTTCGACTTGCAGCACAATCTCATTGTTGGTCATCAAAAGGCGAAACTTTCTTTTTTTTTTTGCGTGTTAGGTGAAATGGGAAGTATATTGTCCTTATTCGGGCAAAAAGACACAAGCCCCCTGATATGAGAAAAAATGTTCTCCTACCCCGGGGGGGGGGCCACTCAACTATATGCTGTACATACGCGCACCAAAAAAAACGCGTAAAAAGGGTACTTTTATCGCGATCATGGCGCGTCACGCGTTTAGGGTGTCAAAAAGGCCAAAATCAGAGAAAAGAGGGTATGTTTGTGGAGTTAAACAAATACGCGTTTAGGGTATCTTTTTCTCCAACTTGTTCAATTGACGTAGACCTTGTTAGGGGGTATGTTTTTTAAGGGTTATACCTTGTTTAGGGGGCAAACTTGTCAAAAAAGCACGCGAAAATACTTGATAGGGTATAAATTTGACCAAGGGATAAAACATGTTTAGGGTGGGTTGAAAAACCTGTGGTCCGCGCGTGTGTAACAGCAATATTGTTGAGTCCCCCCCCGGGGCTCCTACGCCCATTGCCCATTGTCGAGGCGTGCAAAACGCTTTCAAATGATATCTTCCTTAAACCCTGGGGGGGGGGGGGGTGGGGTCCAATTTGACCCCCTCGACTTTTAGCGCGATAATTCCCGCAACGCGCGCGATTTGGCTGCGCAATTTTTCATGAGTTTTTTTTCAATTTAAGTCTTGCGATACTTTTGAGACTCAATGTGCGACAACCAGATATAGCGTTCATCTAAGTCACGTGACCCTTTCGTAAGTGATCTTCGGCCAAAATTCGCTAAATTTTGTGATTTGTGTACAAATCCTATGGAAATTGATTTTTTCCTAGAATACACAAAACTTTCCATTATTTTTCATTCTTATCACTGCAATCATTTAATTTAGACTAAAAATGGTTGGAAAATGTCAATAATTTATTCCATCGAAAAAACTATAAAAACATAAGTCGAACAACAAACAACTACAAGATATTCCAAAAAAACAAAGGAATACATAAAAGAAAATTGTTAATGTTGAAACCTGTTAATTAAGTCATAAAGAATATTCATGCACAAAATAAGCATATCTGAGCAATATTTAGTGATTTATAGACAAAAAGAGAATTTCATGCATGAATTAGGGTACTTTGGTAATTGAATAATGCGCATAATTTGCATATATGTTAACATTGGATCGTTTTTTAAAACGAAACATGAAACCAGTCGCTAATACTTCAATGTACCTCCATGCAAATTTCAACGTGAATCGGGAGAATCGGTCCTTCGAGATCTCCCCCCCCCCCCCCCCCAGTAAAAACACCTGGTCTGAAATAGCCCCAGTAGAATAGGGTTAAGGGTACTAAGTTTCGGATGTTTCCACACAAGCCACCTTTTAATACTATTTCAATAATATAAATTTAATAAATTATAGATAATTATATAGATACTTTCGATAACTTCCCCAATACTAATTTTATATTTAGACATTTTAGACATTTTGAATGACCAGATTTTCTCGGAAATCTCGGAATATATCTTGGCCGATCCACTCCAAGTTCCGTGCATTTGCGGGACTATTAACATCTCCTGCAAGCTCTCGATAGAAATCCAGCGATGCCGAGCGGCGATTTCTTGGTCAGGTAGCAATATCCTAGATCAGACTGCCCTCTTCCTTGATCTGTACAGGATCGGAAGGTATGCATCCCGTGATGTCCACCGAAAATGTCCTATTCGGAAAACATCGTACGGGATCGAGCGTGAGACGAGGCACTCCCGAAGTTCCTCGAGCTGATGTTGGCGTGTCCTGGATCTGAGGGTAGGTAGACATCGGTATGGTACCAGCTACTATCATCTGAAGATAATTGTATAGAGTGAGACTATCGTTTATTGTAGCTATTACAAATAGGAAGCAATTATCCTGATAAAACGAAATGTACTAACGTTCCAGCATTTCGTTATTGGTGAAATAATAAGACTTCGTATATATAATTTTTTTAAATGTTGCTAAATACTTTGCAGAAGTTACCTGAGTCAAGTTGAATGATAAGCACGCCCCCTTCTTCTAGGCTATGGCACAGAGTCTCGATGGACGTCACCGTAGTTTACCATGTGGCCATAGACTCGATGGAACTTGATAAAGTGGTAATTTGGCGCCACGATTTCTCTCGTCCTCGAGAAACTCCTCGATCGTCTGCTGACTGAAATCGAACTCGATGTTGTCAAGGCCGAGTTGTCGGTCGCTCTTGCTTCGTCGCCGTCAGGTGATGACGGCAAATGTCAAGTTGGGGCGGCGGCCGGTTCCAGCACGGTGTTGAGGATGCGGTTTTCGGCAGGACGTGAGCCGATCTCCGACTGCCATCTTCAGGTCGACCTCGCCTGTACAATATTTATAGAATTATCGAACCATTTAAAGCTAAACAGCAGCTTTGGGAAAGCTACGAAAAACTTCTTTATTGGTTAAATAATTGATAAATGGCCTATAGGGTGTGCACAATATTGATGTCCCTCCGCATAATGTTATAGAGTTGTTATATTTTTAAATAGAAAATTAATGTTTTAATTTACAATTGTTGTCCCCATTTGTTTTAAGACTCTGCAAACTATATCTCTGTTTCTGTCACTTTTATCAAAAGTTGGCCACTTTTTGATGGCTCCTTCCTATTTTATCCCTCATCATAGCTTGGATTGTTGCTTATCTGCAACAGTCAGTTTTGTTTTCCGGACCACGCTCACTTTTGTTCGCGGAAAGAGGTGGGACCAGGTTGTTTTTCCCTAGCCCACCATCGGTTACCACTTTGCACGTTGGTCAAGCAACTGTGGCAATCTCAATAGACTTTTATTTGCCTTTTTAATTCATAGGCCAACATTCCTGTGTTCCACAGTTATTGATTTTTGTCTTTCACTATTGAGTCCTTGGTACTTCCGGTATAGTTGATTATAAGCACAACATGACGAAAAATTCGGTGGATTTTCATCCAGTAAGCTGAGTATATCGCCCACAGTACAGAGATAAATATGTGTTAGTGTTTTTGTCATAAAATCGTTACCTCTACTAAGTTCAGCCTGTATGCATGCCCTCCTATGAGGGAGACCATCAATTGTGGCAATATGACTCTTCTTTTCTTTTTGCCATAAAAGGTGAGTTTAGCGGTTTATTAAGTAAATGTAATCCAATAGGCGTACCCAGGTGGGGGTTTGGGGGGTTCAAACCCCCCTTTGACCAAAAAATGGCTGTTATTGGGGGGTTTGAACCCCCCCCCCCCTTTTCAAATTCTAGCCGGTCTCGAGGACTACTTTAAGCGATCTCGACCGTCGAAAACCTGGTCTCGACCGACAAAACCCTGGTCTCGGCCCAATTGTTTTCGAAGATCTCCGGTCTCGGCTCGGAAAATATTTAAAAAGCCAAAATGCTGTTTAAGCAGTCCCCTCTAACAACATTTGTTTTAGAATTTTGAACAACCAACATCTTGGGTTGTTCAACATTTTTAAACAACGTTGTTAGAGGGACCGGCTTAAACAGCGTTTTTGTTGTTTAAAAAGTTGTTTAATTTTGTTTACTGTGTATTGATACAGTTAACCTGTGGTAATTCCGTATACACAGGCGCGCCGGAAGCAGTTTTGGATTGGGGGGTGGGGCAAAGACCTAAAGGTGGATCACCATTTTTGTGTGTAGGGGCTCATGCCTAACCACACTCTGTTCATTTTCTGATTATCGAAACCTTCGATAGACACCTTCTGAATAACGACCTTCGGAATAACGACCCTTCTGAATAACGAACCCTTCGGGAATAACGAACCCGATTCATTTTAGAATAGCGGACCCTTCGAAAACGAACCCTCGGTATAACGAACCTTCGGAATAGAAACCTCGGAATAATGCAACAAATGTTCGGTGATTAACGAACCCTAATTTCATTTTAGGATTAACGAACCCTCAGGTATACGAAATTTGCAGTGTTCGGAATAACGAACCTCGGATAAAGAACTTCGGATACGAACCTCGGAATAACGAAGAGCCACCCCTTTTATAAATGGTACCATTCTGCCTTCTAGTCAGGACGCTCGGCAATTTATAGAAGAGGAAGGTTAAACACAAGTAGTACTAGAGGACCATCCCCCTATACGGTAGCTTTCAA
>JBAMJV010001332.1:27500-157982 GCA_037951105.1 Echinarachnius parma | reverse complement strand
TCTTTCTGTCAAGAACGAGTAAAATGCGTGAATGGTGATGGATACATCGAGCAAACTTCCTTGTATCAACACATGGGATTGTTCCAGTTTAACGAAAGACTGCATACTTTTCTTCTTTTTTGGCACATTGCTGTATTCCGCACCATGCAATGTTGTTGCGATTTCATTTATTCGTCCAACATAATAATGGAATATTTCTTTGGGTTAACGATTTGCAGTTATAGAAATAATTAATTTGAATTCAATTAATATGGACATTTATAAAAAAAAATACGGTACTAAATAAATTATATAGTTCAAAACGGTGTAAACCAATATAAGCACAAAATTAGGTACACATATTAGGTACACATTTAATGAGTACTTCAGTGCAATATTAATATATATCTAAACATTATAATTACACGCAGCAAATTGAAAATAATATAAGCACTCAATTACAATAAAAAGTACAGCAAAATATCCTTTTATTCTTTAAAATAATCAAATTATATTTAAAGAGAACAGAATATCGGAAACTGAGCAAAAAATGCACCCCACTGCATGTTCAGGTTGCACCATCAATTTATTACATTTTGTGATTATGATCGTATACATCAAGCGGGTTATTTCGCTGGCGATTCTCGAGCAAAAAAGCAACAACATAAAAACACATTAAAAAACTAAGGTGAGTTTAGAACAAAGATTTTGAAACTGCATCGATGTATTTGACAAATCATAATATTAGATACAATTATGTTATTGCGTACAAACTATGAGCAAGAATCACATTCGAATGTATTTTCTTTCAAAAATAGTAATTACGGCTTATAGCTTAGCTTGTTTCATTATACGCATGGAAATTGTGTTGTGACCATCGAATTGCTTCCCCTTTGACGAGTCTGTGGAGAGTATTTTTAGTAACGTATATTTTAGAAAAACCGGAAATGTTCATTTGTTAGCCTTGGACGTATAGGGGCCACCGTAAACAGGTAACAAAGCCAAGCCGAAGGTGAACAATTTGTCCACGGATTTAGACAAAACAAAAATGTGCCAAGGTTATAATGGATTTACGAATTAAATGACTAACGCGATTCCTTCAGTGAATATAAAGTCTATCAAGGTATACATGTATAATTCGTGATTATTGGTACCGTTAAAGGCGCTGAGGCAGGGGGGGGGGGGGGGATGCAGCCCCCGCCCGCACGCACAAACTATAAATTAATATTTGAGAAGCAGCTAGACAGTCCCCTACCCTCTAAATAAATAAAAAATCCGACGTCGAACTATATAGTTCAAGGAACAATCCCCTACCGTTATGATGCAGTTTTATGTTAAAATGTTACAATCATAGACCGATATTAATCGAATCATGTCAATTTCCTATCACTATTTTATTACGTAATCATGTCAAGAGTTTTGGACATGTTGGGTTTTGCTGTCTCTATTTTCTAACTTGAATAACTTGCTAACTGCTGACCTTAGACAAAAACATTTTTGCAATAGATTACTTTGATTTAACAGTATCATGCAAGAATATGGCTAATTAATCAAACAATAATTTCAATTGTTGTTATTTTCTTCATCAGTGTTTGCTCGTTTAAACAAAAAATAACGTTAATTGACATGAACTGATACAATGTGAAGAAGAAACATCGAATAGAAATATACACAGAAGCAAAAACCTCACAATACAAATTTTCAAAAATAACCAATAATAAAATTGAGTGTAAAACCTCCTTCTCTATTACGCCCTTCTATCAGCGCATCTGATAGAATTTCACATTCTAATTCAAAACGGAAGCATCACGTGACTGAGTTGACCTAATAAAATAAGCCTAGTGGTCATTCCTGGCACAGTTATCTGCGTCAGACAGTTTAGCTATAGGGGATACACCTTTACTGGCTAAATGATCAAACAAAAATGAAATTTAAAAAGGGAAGGTATAGCACCAGGTTTAAAAGGGTCTCTGTTCCGTGCGTTGAGTGAAGAACACGCAACGATCCGAAAATCGATCATGAATTATGAAAAGGAAGTCTCGTAAAATTTACCCTTTACACCCCCTCCCTCACTTTGCTTACAATTGTTCTTGTTTTGTATAAACGTGTATACAGGCAAATGTTGATATGTTTCAACTTCGCATAAACATACACGGAATTCCAAACAAAATCATATACTCGCCTACTCAAAATAAAATGCTGAAATATATAATAATATTTAAACAAAAATCAGTACGTAATGCCCAAATATGTGCAACGAAATAAGTATTTGTTATACGGACGCCCGCTGTATGTTTTTCAAAAATACATAATGTGGCATGGTTGTCATAAATATAACCTCTCACCCCCCCCCCCCCCCCCCCCCCCCCCCCCCTCGGAAGGAAAAGGGTTAATAATTATGATAAAGGAGTCTCGTACATTACTTTACCATAAACATGCGAGGACAGGAACAGAAAATTAAACGAATAGTGGTGTTGCAGCTTTAAAGTTGAATTGCGGGGACGGAATTCCGGAACACCATCTCCCTCCCACCCTCTTTTAAATCAAAGTTAGCTTTACAAAATAACAAATATATCCTTTGTATAGGGTACCCCAGTTCCCACACACGCATCCGCTTCGCAAACCATAATTATGGATTGATCATGGCTATTTCGACTGGCACCCCAACGACATAATTGCGTAGAGCTTGTTAAAGTGATGCCTGTAAAGTGTCTAACTCCACGAAAAATACTTGGAGCTTCCTCGTTTCTCTTCTGCCGTGTTGTTTAGCTTATGGTAAGAGAAGAATAAAATAGGGTTAGATTTTTTCAAATGTCCCTTTAGTATGAAAATAATTATCATTGAAAATCGTCATCTCAAAACCGTTGACCAACGGTTTTGGTAAAAAGTACAATTGCCGTAGCTGAACACGCCCGGCCGGCGCGCCACGCGATCACGGACCCGGGCCGGCGGAGTGGCCGAAACCTTCCCGATAGACAGGGCAGCCCAACGAGTCGATGTACCCGACTGTTGAGCCGAGCGCGCGCAAATTCTGTACCGTCTGTATACACGGGTGCGGATATCGTCAAACGGACGATTATTACTGCGACAAATCTACGGCAGGCCATCAGTATTCGGTGATAAAATATGAACTCAATATTCGTTTTTTTTACTAGGTAAACAGTGTTCGTTTTCTTTCAAACTTTCACAAATCTTTCAATTGTATTTTACAATGATATTGATATAGGATTGAAGTCTCAAATGTCATTTTGTGCAATATCTGACACTTTACAGGGATCACTTTAACCAAAAAATGTTTGCGATCGAGACACCGTCCATTCGGTCTCAGGCTTCTCCCCTCCCCCTAGCTCGTTACTATAGCCGGAAGTATCGGGGGCTCACCTTTCGATGACCGACGATGGATGGACGTAGTTTCTGCGTTCCGTTATGGTTATCCACTTCATTCCACACTGTGTGTGTTTATCTAATCGCGTTTAAGCAAATTAACTTTTTGGAACGTGTTTAAAGATAATCGTAGTTCCACTTGTTAATAAAGATAATGTCCTACTTTTGGAGGCCAAAATTATGACGTTATGAGATCATAAACGTATATAAAAGGAAAATACATTGTAGTATGTTTTAGGAGCTAGCCTGAAACGATTAAAAATCTATGCTACTACATTATGACTGTATTAAGCAAAATGTTTTAAGCGAAAACTGGTTAAACGTGATACGAACATTCAAGAACTTGCGTTACTGAAAGGAGATTTAAGGTCATAATTTGAGCAAAATAATAATTATCTTCATCTTTGTTTCGAAATGTGCCATTTCATTTTTCCGAGTCCCAATTCCGTGAACTGTGGTTTGGTATATTTGTTTCCCCTTCTCTACCATTTACACGTGTGTGGATGACAGTTTTTGACTTTCAAAGTACTTTCAGAAATAAGGTGAAAATAAAGTAATGATACAAATGTGTGATTTTTTTTCTTTCTTGACATAGCATCCTGGCCAACCAATTCTGGCGAGATAATTCTCCTACTAACTAATTAAGTCACGTATAAGTATCATGCCATCCCAGTAAGTTATAATTCCCATGAGTAATAGTCCCTATATGCAGATACGAAGCAGAGTTGATGCGTTCCGCCACAAGATTGGTCAGGCATGCACCGTGATCAAGCAAAATAACAATTCAATATTAATTTCAGATGTCAAGAAATAATTTTGAACTTGGAGTACACTCAACAAAGAAAAGAAAACACTAAAGCTAAGCAGTCTATGCCATTGTGAGTATAAACTCAATTTTCATTGCATTTCATTTTAGGTTTAATATTGATTAATCAATAATAGTAATTGATAATGTAAATTGGGCGCTTTGAATAATGATGTATTGTTACTATGTGCGACGGACTCAGTAAAGTTTTAGAAAAGTGAGTATCAAACGATGCTATACTTACATGTATACCATTATTCAACGTTCATTATCGCCGAATGCGCTTAATATCTTGAATAAAATTATGTCTGTCTCCAAACGTAATCAATTCGACGAACTTATTAACAAAAGTAATGACCTCCAAGTCACATTCATCATCAGTTAAAGGTAGTTCAGATTCGTCAAATTAGATGCGCGGCGCCATCTTGCGTACGGTGCGTAATGCACGTTAGCTTAGTGTTATGCAGTGCGCGCAAACTAGCCTAGTTCAAAATGGCGACCCGCTGTATAGCATCCCACGTTTGATGACCTTTAAATGCGGATTTGTGCCATGGGAAAACACAATATATATTGTGACATGACCATGGCCCCGTTGCAGAAATAGTTGCAATCGATTGTAAAGTTGCAGTTTGAGTGCATGTCAGAAAATATGCACATTCAGTCACATGATCTGACCTACAACTAATTGCAACTTTACAATCGATTGTAAGTCTTTCTGCAACGGGGCCCATGAATACATTAACCAATTCAATTGGATTATATAATCCTTAGCGAGATGGTTTAATTTATCTTTGATGTCAGTCCACTGTATTATTTACATCATCATGATTATTTGGCATCTTCGGATGGACGTCTATGTTTAAACAATACTTTGGTCGCCTCGCTCGCCAAAATGATACATGTATTACATACATATTACATAATTAACTTTGTTTTGGTTTGAACACAAAATAATGGTATAAATATTATTGTGGATTTAGTGAATTATTATGATTTCCCTGATTCATTTTGCACTGCACATGCACTTTTATTCTGCTAGATGAAACAATGCGATTCGCTGGCCCATTAAAAATGGACGGTCATTATTATGTATGGTCCGAATTAGCGAACGATTGGTTCCAGATGAGTTTCAATGTGCCTAGTAATGGTCCTGGCTCTCCGCCCATAACGTTTTAGCATAAATAGATTATCTATTCTTCCTCCCCATATGCATCAATGACAGTGTTGGTTTTGAGTTGATTCTTCTTCGTTCAAAAGATAAATAAATAATGGTGGTAAGCATAATCTGTCATTTTTGTTAACGATGAGTTAGCAAACTGACCAGCGATTTCCGGCAAGTATAATCCCGTTAATTGGAGGAAGACTTGTTCACGCATCCTATTTGTCATGTTTGCACAGTAGTTATCGCTTCAGCGAGATTAGTACGGCATGGAGCGTGATTTGACATATTAATAAACATAATGATGAATTCTTATTCATATTGTGCTGTTTGGGAGATAAGGTACTCTAAAGGAAAGTATGTTTTATAGTAGTAATAATATATCGTAAATGTTTTGTTCATTTATTTGAAATAAGATTCGTTTGAACAAGATTAGGGAATTATGATTTAGGCATATTGAAATCTAAACGATTATTCATTATAGTGTTTTACTACAAGGTTACTTGTATATAAATGTATAACATATAACAAATTTAAATTGCATTTTGTCGATTCAAATTACTTGTCAGTGAGGTATATGTTCATAATTATAACATTCGTTATTTGTTTTGACAGCTCCTTAATCATGTTAATCCGCAGATGAAAAAGGACCATAATTTAATGAAACATATTTTTTCCGGTTAACGAAACCCCTGCAATAGAAACTTTGCGTGATCGAATTCGTTCCATTTTGTTATAAAAAAAAATAACCCTTCGGAATTGCACTAAATGTAATTGCGCCCAATTGTCATGTTCAGTAATACCCCCCCCCCCCCCCCCCCCACCAGTAAAGAAAAATGTGGGCTTGTATAAACGAACCTGTGGACTAACGAACCTCGGAATGACGTACGTATACCTCATTCAGCCGCTCAGCGCACACAGAGCTGACTCAATCCGATCTGACTTGTTTTCAGTTGGATCAGCTCAGTATGCGTTGCCTCACGAATCCGGTTTTGCCGGTCAGGAGCCAGTGGGAGGTAGATCGATGCCGATTCAACAATAGACGTTGAATCGGCTCCGACTGAGCGAAAACAACTCTAGCCTGACTGAAAATCGGTCGGATCGGATCGAGTCGGCTCTGTGTGCGTCGGGCTTTACATGCTTTAAACATACAAAATGGTGGATAGTCACTATCGATGTGTCATATCGTATAGTTAACACCCTCTCTTTGATTTTCACACGTTTTAGTCATCGATATGCCTGGGGATCTATAGCCTTGACGTTGGATTGTGTCATGTATGGCATGCGTTTAGTGGCAATACACTTCGACCTTGTTATTATAACGTATTTAATGACAGAATGATATACATAATATATATTTATTGATCGATTTATGTTGTTTGTGTATTTGTTACACAATATTCAGCATGTACAGAGTAGGCTGCGATACTGTGACTGATGTCACTAAGAAAAAGTATTTTTTTTTATCATAAAGTATTATCGAACTTTGGGCACCAATCGGTGTTCAATCTTGCCTGAATAATAAGGCTGAATTCAAATTGGACATGTGCGATATATGTGTTATTAACGCAATAACCGCTTTAAAGGTAGTGTTATACAGGTAAATCGATTTGCCGACAACATGAACTTAGAATATTATCTACGCCATCCCATTTAATGTCGATCGATGTTGCATGATTACAACAAAAATATACATCTGACTGGTATTTGAAATGTCGATCGTGATTTGCTCTTGTCAAAATAATAGAGAGCTCGAATGTAAAATGGCCGTGGACCAGTACGTCAATCATAAATCAATATAAGAACATAAATGTTCATTTTGGTCTATATGGTCTTATATGGATCGACATACGGTATGGGAGACCACGTCGTATTATTTCTGCGTGTGTCTATAATGTTTGTCTGTTCGTTTTTGAGTGTGTTTTTATGTGGGTTTTTATTATTTCGATATTAGCATAGATTGCCTATTGCCCATTGATATATATATATAACACGAGTTTAAGAGAAACATATTTCGATGATGGAAAATACAAACGATGTTTGATTTTATCTCACCGGCGATTGAGAAAGATCGAAGTTAGTTGATAATTCATGCCCCCCATAGTTGCAACGCGCGCAACTAAAGCCGTAGATATCCGGGAAATTCCCGAGTGATGTATCGTGTCATCTTTTCCTTTTATATTCTCAATTTCACAATTTGTGTGGATCAGACACATAAAACATTACAGAATTCGATAATTTTCTTGTGAATATATATGATCCGCTTATACTCAGCAGCAGCTTTTTATAACTCGACCGCGTCTCATATTCATATAACAATTTCAATTAATTTCAATTCAATTCAGTTTATTCAACACTTGTCATAAAATACACATAATTACAAAGATAAAAACAAACACAGAAAACATTCGCATGACCGATGACAGTGTTAGTGTTTAGCAAAAAAGAATCCTTAAATAAAAGCTAACCCCTGTAAAGTATATCACAGTATTTCAGTAAAATAAACCCTGCCAAAAATCACGTTGATACATGATGATATTTAAAGGGATATACTAACATTGTCCAATCCACACAATTTATGTTGAACTCTAGTAGTTCCCTCATACATCGTTGTATTCATATTACCACAAATATCATACAAACCGGTTTTGTTGCCAGATAGTTATAACTGTGTTCAAAATCAGTGCAATGAGTCAGCGAATATTACTTTGCATTTTCGCTCATTACTCTGCCATTTAACAGAACAGGGTTTGATGTTAATTAAGGACACACTGTGATAATTGCTCGAATAAATTGAGGATTAAAACATTAGCCCACTATATTGGTGATACAGCGAATCGCTTTGCTTTAATAGTGAACCTATAGCCAGTGATCTTGAGATCATTCTATTTAAGACAATTCTAAAGCTGAAAAGTACTCCTTTAAACATAACAAAAAGAAGCATAAACGTGGATACGTGCCAAATGTATCAAACGAGAGATAGCCTACAATATTTTCGCAAGACGATTCAGAATAGTCTATCGTGTTAACTCATAAGAAAAAAACATACTAGTTGATAGTTCCCATCCTTATATAGACATGTACATGTATACATAGTATGGTTGAACTAATGGTCATCTCTTGTATGTATGTCTTTTGTACAACACTCATGAGTCACGCAAAACAATGCGATCTACAGATCTGTATAGTCATAATATACTGAATCAAAGACATGAAAGACAATTTAGGACAAGCGTCACATCTCCTCATTTCAAATGTACCATATCCGACTTGTCAATTCTCCTTCCAAATAATCCGTTCTGATGAGTAAAACTCCCACTCTTCCTGTCCAAATGTTCCGCGCGACTCGCCGCTGCAGTCTGGCAGTGCACAATACGATTATTATGAACTTGCAGTTGGAGTCATACTTCTATGATGGAACCTGAAAGCGCCATACTTAGGCCAGTGGAGTAACCAGCTTAGGGTCAGTCCAGACCAGAGGAAAAAAGAAGGAAAAGGTTTTGTTAAGAATAATTATATGTTAGACCAATAGACTGCGCCACCAAAATAATCAAACAAGCACAAAATTGAATTGATTTGCAGTTGGAGTCATACTTCTATGATTGAACCTTCTCAATGTTTCTGGCACAAGGCAGCGCCATACTTAGGCCAGTGGAGTAACCAGCTAAGGGTCAGTCCAGACCAGAGGAAAAGA
This sequence comes from Echinarachnius parma, assembly GCA_037951105.1. NCBI lineage: Eukaryota > Metazoa > Echinodermata > Echinoidea > Clypeasteroida > Echinarachniidae > Echinarachnius > Echinarachnius parma. The sequence continues at coordinate 148,961 of JBAMJV010001332.1, read as the reverse complement.
GAAAGACAAGGTTTTGTTATAAAGAATAATTATGTTAGACCATGTAGACTGCGCCACCAAAATAATCAAACAAGCACAAAATTGAATTGAATTGCAGTTGGAGTCATACTTCTATGATGGAACCTACTCGATGTTTCTGGCACCAGGAAGCGCCATACTTAGGCCAGTGGAGTAACCAGCTAAGGGTCAGTCCAGACTAGAGGAAAAGAGAAGGACGATGTTTTTGTTAAGAATAATTATGTTAGACCATGTAGACTGCGCAACCAAAATAATCAAACAAGCACACAATTGAATTTAATTGCAGTTGGATTCATACTTCTGTAATGAAACCTACTCGATGTTTCTGGCACCAGGAAGCGCCATAGCTAGGCCAGTGGAGTAACCAGCTAAGGGGCAGTACGGATCAGAGGGAAGGAGAAGGACAAGGTTTGTTAAAGGGATCTAGTAACATTGTCCAAATCTTCCAAATCCAATTGTAATGCTAGCGGTTACCTCATACCGTGTTGAGCAGTAGAAGCATGGGACATGTTTCGGTTTATCGAATTTCCCTTTCGTTAAAAAAATATTTACGAATGAATTGTTCATATTTTAAACTATCCACTGGATAGTCGTAACCATGTACAAAATCAGTGCAATGACTTAGTGAATATCACTATGCATTTTTGCTCATAACTCGGCCATATAAGGTCCATTTTACTTGACATTTTCACACAATTCCCAGTGGACTTTTCAGATAACAACAGGTTATCAACCATTCATCACTTGTTGCACATGTCAACACAGTTACTAGATCCCTTTAAGAATAAATATGTTACACCATGTAGACTGCGCCACCAAAACAATAAACATAAAACTAGCAAAAAAAACAAACGACTGTACAAACTAACTTACAATAATAAGTAAGTGTAGTGGTTAAGTTAATAATTAAGTAAGTAAGTAAGTGTAAGTAAGTAAACAAGTTAGTAAGTAAGTAAGTAAGTAAGTAAGTAAACAAGTAAGTAAGTAAGTAAGTAAGTAAGTAAGTAAGTAAGTAAGTAAGTAAGTAAGTAAGTAAGTAAGTAAGTAAGTAAGTAAGTAAGTAAGTAAGTAAGTAAGTAAGTAAGTAAGTAAGTAAGTAAGTAAGTAAGTAAGTAAGTAAGCAAGCAAGCAAGCAATCAAGTAAGTATGTAAGTAAGTAACTAAGTAAGTACCTAGGTATGTAAGTAATTAAACAGGTAAATTAATTAAACAGGTAAATTAATTAAACAAGTAATTAATTAACTAACAAACTAACGAATTTTCTCACTAATTAACTATATAATGTATCAATCGGAGTAACTAAGTAATACTCTACCAATCAAATTATAGAACAAACAAACAAAACGGCAACAATCAAAGCTTAACAATAATTTTTATCCCGAGGCGAAGGGGGTAACAGACTTGTCACTATGGGCAGAGAGGGGGAGGGGTGCAATACCATTCCATTACCCCCTCCCCCATTTAGCTACCATGACGGGGCCTTTGACCTGCCAAACAGATTGCAACATCCATCGACAGAATCGCGCTATTAGAATTGACATCAGTCTGTAGAACAGTGTAGCAGGTTGCAGCTCAGCTGCCAGAGAACAACAACTTGACACAACAGATGTTATCATCCGTGACGATCCATGATGACACTCTTTCTTATCCTACATGACATGACCTGTTACCCAATGCTCGAGAAAATGAATGAAAATCGGATCCGGTTGAAAGTATGGTTTTTAACAACATACATCGGGCTTGTATTAATTAATCCGACCACTAAAAGCATGTTTCAAAGAGACACACGTTGAATACACCCTTTCCATGATTTCGTAATTACTTTATTCAACGTTTCAACTGTAAAGCAAGACAATCGTGGGCATTAGCTGTGTCCTTACATAAGGCCCGGTCACATAATACGACCGGATAGCGTAAACGTATGTCAGACGACATCGTGAGTTTCCCTCGGGAGATTACGGCGGAGTGCGAGTTGGATTTTGCTGACTACCCATTTAAACCCACGCATATTTGCCTTTAAAATGATAATGCAGTGCCGAAATATGCAAGGGGTAATCCCCCAGCTGATGATGATGGATGGAAAACATTGTTTTATTCACAGAGATAGCACCGAGAAAGCTATCATTTTACAAGGTTAATGAATATCGTCTCCTGCTAATCAACCATGATAATCGAGTCAACGTCTTAATTTCGACTTCCTCGCTACTGTAAGAATTAAAGTAAAAGTTCTGGTTTGGTACATACAGGGGATGTTTAAGAAATTATACAAAAAGGACACATTTCCCGATTAGAAGGGAGAGTGACAATTAACACATTATAATGTGTAAGAGTTAACAAGTGTAGGTTATTTAAAAAATACATCAGTTCAGTAACGATTAGAAAATATTTCAAAAATTGTTTACCAGACTTCAAGTAGGATGTTAGTATTGATAGCCATGCGTGCTTTATCTGTATCCAAAATAAGTACTTTCCTTATCCCTTTTTTCATCGGCATGATTATTAGTTAATGGGAAATGTAAATATTCCAAAGATTATCGTTATTGGTTGTTTCATATCATCTTACATCCTTAAACAGCCCGTGGAGTTTGTGAATTGTTATCATTAATTTAACAAACCTTTTTTTTGTAAAGGTATCCTTTACAATTCATAATTTCCAACATATTAAAACACATCTCTTCACACCTTCGTGAAACCGCCATCAAATCCTTGGCGCCGCAGTATTATCACATCCGTCACATCCCTGCATGAAATACGACCACCCCCTGCCGTCAATGATCGACGAATCCGCGAAAGATACCTCAAATACCAAGGGGGCACATTTTGAATTTAGATAAGCCCATACTAATTATAATACTCTTTTAATTAATTTGGGTTGACCAACATATACATAAGTTTGTGTATGTATAGATGATAACACTGGTTATTACATATAAGTAAGATGAAAACCTGTTTTATTTGGAGCTGGGAATTATAGTTATACGAAGGGCAACATGTGACGACAGTAAATTGATATAGTTTGTTTCAAGTACTAAATCTTATTTTGTATTGCAATGGGGGAGGGGGGTACTGCAGAGGGGTACAACGTGCCACACAGGGGTGTGGAAACCGCCCCCTCCCATTCCCGACCATTTTAGCTATGCCTGTTGAAATTCGCATATTTATCACGGGGTTGCCATTAATTGTTTTTATTTTTTCTGATTTAATCTAAGGTTAACGAAACAAACCACTTTTCACCTGCGTAAAACTCTGGGGATATACTTGCGATCAAAATAAACACATTTGAACGTAGTCGAGTTTATTGAATTACAGCGATATAATTTCATTTCCTCGCTATAACCGTCCGAGAGGTAAACTGGGGGCATTCGTCGTATATGTATATGAAGAGTTTAATTCAAAAAGGCGGTATATTTATTGTTTCAACTTACAATAAAAACAGGTTTCTTTGCATAAATTTGTTCACATGCCTATGGGAATATGTAAAAGGAACGTTGACTTCCATATTTTGATTTTCATTGGGTAATTGTCCTAAATTCTAGATAGCTACGTAGCTTATTAATGTACTGATATCGTTAACTAATTGTGTATGGAAAGTGGATTTAACGCCTATTGGAAATAAGATTCTGCCTCTCCGTTTTGGGGATGCCCCTTAGTGAATTAATTAACCTCATCCCATTATTAAAAATAAGTATTAACGATCTAGAGTTGTATTTATTTGTCTTTCTCTGTGTTTTTTGTTATGGTAATAGTTCATTAGTTCACTAATAATGCGCTTTTGTTTGTGTTTTGTGTTCGTATTATAGTGTATTTATTATTACTAGAAAGGTATATGTTTGTAATATTGTTTGTATATTTCGTGTGGGGTTTTTTTTCTTTCTCAGTTGCATACAAGGATACTGGAATTAACACAGATTTGGCATGTTTACATTATAAACTTATACATTATATTAAAATTATATTATTTTCAAATAAAGCTACATAGCCTATCACAAATTATTTCAAATGGTTATGTTTATGGATATTTCAGCCATTTCTGAACCGATTTTTATCAAAATAATAAAGTTTATTCTGTCATTACAATTGCATGTTCTTTCAAATTCGACACTCAGCTTTTCCTTACCTCACAACAAAATTGTGTTGTGCAGCGCCCTCTCTACCAAAACTGAACTATCCCTTTAATCACAATTATTTCGAACAGGTTATAAATCTGCATCGGATTCTGCAATGTCTGCTTCTATTATAATCCTGAACATAAAGCTACGATTATTATAATAAACGGGTGACGATTCAACTCATCCTTTTTTTCTAACGATAAACTTCCAAGGGAAGGGTGTGCATCCCTCCGAATTGAATGTTATCATATTTCGTTATAGATTTGCCTTGACAGTTTCAAATCGACAAAATATGTACGGGAAATGAGTGTCGCTCTTATCAGATTTTTAAAATCATCCCGAGTCCTGGCCAGATACTAGGTTCATGATGTGATGATTGCTTGTACATGTTTTAGGGATTTGTGTTCCGTTAATATATGAAGAGATTCAGTGGCGTCGCTACGGGGGCATGGGGGGCACGTGCCCCCCCCCCCCCCCCCCCTTCCTTCCCAATAATTTGACAAAAAACAATAAATTACATGAGGGGAAATCATGTATGAAATAAAGAAATACGTAGAGTGAATTGTGATTGCGCTAATAGTCAAACTGTGAGTCGATCAAATGGGGCTATATAAACCATGCAGTGAGTTACCAACGTATTATTCAGCCGATTGCGAATAACGTACATACTCCTGGGACACTGCGAGGTAGGGCGTGGTCATATAATATTGTGTAGTTGAGAAATCAACTGTGACATATTAACCCATGTACAATATAGTTACTCATAGTCGAGGCCTGGGGAACCAAACCAAGCTTCGAGACTCATTGCAGACCGAAACTATCCGATGCCTTCGTGGTCTTTATAGCTTAGTCACACCGGTGTGGGAGCGGGAATAGTCCGGCCGAGGGATAAGTCCGGGCGGACAGATTCCGCGCGCAAATTTTGTCCGAGGTGCCGACTATTTGTGTTGGCTGCTGCTTACTTCAATTTTCAAAAATATGGCCGCGAACAAGACTAATCATAACTCTAAATAGGGTGGCTTTAGTGTTAGAGCTGTTGAATATGGTTAGATTTGGTGGCTAAACCTATGTTAGGTGTCTTATGTCGGTCTGTTATCTGCGCCCAAATTCAGTGCACTGTGCATTCGGGATTGAGACAAACAACCAGACCAAATTAAAATAGACACCGGGGCCCCTTTGCAGAAAGAGATACAATGGATTGTGAAGTTGCACTTAATTGTCAGAAAATATGCTAATTTGAACCCAATCAGACTTGCGCATTTTGTCACATGATCTTACTTTCAAGTACTTGCGACAGTTTACAATTGATTTCAATTCTGTCTGCAACGGGGCCCAGATCGAACCCATAAACCGAATCCAAATCGACGAATTCGGGGTGGTGTCCATCATCACGTCCATTTGTTTTCGTTCGGTCTGTTAGTATAGGCATGATTGGGTTGCTGTCTGCATGGTCGTGCTCGGTAGCGGGTTTGATTCGGACTCCCAAATTGTTCGAATTGGATTATTTAGAGCGCCGAATTTTTCGGTTTGATGTCGGTCCGTGTTCGGTTTGGCGGATTCGGTGTCAAAGGGACCCCGAGGTGATCTAAAAACCATGATATGACCCGAGGCGCTTACTTTGTTGACATGTACAAAAAAGCGATAAATGGTTCATGAAATGTGTATTTCTGTGATCTGATATGTCCACTAAATAATGTGTGAACATTTCACCTTAAATGGGTGTTATATGTCCCAGTAATGAACACAAATTCAAAGTGACAGCTACTTCATGCACTGACTTTGTACACAGTTATAACTTTCCAGAGGGTAATTAAAAATCCGAACCCTGTTCCATGCTGTCATTGGTTATACAAATACAACAAGATATGGGAGAACTATAAAGTTGTATAAGAAAGTTTTGTGGATTAGCACAATGTTACTAGATCCCTTTAACATAATTTTCTCCCTGTCTATCGCTCTTTCTCTCTCTCTCGCTTACTTTCATTAACTCATCTTTGTCATGTTTGTATTCCGTAAACTCGAAACGTTTGGGAAATTTCCTGCATGACATTTGCTTTCTTCCGCACATTTTCTAGTTGATAAATCAACAGTGACATGTTGACCGATATTCAACAGTCAAGAGGGAACAAGCTTTAAGCGACATGTAGTATGTGCAAATCGAAACTTTACCATCGTGAATCGGCCCGAGTCGTTTCCTTTTTCTTTTGAGCTTAAAACGTGTCGTCGTCTGCCCTAGGAAAATAAATTATAATGTAGTTAAAAGTGTTGAGGACATTTCCTGATAGCGCCCTTTTTGCAGTAGACACTCTTTACAATGTTTACAACCAAACGGCGACATTTCAAACCCTAAAAAGTCGTGATAGTATTCGAAGGTATATGAAGCTAGTAAAATGTTACCTACATTCTAGCATTTATTTTTAAAATCGTTGTCTTCTTAGGAAATTATCATGTAATCTATGTTTAAAGGGATTTAGTAACTTTGTTGACATGTGCAAAACGTGGTTGATACAATGCATATTGTTGTTATCTGATATGTTCATTGTGTTGTGTGGAACGTTATATGGCCGAGTAAGGAGCAAAAATGCAAAGTGATATTCATTAATCATTGCACTCACTTAGTACACGGTTTTCGCGGTCCAGTGGACAATTCTACATCTGAACACTTCAATTATAAATATCTTTTTAACAAAAGGGAAATTTGAAGAACCGAAACCTTGCACATGCTTTTATTGTTAATACACAAGGTATGAGGGAATCGCTAGAATTTCAATTTGATTTTTAAGGATTTGGACAATGTTACTTAGTCCCTTTAAGAACATTTCATGAATGCGCTCTTTTCCTGACATTGTCTATGTGGGAAGTAACATCTCAACCATTAGCCAAGCTTTAAAGGGGTAGTTTAGTTTTGGTAGAGAGGGCGCTGCACATCACAATTTTGTTGTGAGATAATGAAAAACTGAGTGTCGAATTTGAGAGAACATGCAATTTTAATGGCAGAATAAACTTTATTTGGTCAAAATCGGTCCAGAAACGGCTGAAATATCAATAAATATATTTGATCTGATAATTATTTGGGGCCCAAATAATTAGATGATTTTTTCAAAAAATTTAAAAAATGCTTACACTTTTTCAAAAATTTTCAAAAGCGTTTTTTAAATAGTTGTTGATGATCTATCTACTTAATCATTATTTCAATAGAACATCACATGCATTATTTTGTATGAAAAATGGTTGAAACCAATGCCTTTTTAGAAAGCACCCTCTTGTGTTTGAATGGCTCTTTTTGAATGATAACAGGCTTTTTACTTAGTCGTTTGTAATTGTGTATACCTTTCGAGTATGGTGGAGTAGTACTATTAGTTTATAATGTTACTGTCCAGGTTTGGTGACTAAAGTTCAGCCTTACCAAAAACTGTACTACCCCTTTAACAATCGATGCCGACCGAAACTACCTTCACGGTCTTTGCTTTCCCCACTCCCGATTTTCTTTTCTAAAACATTGCTTTATCTGACCAAAAAACGAACAAAAACGATAGCCCCTGCAAACTAAAATTTTGAAGAAAATCTCTTGATATCGCTCTACTGTTAGACGGGTTCTTCAGCCCTCGTCCAAAAGTCAAAGGGGATAAGACAATGCCTGCTATGCAGACGGAAACTAAAACGCCATGGTCCTTGCTCGTCTTTGTTTTTCTGTCTCTCAATTTTTTAAATAAACAAAAAAAAATCAGCAGATCAACTCGCAATTCTTAAGGAAATGTCCTGATAGAGCTGCTAGAGCACTTTCTTCTGCACCGGACATTGCGTGTTTTTTTGGAGAAATTAACAGTGACAGCATGATGGTAGTCATGTGGACAAAAGAAAAGTTAGACTCAGTCGTTTCAAAACCTCGACCGCTTTCATGGTATAATGTAATTAGCTCTACCTCTCTCCCTTTTCTTATAGTGCATTGCATGTTGACTTTCAGAAACCAACATTATACTATAAAACAACGCAGATGGCGCTGCGGCGTATGATACATTAGAGTACCAGTCCTGCATAAAGAGAGTAGCGACATCTATTGTTCACAAAATGGATACAAAATGGCGAAAGGAATTTAGACCACTACATGCTCAAAGAGGTTCAGTCATAGTTCAGCGCATTGTTGAACTCAGCATTCCTGTATGCAGTAACTTAAAACAGCTGTCGCCATTTTTTGTATCCATTTGTGCACACCAGTTGTCGCTACTCTCTTTATGCAGGTACTCTATGTTACATCAGAGCACGTTGATCATAGAGCTATATATCTATATGGTTGATATACAGGGATTGTATTTAAGAAAAAAAAAACACATTTGTATAAATCAAAATCAGTATAATGTGTTGTGGTCAACTCACTGTCAAGTATACATTTCTACAAGACGGGTAACTCTCGGTGAAGGGGATTTCGGTAAAACTACTTTAATCGGTATAGTATGGTTGAGTTATTATTATTATTATTATTATTATTATTATTATTTATTCGACCAAAAAGCATAATACAGTGTAAAATACAACACAATTATTAATATTATGCACATTGTACAAAAATACAGGTTGCTTACACCTATTGAACGATAGCATACATACATGACGTGATATCACTTTCATCTTAAAAATAATAACAGTGTCTATTTTATGATGTTCATGTCTTGATAATGTAAACAAATAATTAGAAAATTAATAAATAACTGGTTTTCAAAGAAGCGTCAAAGTATAAACTTGAGGACCAATCGCGACGTCTTTACATAACGGCCAGCTTTGATTGAGAAACAAAAAGGAAACAATCTGAGTGTAGCTTGATTCATGAATCATATTCGCTCCATAGTAGGGTATTTTTTTGTTAATGGGCAATCACTGTATACTTTTGATTTACGTGTACTTTGTGTACATAACAAGTATACGACTCGACTTGTCTGTTTTAGTTGTTATAAAAGAGGGACGTTGTGACGTCATTTATTGGCAGTCTGTAATGCTATGTTGATATGAAGAGCTCACTTCCAAAATGCGCTAAATCGACTTTCCATAAAAATTGAGTTAACGATATAATTAATTACATGTATAATCTACGTAGTCGTAGCTATCTAGGAATCCGCATTTTACGACAAATAACTCACTCAAAATTAAAATATAGAAAGTTCAATTTTCATATTCCCATAGGACCGTGTACAAAGTGGGAAGTCGGAAGTTGAAAAAGTGGATTTAGCGCCTTTTGGTTGAAAGCTCTTCATATGTAATACAGATTGTCTTGGAAAACTCTCGTCATTCTTGGCTCGGCTTCCTATCACTGACCGTGTGGATATCCTGCATCAAAATAAACCATGACAAACGATGTAGCCTTTATGGAGAGGGGTGGACCACCCCCCCCCCCCCCCCTTCCCCTTTACACCCCATCCCTGCCTCCTCCCCCTTACCCGCTCATGCAATACGCTTTAAGTTTAATTGAAAAGGAACACTGCTTTCCTGGTTAAAAAAGCGAAAGATTGCGTCAGCTTTTACAACGAATTACTGTATGAAATGTATGAGGTTTATGACCGTTCATTAACGCTCTTGAGCTGAATGATTATCAATGATAGATATTGTTATACTAAAGGGGCATTTGAAAAAAATCTAACCCTATTTTATTCTTCTCTTACCATAAGCCAAACAACACTGTATAAGAGAAATGTGGAAGCTCAAATTAATTTTTGTGGAGTTAGACTCTCTACAGGTGCACCTTTAACCTCACGGGGCATTTTGAAATTAACCAAACTCTAATATATTTGTTTAGAGTAGTTACTTCCATTCGTTACCCACATCTCCCATCCAAGCCCTGAAGTCCCAACCTTCGGACAATTCGCTTGCTTTCTTTGTTTGTTTGTTTTTATTTTTAAAGTTCTTTTGGAGATTTTCTTTTACGTAACGTAATAATGGCATTAGAACAAACAAAACAAAAAAATTGTTTTGATGGAGTATTAAGTATACTAAATGCATTATTATTTGGGATGTATTTTTATATTTCCGTATTACTATAAAGTTGATGGAAAATGAATTGTATTCCCGCATAATATCATTTATAATATTTGCATTTTATATCAATACAGAAAACAGATTTAACCTATTGCATTCTATGACATTAGTTCACTAAAAGGGATCTAGTAACCTGTTTGGCATGTGCAAAAAGTGACGAGTAGTTGGTATAATGTTATTATTAGGGCCAAGTAATGAGCGAAAATGCAAGGTGATATTTTCTAACTCATTGCTCTGTCTTTGTATACAAATATGGCTATCCAGTGGATAGTTAACATCCGAACCTTTCAATCGTTAATATCTTTCTAACAAAAGGGAGATCTAAAAAACCAAAACCTGTTCCATGCTTCTATTGGTAATTCAGATACAACGAGGTATGAGAAAACCACTAGATTTCTAAAGAAGTTTGGTGGATTTGGACAATGTTAGTAGATCCCTTTAACACATTTTTAAAAAATAATACAAACTATAGAGCATTATAGTTCTTACCTATCAGTTGGTACAAAAGCGTTAGTATGTTATATTATATGACTTAGTAAAATACGATTTATTAATTGGCTCAACACAATCACGTGGTTGCAATAATATTGTGTTATATAAGATGATGACGTCATAATTAAGGGAAATTGAGCGTTCCTATTGGTTGATTACCGATGCTTAATCCGGTATAATCAATGGTAAAGTTATAATACATATGTATTATAACTTTTCAGTGACGTACAAATTTCCCATAGACCACATAGTGCATGGCGACCGTGTGTACAAACTTCCCATTGAGAGCCGCCGCGGTGGAGTACGCAACGTCAAATTCAGTCCGCTGCCAAAATGCCAACAAAATTACGTAAAAGTGAAAATAATGAAAGGGCTGCGTGCATTTCCATTCCCAAACTTAGCAATATCAAACCACTTTACCATGCAATTTACGAAACTGCCAACATTTATTTACTACAGGACAGATAATTTACAAAATGATGCATTTTCCATCTTTTTCATGATAAGATACACGGCAGAGCCCACTATTCACCGCATGGCGCGCGCTGCAAGAGAGATTGTATGTTGACGTCACAATGAGAGAGAGAGGGGGGGGGGGGGGGGGTTATATTATGACGTCACAGTGACTTGTCAACATGTCAATTCCAAAAGCAACATTTTCTAATCGAGCTCAGAGAGGCTGAAAGTATGACTTTTGTCATACAATATAACATATGTTAGCTTTGTTGTCGGGAAAATCATTGAATGTTCCCTTGGGATTTTAAATGCTATTTCGTGAAGACAATAAGTCCCTCGACTACGTCTCGGGACTTATAAACTTCCCTCAATAGCATTTCAAATCCCTTGGAGAGGAACATTCTGTGATATCCGTCCACCACCAGTTAACATCTGTATAGTACACCTCTTCTCCGGAGTGTGTGTTATCTTTGTGTGCATGTACTTTATTGTATTTTCAAACTAATCCGTTCGTTATGACTCAGCTGACTCGCGTATCCAACGTATGATAATGCACATGGCAATGTAGTAACCAAGTAGCTTTTACAAACTAATTTTTTTTTTAAGGCCAAATGCTACCTACCGTGGGAGGGGGATGCCCCCTCCCATACCCTACCCCCGCGCGGTCGCTACACTCCCTCGCAAAGATGCGGATTGTTTTTTCTGCCAACGGAACAAAGTTTTTGCTCATTACGCCACTGTTGATTATTGGTTCTTTCCGAGATTTCCTTTGTGAGGGTTTTGGTGGGTTTGAATCCATTTGAAATACATTTAATAAAACTTCTGAAATGAGCATTGTTCCCTTTCAAAATGATCCTATACTTGTGAAATTTTATGTTATTTATTTATTTATTTATTTTTCATTTGTGGCGGGGATAAGCTACTTTTTGCGTCGTTCTGCAAAAATTAATTGAAACTATTTATAAATCCTACACATTGTTATAAAAATACCGAAGTGCCTTGAACATTGTTTCGATGATCTCTATATTGAATAATGATTTTTAACCAAACATCACATACACACTTTTTAATTTTAAAATAGTTGAATCTTTCAAGTGTCTGGAAGGTGCCCGCTTGTGTTAACGGCTTATTTTGTAAATGAAAACAGCCCTGTAACTTAGACGTTTATATGTTTTCTATCATCCACGCATCATTGAATTATTACTATTAGTTTTTCTATACCTTTTACAAGGTTTAGTTACTAAACTTCAGTTTGACCAATACCGTACTATCCCTTTAAATCTCAAGATGAACAATTTCGTTACTGAAATTTTCTCCAAACTTTCAGATTTTGAAAATTAAAGCGATTGGTCGCAAGAGTGAATGAGCAATAATTCAGCGCATTCGAGAGTGCGAAACAAAATGATCGCGTGGATACGTAGTACCTGTGTTGCCACATGCGAAAACTAACCATGCTAACACAAAAAGGGATGATACAAATATGTATTACTGTAATCTGGTGTGTCTACTGAGTGATTTGATATTTATGCGGAAGATTTATTCATTTGGAAAAAAGACATTAAAAGAGATTCGTATTTAATACAGTGCAAACTTATTTGTACAATATGAATTGATTTTTATTGAAATGGGGATTCACAATATTTCTACAACTTAAACAGTCAAAATAATGTTTTCTTATGGTATTATAAGATTGAATCCTGGAAAAATGGGTGTATTATCATTCATGTTCTTAATGGTTTCTATAGAAAAAAATTCAGCTATGCTGCCACCTTGGCAACACTGGGCAATTTTGTTCATTAGTTCTTTAATAAAAGTTAGGTAATATAATGTGCATAATTTTCTGAAATAGGGTCAGAGGTCAATTTCTATCAAATTCGCCGACAAACGCAAACCCGTAAATGTGATTTATTAACCTATCTAGGACTGGTCCCGATAATACTCGTGCTACAAATAGGGTCTATAGATAATGCATTTTATTGCAAAATCAGTCAGTTCTGAATAATATAATAATGTACTCGGTTTGTATAGCGCCTAATATGATTGATAATCATCTCTAAGCGCTTTACAATGATATTACTACACCGGTCATAGGATACAATGCGAACCAGCACACATTGTATGCACCATCTCCACGCTCGGAAAGCCACACCACATCTGGGTCAATGATTCTCTTTAATACCCTTTGTCACGGGGGGCAAGAAATAAAACATCGTTTTGAAATGAAAAGAATCGATAGTAAGCATGGTTATTATTATGAAAAGAAAATCATTTGCACGTAGCCTATGCTTTTATTGTCGCCAGACACCGGCCGTATTCCTGGCGAAAATGCCCTTTTGAACTCGCAGAGAAGTCGGGCGGGCTCCGTTTTGGAAATGTGACGGCCCCTTAAAGGAGACGAAAATCATGCTGATACAATACAACAACAACAACAAAAGCAGACGACTGTCATCAAACACTCGACGGCAAATTCATTAGACCGAGGAGGTATATGAGTCGTGGTTGCAGTAAAATATAATTATTATAAGCCATGCACATAACGCTGGGTACTACATTGTGTAGTATCTCCCCCACTGGTTTATCTACGTGATTAACGATATGTACATGCACAGCTGAAATACTCTTCAATCATATCAAAATTAATTTACAAATATCGGGTACATAGTAGCAAACGTTATTCGAAAATCAGTTTGTTATCTAATTTTAACTATTAATTTTAGGCTGGGCAGACATGGCAATCAATTTAAGGGACATTACGAGTGATCTAGACTATTACCAAGTTGCGTATGATGTGTTTGAACGACGCGCAGATAAGACGGAGCTCTTCCTAAACTGGGCTTTGGATATCTTCCCCGAGATCGTGATCAAATGCTTTCAACCAACCGTGAACGAACCCGAGTTCGCTTCTCTCGGTATCGGCAGTGGATCAGGTAAGATAGAGATAATGTTTTTTGTTGATTTTTTTTGTTTGGAAAGGCATGAGATACATTTACAGTTTAAACATGCATTATAACTATATAAATGAAGGACAACATTGAACAAAAACTAAACTAATCATGGATTTTGAGATACTTTTGGTATTTTGTTGTTTTACTTTGTATTTATTATTATTCGTTTATTAGTAATATTTTGTATCAGGGTTGTGTGATTTTTATGATTTCTTTACAAAAATGCTTGGGTCATCGAAATCATAACAAGTTTAATTCAAATAACTCTATGCCCAGGGTTGGGGGGGGGGGGGGAAATCATGAATTAATACAATTAGTACATAACAATAAATTTATTTTATTAAAATTGTATTTTGGTTAACCTAAAAGCGACGTTCATGATTTGTTTCAGCATTAACACTTCCATGTTGTCTCTACTGCGTTCCGTTCCGGAAAGTTATAATGTATATTTCAATGACACTAATGGCCCAAACAGATCATGTATTTTCCCTGTTGCTTCTAGATGAGATTTAAACATTTTGAATTAAAGTTTTACTAGTATTTAATTTTGATTAATTACTACAGGTTTGCGCGACGTAGAACGGCAGCATATCACGTACAAAACTCGCATTGTAAAAACATAAATTGGCAACATATCACGAATTCATACCACGTGGTTTAATACAGCGCACATGTGTACCACATGGCATGAATTCGTGATATGTTGCCAATTTTTGTTTTACAAAGCTTGTTTTGTAAGTCTGTTTAGAAGATTTTTGCTGGAAAATTATCACATCTGACATTATTATTTCAATTACATGACTAAGCACAATATAAAATTAACTATTCAGAAAAAAACGTGGACATATTATTGCACACGGGGCAATCTTTACTACAGGTTTGGGCATCGGCTATTGGCAACATATCACGAAATGATTTCGTGATATGTTGCCGTTTTACCTTTTTGAAAGACGCGTTTTCTAATTTTTTATAACAAGTAATTAAACTAGAACGAATTTCGTCCTACATTTTTAATTTGACATTAATCAAAGGTCTAGAATTAAATTCTTGATATCAAGAAATAATAAATATCCGGGTCTATAAATCCGAACTGATTTGTATATAGAATATTTTTGGATAATACAATAGCCGTTTATGAACGAGTGGTCCAATATTTTCGAGAAAGGCCTATAATTAGTCAAAATAGAAGAATCGCCCCTGCCAGAAAAAATACACTCATTCACAGTGTGGATACAGTGTGAACACACTGGGTAGAATTCACAAAGGAGGTTTGTGTAAACCATTGTTTAAACCATGGTCTACATCTATGGAGTGCCATTTGTAAATTGATGGAGAAAGAATGTAAACTCCTTAATTGTTAACAATGTTGATGCTACACATTTGCTAAAGGCACCAAATAAATGTGTGTCTTCTCAGATGGTGAAATTTGCTGGTTAGCAAGCACTAACATTTATACCATTAGAAATTAGAAATGGTTTTACTTGACTAGGAGCATGGTTTAAAAACCATGGTTTACACAAACCTCATTTTGGTAGAGCAGATAAGTGTAATAATAGTTCAAAGTTTGATACAAGCACAAACCTTGGGGACACTTTTCAGAAAAAAAAACTTAGACAACCGAAAATTCAACAAGGCGGCCATTTTCCAAAATGGCCGCCAACAAAATATTTTTTATATAGAAATTGACAATGATTGAAAATAAAGGGACCCCAAGGAAGATCAGCCATGTCTACATATACGGCGCTGTATGGGCCATCCCTCCGAATCCATTGCATTCATGAATTATGTACTTTTGTTTTTCATAATGAATACTCTGTAATTTGTTTTAATTGTGATTTCGGAAAATAGGTTTTTTTAAATAATAGACTGAGTTGGCCGATTTTAATAATCTTTGTGTCGATTTACATGTGTCTTGATGTGCTGAAAAATATTGTAATACCTACGACCATAACCAACCGTGAACGAACCCGAGTTCGCTTCTCTCGGTATCGGCAGTGGATCAGGTAAGATAGAGATAATGTTTTTTGTTGATTTTTTTTGTTTGGAAAGGCATGAGATACATTTACAGTTTAAACATGCATTATAACTATATAAATGAAGGACAACATTGAACAAAAACTAAACTAATCATGGATTTTGAGATACTTTTGGTATTTTGTTGTTTTACTTTGTATTTATTATTATTCGTTTATTAGTAATATTTTGTATCAGGGTTGTGTGATTTTTATGATTTCTTTACAAAAATGCTTGGGTCATCGAAATCATAACAAGTTTAATTCAAATAACTCTATGCCCAGGGTTGGGGGGGGGGGGGGGGAAATCATGAATTAATACAATTAGTACATAACAATAAATTTATTTTATTAAAATTGTATTTTGGTTAACCTAAAAGCGACGTTCATGATTTGTTTCAGCATTAACACTTCCATGTTGTCTCTACTGCGTTCCGTTCCGGAAAGTTATAATGTATATTTCAATGACACTAATGGCCCAAACAGATCATGTATTTTCCCTGTTGCTTCTAGATGAGATTTAAACATTTTGAATTAAAGTTTTACTAGTATTTAATTTTGATTAATTACTACAGGTTTGCGCGACGTAGAACGGCAGCATATCACGTACAAAACTCGCATTGTAAAAACATAAATTGGCAACATATCACGAATTCATACCACGTGGTTTAATACAGCGCACATGTGTACCACATGGCATGAATTCGTGATATGTTGCCAATTTTTGTTTTACAAAGCTTGTTTTGTAAGTCTGTTTAGAAGATTTTTGCTGGAAAATTATCACATCTGACATTATTATTTCAATTACATGACTAAGCACAATATAAAATTAACTATTCAGAAAAAAACGTGGACATATTATTGCACACGGGGCAATCTTTACTACAGGTTTGGGCATCGGCTATTGGCAACATATCACGAAATGATTTCGTGATATGTTGCCGTTTTACCTTTTTGAAAGACGCGTTTTCTAATTTTTTATAACAAGTAATTAAACTAGAACGAATTTCGTCCTACATTTTTAATTTGACATTAATCAAAGGTCTAGAATTAAATTCTTGATATCAAGAAATAATAAATATCCGGGTCTATAAATCCGAACTGATTTGTATATAGAATATTTTTGGATAATACAATAGCCGTTTATGAACGAGTGGTCCAATATTTTCGAGAAAGGCCTATAATTAGTCAAAATAGAAGAATCGCCCCTGCCAGAAAAAATACACTCATTCACAGTGTGGATACAGTGTGAACACACTGGGTAGAATTCACAAAGGAGGTTTGTGTAAACCATTGTTTAAACCATGGTCTACATCTATGGAGTGCCATTTGTAAATTGATGGAGAAAGAATGTAAACTCCTTAATTGTTAACAATGTTGATGCTACACATTTGCTAAAGGCACCAAATAAATGTGTGTCTTCTCAGATGGTGAAATTTGCTGGTTAGCAAGCACTAACATTTATACCATTAGAAATTAGAAATGGTTTTACTTGACTAGGAGCATGGTTTAAAAACCATGGTTTACACAAACCTCATTTTGGTAGAGCAGATAAGTGTAATAATAGTTCAAAGTTTGATACAAGCACAAACCTTGGGGACACTTTTCAGAAAAAAAAACTTAGACAACCGAAAATTCAACAAGGCGGCCATTTTCCAAAATGGCCGCCAACAAAATATTTTTTATATAGAAATTGACAATGATTGAAAATAAAGGGACCCCAAGGAAGATCAGCCATGTCTACATATACGGCGCTGTATGGGCCATCCCTCCGAATCCATTGCATTCATGAATTATGTACTTTTGTTTTTCATAATGAATACTCTGTAATTTGTTTTAATTGTGATTTCGGAAAATAGGTTTTTTTAAATAATAGACTGAGTTGGCCGATTTTAATAATCTTTGTGTCGATTTACATGTGTCTTGATGTGCTGAAAAATATTGTAATACCTACGACCATAATAGCAAAAGTCTAAAATGGCAGTCATTTTCAAAGATGGTCGCCAAAAGCTACCTTTTTATGTAAAAATTGACCGAGTTGGCCAATTATAATCATCTTTGTGTCGATTTGATTATGTTGATTCATATGGTGAAAACGATTGTGATATACGGACATATATAACGGCGAAAATCCAACATGGCCGCCATTTTCCTAGTTAGCCGCCAAAAAGCTATACTTTTGATATAACTTTCACTATAACTTTCACTGAGTTGGTTAATTCTAATAATCTTGGTGTCGATTTAAATGTTTCTTGATATGAAGAGCTTTCTTGCAAAAGGCGCTATATCCACTTTTTCAACCTTTGATGAAAACAGGTTTCTTTGCCCAAGTTTGTGCACGTGCCTATGGAAATATGAACATTTATGTTTCTATATTTTTATTTTGAGTGAGTAATTTGTCGTAAAATGTGGATTCCTAGGTTATAAATGTAGATATATCGTTAACTCAATTTTCATGGAAAGTGGATTTAGCGCCTTTTGGAAAAAAAAAAACGATTGTGCTTCACACGGATACAATGGTGTATTACCCCAGACCCCTCCCCCTATCTTAGCTACAACCCGGCCATACCTCCGTACCCCTAAAAATACCCCCAAAATGTATATTATAGGTTTTCTGGCCAATTTCGTAAACTGTTTGTATTATGTTTCTTCATATTCTGAAAACGATTGTAATACATACAGGACCTATACAATGGCGTAGCTAAGGGATAGAGGGGTGTCATCCATCTGTCTGTGGGGAATTCATGATCTCACATTCCCCTCCCTCCCCTCCCCCCCCCCCCCCCCCACACACCCCCATTGATAGTCCCTTTTTAGATTAACTTGTATTAAGAATAAATAATCAAGGTTTTGTTGCCAGAGCCAGTTATACAATTGTTATCAAATTCGTATTAATATTTGACATTCAACTTTTTTTCCCAGGTATTTTCGAAAGCGAGCTTCTTCGCCAAATCTTGGAATGCCGACCTAAAATCTCCCACACTGTGCTCGAGCCTTCGCAGTCCTACCTCCACCAGTACCAGTCGCTGGTAACGGCCCCCGACTCGGGCCTGCAAGGAGTCACGTTCCGCTGGCTGGCACAACCATGGCAAACGTATAAGAAGAAACTTGTACCGAATATGCGACAGTTCAACTTCATCAGCGCAATCAACTCCCTATACTACGTGGACAACCTGCGCGAAGATGTTGGCGAAATGCTGAAACTACTCACGGACGACGGACTCCTGGTTATAGCTCTTCGCACAGGTGTGTATGGCGAGGAAGAGAAAACCATATCTAGTAATTCAACATCATTTTCAAACAAAACTTGAACGAAAAACGAATCGTCCAGAAACAGCAAGAATACCAATAAAGTAATTTTAATTACCTTAATTGGGCGAGTAACTTGAATTAATCCGATTCAGATATAATTCACGTAAGTTTAACACTAGCATTTGCCCTACTTCTCCATTGACAAGGCCATGTTAGTTCTAGTCCCCGTTGCAGAAAGAGATACAATCGATTGTAAGTTACGATTGATCGTAAGTCAGCAAATGTATGCGTTTCAACCAATCAGATTTGCGCATCTAGAACACGTGATCTGACTTACGATTAATTGCAACTTACAATCGATTGTATCTCTTTCTGAAACGGGGCCCTGGACCGTCTTCATGATTACCATATTGTATTTTTGTGTAATAGTAGAGAGTGGAACAGTTGAGTTTCTTAGTTTACCCAATCATGTTTTAATTCAAATATTACCCGAAAGTCTAAAATTAGTATTGCGTGGAGGCTATTATCATTAAGGATGACGATTGCTGAAAGTGTACACATTTGGTTAGTATGGTTGTGTAGCATAATTGCACGTTCATTTAATACATTATTAATTGTATTGCTTCCGTTATTGTAGTAGAACTCGTTTATTTTATGTCGTTATTTATGATCTCTTCAGTTTTGGTATAGAGAGCGCTGCACGAAATAATTTTCATGTGAGTTAAAGGGATAGTTGAGTATTGGTCAAACTTAACTTTAGTAACCAAAACCTGCACCATTACGGTGCAAACTAATAGTTATAACTCCACCATGCTCGAAAAGTATACACAATTACAAACGACAAAGTAAAGCCCCTGTTATTCAAAAAGAGCCGTTACAACTCAAGAGTCAAATTAACTCTAGAGTACGCTAGCGCGAAGCGCTAGCGTTCTACGTCCTCCTAATACGGGACTGAAACTGAATATTTTGTTTGCACGCTAATTGTGCTTAAAATTATACATATGATACGGTACTTACCACCGATTCATTCTCCAGTATGTGATTCAACTATCGGTTGGATTAAAATTATGGTTTTTCCCTCCATTCCGCTAAAAATCAGTGATTTATGCGCCTCCTCGACTTCTCTCCGTGTGTTAGCGCGACTCCGAACAGATTTTGAACGAAAGATGATCGCGATGCATGGCACATTGTACATGCGCGGTAAGCATAGGAGGACCTAGAACGCTAGCGCTTCGCGCTAGCATTCTCTAAAAGTGATATTTTGAAAGCAAATTTCACAACAATGAGAGCATTTGAATGGGAATTATTATTATTTCCCATGTTTCTTTTAATGATCTTTCACATGGAATTGAAATCAACCAAATCAGTTACAATTAATTTTTGGGGGGCACTTCGGAAAATACCAATACTCAACGCTCCCTTTAAGGAAAAACTGAGTGTAAAATTTGAAAGAGCATACAATTGTAATGGCAGAATAAACTTTATTTGATCGAAAGCGGTTCAGAAACGGCTGAAATATCAATGAATATATCCGATCGGAATAAATCTAGGGCCCAGATTTATTTGATGATTTTGTTTCTAATTTTAAAAAATGCTTACACTTTTTCAAAAGTTTTAAAAAGAGGTTTTGAAATACTTGTTAATGATCTCTCTATTTCATCATTATTTCAACAAAACAACTCATGCATTATTTGTATGAAAAATGGTTGAAACCAATGCTTTTTAGAGAGCGCCTTCTTGTATTTTAATGGCTCTTTTTTAATAATAACAGGCTTTTAATTTAGTCGTTTGTAATTTTCTATACCTTTCGAGCATGGTGGAGTTATAACTAATAGTTTGTAATGTTATTGTGCAGGTGTCGGTTAAAATCTCAGCCTTATCAAAACTGTACTACCCCTTTAATAGCTTTGCTAACATTTTATTCCCGCATTCTACAGACACCTCTACTGGGTTCATGCTGCACAATTCAACCCAACACCTCCCTCACCGGCAGGAATCGAACATCTCCTCTTCTGACGTCAAGTCGATCCTCCGCGAACTCAAAATCCCCTTCCAGAGTTCCATCCTCCCCAACACCGTCGACATCTCCGACGTCTTCGATCCCGACGATGATGAGGGCAACAAGCTACTAGACCAATTCACCAATGTCCTTCATTTTCGCCAGTCCGTTCCTTCAGATGTTTGCGATGACGTGTTACGGTTCCTGAGGAAGGATCATGCTAGTCGTTCCGGCAACGATGCTAACGGATCGATTACCTTCAAGATCGACTTTGACATGATCGTAGTTCGTGGAATTGACATGATTAACCAATCCTATTAGCCTGACACTTTCACCACTATAGAGGATGGGGAGTCGAGTTTAAAGGGATAGTTGAGTTTTAGTATAGAGGGCGCTACACATAATACATTTTTTTTTGCGAGATAATGAAAAACTGAGTGTCAAATTTGACATGGCAAAGAATTTTAATGACAGAATACACTTTATTTGATCAAAATCGGTTCAGAAATGGCTGAAATATCCATAAACATAACCATTTGTAATAAATATGGGGCCCCACAATTATTCGATAAGTTTGAACCAGCTTCCTCTTTTCAAAAATTTACAAAAGAGGATTTAAATAGTTGTTGATTATCTCTCTATCTAATCACTATTTCAACAAAACATTGCATGCATACTATTATGTTTAAAATGGTTGAAACTGATGAGTGTTTAGAGAGCGCCCTCTTCAGTTTTAAAGGCTCCTTTTGAATGATAACGAGCCTTTTACTTAGTCGTTTGTATTTTTGTATTCCTTTCAAGCATGGTGGAGTTATAACTATTAGTTTGTAATGTAAAAGTGCAGGTTTAGGTTACTAAAATTCAGTTTGACCAAAACTGTACTCTCTTTACCAGAACTCAACTATCCCTGTAATAGCTCATACATTTTGAGCGCGTCAGACCGAGACCATTGCTGGCGCACTTTGAATCCCACCATCACACACGGCGTCTTTTATCATCCACGCACTAAGAAGTTATGGTATGGTTAGGGTGCAAAACGCCGCTACAATAACAGCTCCTTTACGGTTGCATTTCTGCACCCAAAATTGGGGTATTGACACCCTAAGGGTGTATGTGTGCATCCCAAATGGTGCAGACCCCACTTCTGTGTGTAAAAGTGCACCCTTAAAGGTGATGCTATTGTAGCAGCGTTTTGCACCGTTTATTTTGTTAGTGTGCATGACTGTTAGACATGGAAACCATGCATTCTGCACAATAGCTCCAGTACTTTGGAACAAGCATCCCCATCATATTGTTAAGATGCCCCCACAGTAGATACATTTTAGATTACTCCCTAAAACGTACCTCTTTAATCAACAATATGATTTTGGGCTTAATGCATTATGTTTTTAATTCGTAGTTAGATATAATGTTACATTATATTGTTCTTGGTAGTGTTTTCGATTATGGTATTGGTATTGGTATTGGGTTTATTTTTAGGCGTCACACACATTATTTGTATATTAGTTGTATTAGTTAATAGTAGTAGTAGTAGTAGTAGTAGTAGTAGTAGTAGTAGTAGTAGTAGTAGTAGTAGTAGTAGTAGTAGTAGTAGTAGTAGTAGTAGTAGTAGTAGTAGTAGTAGTAGTAGTAGTAGTAGTAGTAGTAGTAGTAGTAGTAGTAGTAGTAGTAGTAGTAGTAGTAGTAGTAGTAGTAGTAGTAGTAGTAGTAGTAACTTAGTAGTAGTAGTAGTAGTAGTAAGTGGCGTAGCTACGGGGGTGCAGGGGGTGGCACGTGCCCCCCCCCCCCCCCAATAATTTGAAGAAAAAAACAATAGAAAACATAAGGGGACATTTTAGTAGTATTGTTATTATTAGTAGTATTATTGTTATTATAATTATTGTTATTATTATTATTAGTATTACTATCATTAGTATTATTAGTAGTATTATTATTATCATTATTATTATTATAATTATTATGATTATTATCATTATTATTGTTATTATTAGTATTATTATTATTGTTATTATTATTATCATTAGTATTATAATTAGAGGTTATTCACGTTGTGTATCTCTCATTGTGCTTCATATGCATGAAATGATTCATGGAAAACGTGCCGTACCTCGAATAGGGCGTGAAAAAAAAACTTGTACTGACACATTATAATAACCACTAATATTAACAAAGAAATCATTTACAGTCATATAGATTTGGACCCCATGTAAGAACATTTGAAAACGGTCCTTCAACCGTTTGCCTATAGTTTATATATTTACTTACTTTCTTATCATTTAAAATGTACTTTATATGTATGTTTTATAAACTTGTGTATATAAATATAAAGTATAGGCAAACGGTTAGAAAGATAATTTAAGGACCATTTACAAAATGGACCTGTTCTTCCATGGGGTCCAAAACTATTATATGGATTTTGGAAATAAAAAACAAACACATAAACAAACAAACATCCATATTCATAACAATTGTTTCTTTTCCTACAAGTGTTTGAATTTTGGTATCGTTTTGGGCAGTACTTGTCTTATTTAGTAATTAATTAATATGTTTCCAAGTCTTTCAAATTGGGTATCATGATGTATTTGTTTTGCTGTTCTTGAAGGAAAATTAAATCCGGACAAATCATTGTGTGCACTATAAGACAATCAATATGATAACCAGTGTTTGAAGATTTTTGCACAATCGGTCAAGAAATAAGAAATCTATGGCTCTTTGAATATGGCCATTTACAACGCACGCTGGCAAAGTTGTGGACTACTCCCGTAACCATGGTTACGTTTAGTACACACAATTGCAAATGTTGTACATTTTCTCAAACTAATTATGTTTGCCCTTCGTTAGAGTTCGACAGTTTTGTGGAATACATTTTTAATATACACAGCATTTCATGAGTTTGGGGAATGGAAATGCAGGGGAGTCGATCCTGGGGGGCAGGGGGGCGGTCGCCCCCCCCCCCCCCCCCAATGAAAATATTGGGGGCGAACATATCATTTCGCCCCCCCCCCCCCCCCGATAATTCCGAAAATAAGGAAGAAAAAAATCGAGTGATATAATGCCAAAGAGGGGAAAGACACATTTATCAATAATTAATATTCAAAATAGCCGTTTTTTAGTTTGAAAAGGACTGTAAATCTCTTTTCTGCCGCGCGCTTCGCGCTCATACAGTTTCTCATATTGCAAGTTTCATTTTGGTTTCGGGAACTCACCTTTCGAAATGTGTTGGGCAGTGTAATTTCTCAAACGCACACCTCAAACGAAGTTTATTAAACCCTCATCTATATAGATGCGCTGAACGCAAATCAAATTGGAATATCATGTCCCCCCGGACCCCACATTTGAAAGTGGAGGAGATTATCCCCCTCCCTTTGTCATTATGTATGTTTTGTTCCATACTTATATACTTCATATTACGTGAAATTTCTGTCTCAGATGTGCACCAAATCGCACAATTTTACGCCCCAAAATACAAAAGCTCCCCACTGTGGGAGGGGGACACCCCCTCCCACACCTTCCCCCGCTCGGTCGCTTCGCTTCCTCGCAATGTCTCTCCTCCACTTTTGAGAAGTTGTTGACGCCCTTGCTTAGTTTCATGGGAGCCCAATTTGCCCTAGACTATATCGATGGCTCTATAGTATACAGGATCACGTGGATCCATCTCATGCAAGGCTCAATCTTTTCCTCGCTATGCCCTTTAAAAATACGTTATGAGTAGGTTCAATATGTTATACAATTTTAACACCGGTCCCCCATTATTGTCCCCAA
This sequence comes from Echinarachnius parma, assembly GCA_037951105.1. NCBI lineage: Eukaryota > Metazoa > Echinodermata > Echinoidea > Clypeasteroida > Echinarachniidae > Echinarachnius > Echinarachnius parma. The sequence continues at coordinate 123,892 of JBAMJV010001332.1, read as the reverse complement.
ATGTGGGTGCCCCCCAAAGTCAGGTCTTCGAGCCATTAATAAACTTTCAATGAGCGCATAATAAAGCTTCCCGGCATGCCAATGTGGGGCTTTTAGCTCTCTCAGTGGTCACTCTGGAAAAGATTTCAAATCGCCCCCCCCCCCCCCCCCCCAATCGCAAAAACGGATCGACGCCCCTGTGGAAAAGTGTGACTATGAAGAAAACTGGAAAATGGGAACAATGGTGTACAAAACATATGGGTAGTAATCTACAAACTTACAAGTGTTTTTATCCATCAACCGTTTTATTGCTTTTGTTATCCAATGTTTAGATTTCTTTTTAACGGAAACACTTTTTTTTTCTTCATTGGGCGCGTGCTTATCGCATAATTATTTGCATAGAACGTTGGAGAAATGCATCGTAAGCATTATTTGAATGGGAACATTCGTAAACGACTAACAATTCCTTAATCATGAATGCATTGCTTATTAAGTGACTGTACAGAATGGTGCCGAAAGGTTACATCATTTATTCTTGTTTGATGTTAGCGATTCAAACGTTTTTTTTAATCAAAAACAGCCTAAACAGGGAAATTATCAGCTATTTTAACTTTAACACAACCTAATTACCACGGTCATTCCAAGCAGAGTGAAAATGATTATGGCATATAAAGTTGTGGGACAGAAATACCAGCGAAGGTTATGTTGTTGTTGTTGTTGGTGTAGTTGTTGTTGTTGTTGTTATTGTTGATGTTGGTGTTTTTGTTATTGATGATGTTGGTGTTGTTGTTGCTGTTTTATTGTTGTTGTTGTTTTCTACCACGGGGTTTAGGACACAATCTGTGTTTTACCCAATAAAGGATAACGGACAACAACGCATTTGATCCACTTCAGAATAATGGCATCTGCCTACCCCCTCCCCCATTATATGCTTTTTCAAATACTGCACTTAGTTTTCTCATTACCTCACACACACAAAAACAAAATTCTTGAAGCGTCCTCTCAACCAAAACTAAAATATCCCTTGAGTCATGTAAATTATTCTCTCGACACTGCAGTATATTGTTGACCATGATTTTTATGTTTTCGCCAGAGTCAGGGCGAAAAATTGATGACATTGTACCAAGACAGAACATAGATGGCGACATTGCATTTGGAAACTTTTGGCCAATGGCAAGCGGAAGACTTGAGATGGCCGATATTACTTCACGATTTGGCAGCATATATTTTGCTTTCCTGTATCCTTGAAGCTAGATTTTGGTGGAAATATACATACAAAATTAGCCTTTGGATAAATGCCAAGGCATCAAAGGTAAGTTTATCTCCGACTGACATTCTAGTTAGATTTGCAAGAGCAATTGAATCGTGACTGCCAAACATAAAAATAATTTCCTAGTCCCACGCGTTCAAAGTTGTGTAATAACATGAGAATGTGATTGTATTGATATATTATAATTGTATTCTGAATCTGAATGATATTGATAAGTAATGATTGCACGTCTGCTAGTGTGTTTTGAAGTGGTCTGGCAATAAAACTAAGTGAACGATTATTCTGTTACAGGTGCAGGGGCCATTGTCCATTGAGCAAACAACAGTCTGTATTCTGAAGATAGGTCATTACGATAGTCGATAGCGTCACACTTGGTAGGTGTACTACACATCGGCACTGTTTTTAATATCAGCACCCCGCGTAATATTTGTTTTTGCGCGTGTTGTAAAAAATTGCGCATGAGATGATGCGTGCTACCCTTAGAAACTGAACTGGTCGAAATTTTAAGGTGAAATAATGCGTAGATCGTCCGCTACGAGTAATACAAGTAAATACGATAAATATTCACAAGAAATTTTGAGTTGCGTGCATTGTCAATGAGGGTTGAGGGGGTGCCGGTATTAAAAACACTTCGAACTCGTGAAGCCAAAAAACCACGCGCGCGTTCGAAGGCGATATCTCGAAATATAATTAATATATCGCAACTCTGATCATCGCATCGGAATCTGCACCATTTTTTCAATATGTGAGTATAATTTCAAGAAATTTGAATGATTTTTAAGTCTTAAACTGTCGGAAATGTTTTAGGGTGCCGATGCGGGGGTCACTCAATCATACATTACAGTAGCATTGTGTGGAGATCAACCTCTTCCGCCTGCTGCATTATCCAAAACATAAACAATTTTGTCGGCCGATTTCTCTCTAAATTTACCAGCAAATGCAAAAAAACTTTCGTTTATGTGATCCCTAAGTCATATACTTTGATAATAATTACCGACTTTGTTGTTTTGAAGATTGCAAAATGTAGAAAAAAAGGATTATTTCCTGTCTGTTTTCATTACCGATGCATCCTAACACACAACGTTCAACTGATGAACGGTACAGTGTATGAATAGGCAGTACGGTAATCTCCTGTGTATTACCATATATTGCGTGTAAATGGTCCACCTGAGTGGACCATATACTTTGTAGATGTGGATAGCGTTGCCGTTGTGCGGAGATCAATCTCTTCCGCCTGCTGCACTATCCAACACAAAAACATTTTTTGTCGGCCGATTTCTCCCTCCATTTACCTGCAAATGCAAAACAAATTTGTTTATGTGATCCACAATTCATATACTTTGATAATTAATAATTACCGGATCTGTTGTTTTGAAGACCAAACAAAATTATCATTTCCCGTCCGTTTTCCTTACCGATGGATGCGTTCTAAAATACAGCGTTCAGCTGTTGAACGGTACAGTGTACGAATAGGCGGTGTGCTTATCTCCCGCGTATTAGCGTATATTGCGTGTAAATGGTCCAGCTGACTGGACCATATTTACTTAGTAGATGTGGGTTGGACCGGACTTGCACTTGGTCAGGCTTGGAGTTGGATGTATCCAGTATCCACCAGCTGTCATCGCCTATACCGTTTGTTTATACCGTACAGAATCGCATTGCCGTAGTGCATTAGTTTTTTTCGCCCAGCATGGCATGCAGTGTGCAAAGGGGTGTTCGCGAATTCACTTTGACCCAGTTGTTAATGGTTACGACCAACGCTACCGGTATTAAATAGAACAATAGTACCACGTAGTGTGTCATGAATAAAATACAAAGTATTTTACACATGACAGAACAGGTATGGATGTATCCCAAAATCCAAATTGACTTAAGTTATACTTTAGATCTAGGTAACCTAACTTGTCTACTCAAGACGGTTCAATACTTATGATCTGTCTGTCTTGATTTGGAATTGGATTCAAGACCAAGTCAAAATGAAGTCTTGAAGATACCTTGCCATGTGCCTGACCAACTTGTAATCAATTAACCTTGAACTTCACTGGTACTTTGGTAGGATGATACAAAATCCCCCGTAATGAACAAATGATATTATATATGGGTTTTTACTTACCTAATTTCAAATTCTTGGACTTCAAGTAGACAGTAATGTTTTACACCTCCAAAATACATGATTTGATTAAAGGGATGCCTGTAAAGTGTCTAACTCCACGAAAATTACTTGGAGCTTCCTCGTTTCTCTTCTACCGTGGTGTTTAGCTTATGGTAAGAGAAGAATAAAATAGGGTTAGATTTTTTCAAATGCCCCTTTAGTATGACGATATCTATCATTCAGCGCAAAAGCATTAACAAACGGTCATAAACCTCATAAATGTCCGTTGTAAAAGCTGACGCATATTTTCGCCTTTTTAACCAGGAAAGCAGTGTTCTTTTTCAATGAAACTTTCACAAATCATTCGGACATATCCTACAATGATTTTGGTACAGGATTGAAGTCTCAAATGTCATTTTGGGCAATATCTGACACTTTACAGGTGCACCTTTAATTAATAACCCAGAATTTGGACGGACCGGAAAAGGCGATCGTGCGTCCACGATCCGCGACCACGACACTATAGCAGTGCGATTTGTTTGGGGTAACAAAGTTATTCTTTGTTTTAGTTCTTAAAATTTGAAGGGTCATAAGAAAAGTAGAAGTAGTTACCTACGAGTTAAAATCAAACTTTTTTGTTGATAAATGCGACTTTTGACCTTGGCGCTCTGTTACTTCAAGGTTTTTCAATGCAAGTCGTTACAGCGGTGTTAACCCATGCATTGTTTCTGGCTCCACAGCAATAGCATATATAGGTAGACTGAAAAATAAGTTTTTATATTCCGCTCGACAGTATGTTGTATATTATAGCTACATTTTTTAGAGGTAGAGTATACCCCTACAGAAATGTATGCGTGCCGCAAGCCAGTGACTAGCTAGTAGCTAGCAGCACGCTTAATAAGCGATCTCTGCCCGAATTAAGCTTGCGAAAATTTATCCGCAGCTTAAAATAAGCTGCACGCTTACAATTTCATCAGAGATCGCCTATTAAGCTTGCGGCTAGCTAGTCACTAGCTAGCGCAAGCTAGCCGCAAGCTAGTCGCTGGCTTGTGGCATAATTAAGATTTCTGTAGGGGTAAAGTCTGATATATAAAACTATTGAAAGTAAACCCCTACTTCTACTTCTACTTGGGTACTCGACAGGGTCCATCAGTCAGGACGTAGAGTCGAGGGGAACCGGTGAGGTGTCCCATTTATTGCCGATTGAGGCAACTGCTCCCGCAAAGGCTCCTAGTGATGTAGAAGCCAAGATATTATTGGGGAGCGCATTCCATGCTGTTACAGTTTGTGGGAAGTAGGAATTCTGGTAAAGCTGAGTTCGAGTATGTATATGCTTGAGCTTATTTGGGTGGTATTGTCTGGTGATGCTTGGGGCCATTGGTGTGAGGAGTTGGTCAGGTGTAATTGCTACCATGCCATTCTGAATTTTGTAGAGGAGGCTAAGGCAGGAGATGTGTCTGCGTCTTTCCAGTGTACTTCATTGAAGTTGTTGAATCATAGCAGACACACTCTCAGAATGGCGGTATTGTTGAAGAACGAATCTTGCTGCTCGCCTCTGTACAGCTTCAATCTTTGAGATGCTCTTCTTTGTAGATGGATTCCAGACTGTTGCACAATATTCCAAGCGAGGTCTAACCAGGGAGAAGAAAGCTTGTTGTCGGATCTTCTGGGAAGAGCGTCGTAGATTCCTATTGATAAGCCCGAGCATTTGGTTGGATTTCGATGCAATTCCATCAATGTGTTTTTGCCAGGATAGGTTGTGAGAAAAGGTAAGACCCAGGTATTTGTAGTTTTGAACTGCTGTAAGTTGAGTATTGCCCAGTAGGTAATTGCCTTCAATGTTGTTTCGGCGGAGTGAGAACCGTAGAAGATGACATTTCTCTGTGTTGAATTTCATCTACCAGGTAAGAGACCATTGATGAAGGCGATCAAGGTCCCGCTGAAGCGCATGGTGGTCCGAGATGTCATGAATAGGATTGTATATGAGACAGTCATCTGCAAACAGCCTTAGCTTGGACGTGATACCATGGGAGATGTCATTTATAAATGTGATGAACAATAGGGGGCCCAATACCGTTCCTTGGGGAACACCAGATGACACATGGATCGTGTCAGATGCTTGTCCATCTACAACCACCCGCTGGGATCGGTCTGTGAGGAATGATCTGATCCATTGCTGTAGTTCTCCTCGGATGCCGTAGTGTCTGAGTTTGAGTAAGAGGCGCTCATGGGGGACACGGTCGAAAGCTTTCGAAAAATCCAGAGCAATCGCATCAACCTGGTCTTTTTGGTCCAGTGAACGTGCCAGATCTTCGGCTGTCATAATTAACTGGGTCTCACTTGAGCGGCCTGCTCGGAAACCATGTTGAGAGTCGTGTAGTACGTTGTTGGTATCGTAGTGGTGCATTATCTGACTGAAGATGATATGTTCTATCAACTTACTGCATATCGATGTTACGGAAACAGGACGATAGTTTGAAGGGGTGCTTTTGTCTCCCTTTTTAAAAATTGGTGTGATGTTCGCCAGGCGCCAGTCTGATGGTACTTGTCCAGTGTTCAGTGACTGCTGGAAGATGAAACACAAAACTGGTGCTAGATCCTTGGCGAAACTCCTCAGAAATTGGCCTGGGATTCCATCTATGATGTAGAGACGGTTAATTCTGACTAAACAATAGGCTGCTCCACACATGTCAACAGTACTATGGAAATGTTGGTATGCATGATATTAATCAATATCTTTATCTCTAATTATGATGGTCTGATTGATGCGAGTTTACTCCAGCAAGTCGATTCTGCACAATAACAGTACTTAGAAGAAGAAGACATACTCACATAGCGCTCAAATTTCCCAGCCACTGGCATTGACATGCAAGATATGGTGTACATGTGCTGATGTGAATGGATGATGACCTCGCATAGTCTTTCCATATATACTTCTTCTTATGATATCGTATTATTTTCCTTTCTCTTTCTCCTTCTCTTGTCCTTTTTTTCCAATTGAATTCTAGAAACAGATGGCTTCATCTGACAACTCCATCTCGGCAGAGCCTGTTCCACTGGAACAACCCAGTGATCAGCAACTCGACCCAGCGTTTGTGGACAGACTGAAGGTTAGAGCTAGAGTTAGAGCTAAAATTTGTCTTCTTCCAATATCTATAGGAATTGAATATGTTGTTAAAGCGCAGCAAAAAGGTTCAGAAAAGTATACTATTACAAACATTCCCCCATTTGGTTATATGTTAGCTTTACAACCATTAATGTTACCCAAAAGACCTTGAAAGTAACGATTTGTTGTATTCAAATGTTTGTTATTTTCAATTTATAGATAAATAAAGTCACAAAAATAGTTTGTCGTGATCATCCATTTTCTATTCTCTTTGAGTGATTTGTATCAATACATCACTTTCTTTATCTTTTCTTTATTATGTAACTCCTACCACTTACCACATTTTTAGGTGGCTGCAGCTACAGCTATCATCAGGCAAAAACCCGCTGACATGTCGGGTAAAGCGTACGCAGAACAGCTTGCCAGGAGACTGAAAGAGAGGAACGAGTCCTGGAGGGCTAGGGCCAAGTGTCTCGAGCGGGAACTGTTACAGACCAGACAGGAACTTCTCTTGACAAAAACAAGCACAGCTGTCGGCCATTATGGAACTGATGGTAAAGGCGGTAAGTTTTCAGTTTTACTTTTGAACCTAAGCCCAGCCTATTCATGAGGACTCGATCCTAAACAGGAGGTTATCAGCCAAGAAAAACAAGGACTAAGACTAAGTCTCTCGTAAAAGACCTGTCACAGATCAGGCAGGAACTCCTCTGGTTGGAAACAGAAGCCAGTAATTATGGAACTGTTTGTAAGGCTGGTAAGTTTTCAGTTTTACTTTTGAACCTAAACCCAGCCTATCCTTATTTATAAGGACTTCTTTTTTTTTAAAAGGAGGTCATCAGCCAAGAAAAACAAGTATGGAGGACTAAGACTAAGTCTCTCGTAAAATACTTGTTACAGATCAGACAGGAACTAATACAGGCACAGTGATCAGCCCTTTTGGAACTGATGGTAAAACTGGTAAGTGTTCTGTTTTACTTTAGAACTTAACCCATTCAGGACGGACTGATTTTGCTACCTCGTGTATTCTCCATCTAGACCACAAAGCCCGAATATTTTTGGGACCAGTCCTGAACATGTTAACCAAGCCTATTCATGATGAGGACTCGTAAAGAGGGGGTTATACTGTAGTTATGCACCTGCTGATATCAGGCAAGAAAACCCAGTCATGGAGGACTATAGGCCAAGTCTTTTCAGTGAGAACTGTTACAGACCTGGTGGGAACTCCTCTAGATGAAAACAGTAGCCAGTCATTATGGTTCGAGTGTTTTGGTTAGCTTGTTGGCCTTTATTTACGGGGGCTCCTGATAAAAATGCAAAATCTGGGAAGAAAATGCATGTAATGGAGGACCAAGGCTAAGTAATCTCATGAAAAGCGCCCGTTACAAACCATAAACACCCATTTTGGGCCTTTATTCACAGGGGCTCCAGAGGAGGGGGTTATGATAATGCAAAATCGGATAGGAACTTCTCTTGAGAAAAACAAGCACATCAGTTCCCCATTATGGAACTGATGATAAAAGTTTTTAGTCATACTTCTAAGTCTATTCACAGGGACTGATAGAGAGAGGGATGTAATAATGACTGTGTTGTTATTAAAGGGGAAATATAATTTATGATTACATTGGCTTAGTCTCTTTAAAGGAACCTGTCACAGACCAGGCAGGAACTATTATCGAGGGTAACAGCAAGCACAGTAGGCAGAGCCAAACAAAGCATAAAGCATGCCTTTTCTTTACAATATAGTCTGTGAAAAATTATCCTTTTGTTTTCATCATTTTTTAAGCATTTAAAAACAATTTTACTGCACAACCAACTATAGTATACAACTAACAAATGGGCTTCTTGTGATAGTCAAATCTATTACCGAGGTTGGCTCAAAATGATTATTACCCGAAGCTTAGCTGAGGGTAATAGTTATTTTGAGCCCACCGAGGTAATAGATTGCCTATCACAATCAAGCACATTGACGAAGACAGTATGAGCCTCCAGAAACATGGCGCATCTAATACGCTTAAAGTCATTGTTTACTTTGCGCATACAATCACAAAGACGCAAAACTGAGTGCGCACCAATGCGCTGGCAGTTGCGCACATACGCAATGAATGCTAGCGCTCCCACGGATGTGCTTATTGGCTGTCTTGGCGTTCTTCTTCCTTTGACCTAGATAAGTGTTAGTTTTTTATTAACAAGGGCAATCACGTGACTAGAACGTGTGCGCCATAGAGTACTGCACAAATGTGTTCGCGTGTGCATTTTGCTAAAACACATGATCTATGGGACGAGCGCGTAACAAACTTTTAGTGTTAGTTTTTACTAACAAGCCCGGTCACGTGATTGCGCAGGGATTGCGCGTGTTGTCCAAAACTATCATTTGTCAAATTCAATGGTAAAACGATCTTATGAGGGATATAATACAAACTAACTATCTGTTGTACAGGAAGTATTCATGTCTGTTCCACCACTCCACACCTCCACCTTCTCCGTTAGTAGGCAGAGCCCGGCAAGACAGCAATAAGTAAGCTGGCCCTTACTAAAATACTATACCCCTACACAAATAATCCTTTTTGTAGTCATTATTATTATCATTTTAGAGACCTTAAACCCATTGCCAACAGGAGTGCATGGTGTAGATGGGAACAGGTGACCAGTCACAGCAAACAACACCAGTATAATATGCTAGCACTATGTGTATGCGCCTATCCTCACCACATCACCTTCTACCTGCACTTGACATGAACAAAAGATGGCGCTGTCCAAAAACACGCATAGTAGCAAATTAACTTTTGCTGTACTATGTTGTTTTTCGCTTTGTAGAAAATACAAATTGCTGCCATATCTTATAAAGCACCATAATAAGCATTTTCAGCTGATACCTTTACTTGCACCATTTTTCAACAAGATAACAACATACCTGCATAGGGCTGTCCCCAAAACATGCAACTTATCAATGCTTAGTAATGAAAGTACGGTAAATGATCTAGTTTTTATATTTGTTTTTGTTTATCTTTGTATAGGAACAGGAAATGTTGTAACCACTAAAAATCACTACAAACACCAGCACCATTTCATCAGATATGGCATCTTTTCCTAACCCCACCTTCTTTATTGATCAGAAGAATGTGCTTGACAAGACCACAATATGGCACTGTACACAATCAACAAATTAACTATTACAACCTAGGAATTTGCAAAATAAGAATCTTAGCAAATTTACTTTTTTACTGTTCTAATATGGTTTTCTTTGTAGAAACTGAAATTGCTATCACCTCTAAAGGCACGACAACCACCAGCAGTAGTTCATCAGATGCTGCACCTTTCCTCACACCGCCTTCCTCATCAGAAGACTCTTCTCATCAAGACCACAAGATGGCGCTGTACAAAATCAGGAATAGAAGCGCATCTACTTTTACCACCTATAGGGCTGTCTAAAATACGATTCTTAGCAATATACTTTTAATAATGTTCTAACCTTTTTCTTTGTAGAAACGGAAATTACTATCGCCTCTAAAAGCACGACAACCACCAGCAGTAGTTCATCAGATGCTGCACCTTTCCTCACACCGCCTCCCTCATCAGAACACTCTAATTCTCATCAAGACCACAATGTTGCTCTGTCCAAGAACACCAGATTCCTCTTCAGCCTCGCCACCCTGTCTTCCGCATCCCTCGACGACCCCGAAAGTTGCTCCAAACGGCACAACCAAAAGACCGCGGAAATCATCGCCGAGAGCGTTGAGACAGCGGTAGACTTCATATTGAATAGACTCAGGAGCAAGCCATTGAGTAAGAACATCTCGCTTCGCATGATGCAAGAGGCGGCAGATTCAATTGTAAAGACGGTGGAGATGGGCGATGCGGCAAGCTGGAGTCAAGACGGGGTCATCACTTCAGCATCCAAGCTGGTGGATGGAATTCTGGATGACGTACTGGGCAACTCGCATCTGAGTAATGTAAGTATTTATGCATGTACATAATGTACTGAATAATTAGCTAGAAAAGCCCTTTGAGTACATACATCTCACTTTGCATGATGCAAGAGGCTGCTGATTCCATAGTGAAGACCTTGGAGATGGGTGATGCGGAGCTAGCTGGGGTCAGGACGGGGGCATCACTTCAGCATCCAAGCTGGTGGATGGAATTTTGGATGACGTACTGGGCAACTCACATATATATTGTAATGTAAGTATTTAATCTCCTGAATTAGATATATTAGCCCTAGTGTACATAAATCTCACTTTGCATGATGCGAGAGACCGCTAAATCCATCTTGAGGACCTATGGAGATGGTAAGTTGCGGTCAGGATGTCTTCACGCCAGCATCCAAGCTGGTGAATGGAATTCTTGGAGGAGTCGTGGGTAACTCACATCCATGTTTTGTAGGTATCAGGGCCTACACATGTATTGCATCGTAAATAAGTTGAATAGTTAAAAAAATCTTGATCATAATTATGATACGATGAATCCATCTCCGGCGTAAATTTCATATGTAATTTTGTTACAGCTTAAACATTTACCCTACTAGATTTTGCAATCTATAGTGAGTTCTAACAGGACAATGGGTGGATAGAATTCTTAAAGAGATCCTGGAAAACTCAAATATTTAGCAATACAATGTAAGTATTTGTGTTTACCTATAATTTCCTAAATGTGAAGGGTATAGCCTTTGTAGTAAAAGCATCTCAACACTTCCCACAGTGCACAAAGCTGCTGATTCAATCGTGTTGTCACATTCCTGTGGCATATATTAGATGGATTGTCATAATGACAAAGCATCAATACTTGAACAAATAATGTATGGACATTTTCATGGACAATAATTTCCCCCTCCCCCCCCCCCCCCCTCCCTCCCTCCCTGCAATTGATGAAGTATAAACCATTGAAACTGTTGATACATGTCTAACTTATGTTGTTTTTTTTAATCAGACATTCTCCCAGAGGGAATCATGTTGCATCATCCTCCGCCTGGCCAGGTCACCCCTCCTCCTCCCGCCCATCACCCTGTCTCTCCTGGAGAGGATGGAGAGGACGTCCGCATCCCTGCGCAACATCCGTATCCATGGCAACAGCCTGGATGTGCAGCTGTTGGAGAACTCCTACTTCCTATTCTCCACCATGGAGGACATCCTGGTGTCTGCGAAGACCACCTCATCATCATCATCATCGTCGTCGTCGACATCATCCTCATCACGAGTAAACAGAGTAATAGATGGAGGTGCATCCATTCTTCACGGATCACATGGCATTGGACACAGAGGTAGCATTCACAAAGGGACGCACAATTTACCAGAGTGCAGTGGCGGTAGAACAAAATCATCATCGGGGAAGGATTTTGGCGAGTGTGTTGGAAAGGTGCAGGGAAAACCAAGCCTGGATGAAGGCCTGAGGACTAACATGCAGGCAAGGCTTGAAGACAGTCTCTTGCACATATCCAGTGACTTTCCTCTCTACGCACAGTATGTCTGGAGGCTGACTGGCATCCTTGAATTAATGAATGAGGGCTGAATCATTTTCACTGATCATCATAGTTATCATTGTCATTGGTTTTTTTTTATCTATAATAACTTAATTTGAGGGATGAGTCTTCATGCAATCATTGTTGCTATCACTGACGTTCTTAACTGCAACCTCATCAAGATAAACAGGACGAGATAGATCTACCTGTAGTACAATCACCTCATGGTTCTGGACACAGAGACATTTCTTGCAAAGAGTTAACCCGAGAGCATCCATCAAATCATCTGGGGGGTGTTTTTGACAAAGATCCCAAGTAAAACTTAACATTAAGTTGATTTTTAAAATTATGGAAAGCCATTTGCAGCTTCAGATTTAGGCATAGTCAAGAGCCCAAAATGTGTATATTTGAAACTTTAAACAAAATCTTACATCAATAAGTTGAAGTCTCTTTGATAAAAGAATACGTTAATTATTGTTATAAAAATGTTAGGCCTGTTTAAAGAACTTGTGTAACAATTTAACAAAGAAACTAATGGCTTTCCATAATGTTTAAGTCCAACTTAGTGTTTAATTCATATTGGGATCTTTGTGAAACACTCCCCAGATCATGCAGTGGCACTGAAATATGTATGATGAATTATCATTGCCAATATTGTCATCATCATATTCATAATCAACAACATCATTGATATGATCCCCATCATCATCGTCGTCGTCATCATCGTCATCGTCATCATCATCATCATCATCATCATCATCATCATCATCATCATCATCATCATCCTCATCACTATCATCCTCATCATCATCATCCTCATCATCATCATCACTTTATCATCATCATCATCATCATCATCATCATCATCATCATCGCCATCCTCATCATCTACAAAATTATCATTATTATCAACATATCAACATTTTTATCATCAAATCAAGACATAGTTAAGCCAAGTAGATGCTGAATCTCAATCATTATCATCATCTTCATCAACATCATTGTCGTCATTATCATTATCATCATGATCATTATCATGATCATCATCATCATCATCATCAACATTGCCAACATTATCATTATCATCATGATCATTATCAGTATCATCATCATCATCATCATCATCATCATCACTTTATCATCATCATCATCATCATCATCATCATCATCATCATCGCCATCCTCATCATCTACAAAATTATCATTATTATCAACATATCAACATTTTTATCATCAAATCAAGACATAGTTAAGCCAAGTAGATGCTGAATCTCAATCATTATCATCATCTTCATCAACTTCATTGTCGTCATTATCATTATCATCATGATCATTATCATGATCATCATCATCATCATCATCAACATTGCCAACATCATTATCATCATGATCATTATCAGTATCATCATCATCATCATCATCATCATCATCATCATCATCATCATCATCATCATCACCATCATCACCATCTTCATAATCATCATAAATCTAATGGGAACAAATATTATGTGTTATACACTCCCTCGTAAACAATTTGAGAGATTAATGAATTAACTGAATGTCTTCAATAGTGTTTCAACTAATTCCTAGTTAGTAAACTAAAGACGGAACCTTTTATGGAGACTTATGAATGAGGGAGGGCGGGATAAGGAAGATGTTGTGTCTGATTATAAGGGAATAGCATTGTTATGAGCATATGTCAGAAGAGGTTGATATGAATTATTGAATATTGATTCTCTATGGGAGAATTTCAATGGGAAATCTCTATTGGAAGCTTCTATGGGAAATTCCTCTCAGAAATTCCTATGGGAAATTGCTACCGTAGAACACCATCGTCAAGCACCCCCCAAGCACCTATACGCATCTTGCTTTTAAAGACGTTTCCATGAGATTCACCTCCATTATTATCCTCATGAATATTCCTCACCATTATTTGCATTCTTGATTAAAGTTTCCCGTTTGGACAGAGAGCGGGCGCTCTTTAAAAGCAAGATGCATATAGGTGATTGGGGGTGCTTGACGATGGTGTTCTACGGTATGGGTCCCATATACCACTTTCCCTATTAAAACCAACATAAACCAACACGCCTATGGTTTTCTATTGGTCATTTTGGTTCTTTAGGTTTCTATGGGGTTTAGGAACTGGGATATGAAAAAACAATTTAAATGGGTCAATTCATGTTATAAACCTTAACCTGTGTCAATATTTTCATTCAGATATAGTAGAACTTAAGATCAAGTTGAAAAGTTGAGGAAAATTATGCAACTTGTATATTAAACAGAAAGAGATTCTGAATCTATGACTATCATGGCCGGAAGGAACAACAATTTTAAAAATGTATCAATTAAAATTTGCAACAATTGTGCCAGTGAAAAATGTATATTACTAGAAGAATTACAGTAAGTGAAAGCTTATGATCACAAAACGAATATAGTTACTTTTGTGATAATCATTGTATTTGCCTTCCTCTTTTGATATTATAATACATGTACTACATTATTATTATATTATTTGACTAACTAGAATCAGTTTGGAAAGTAGTAATACAAATACATGTGCTACTGACATCTAAATGGTGATGCAGTATTTGATGGCATAATATGAAAGGGGTAGTTCAGTTTTGCTATAGAGGGCACTGCACGAAATAATTTTTTGGTGAGATAATGAAAAACTGAGTGTAAAATTTGAAAGAGCATACAATGTTAATGGCAGAATAAACTTTATTTTATCAAAGTCGGTTCAGAAACGGCTGAAATATCAAAAAATATATCCGATTGGACTAAATCTGGGGCCCAGCTTTATTTATGATTTTGTTTTTAATTTTAAAAATTCAAAAGAGGTTTTTAAATAGTTGTTGATGATCTCTTTATTTAATCATTATTTCAACAAAATATCACATGCATAATTTTGTATGAAAATCGTTGAAACCAATGCATTTTTAGAAAGCGCCCTCTTGTGTTGTAATGGCTCGTTTTGAATGATAACAGGTTTTTAACTTAGTCGTTTGTAATTTTCTATACCTTTCGAGCATGGTGGAGTTATAACTATTAGTTTGTATTGTTATTGTGCAAGTTTTGGTTACAAAAGCTCAACCTTACCAAAACTGTACTACCCCTTTAAACATTTTCCTTTCAAAAAGCAAAGGTGCTTTATGTATTTTGGAAATTCTGACTTCTGACTTCGGAATTTCGAAGAATTAAATGATGAAATGCATTGTGTAACTGTTTTGTTGTGCTGGATTATAAAAACAGTTGTCATTGTGTGCTCTGGGAGTATTGTGTACTAAAACAACATAATGAAATAAACTAATACGCGATTTAAAGTGGTAGGAATTGTAAAATCATTATGTTGAAAGATGGCAATTTTATCTTAAGGGGATCTAGTAACTTTGTTGACATGTGCTAAAGGTGATGAATGGTTGGGTAAAATGTGTGATCCGATATGTCAACTAAGTAATGTGTGAAAGTTTCATGTTTAATGGGTGTTATATGGCCGAGTAATGAGCGAAAATGCAAGTGATATTCGCCTACTGATTGCACTGGCTTTGCACAGTTATACCTTTATAATTTCCAGTGGATAATTACAAATCTGAACACTTCAATGTGCATATCTTTTTAACCAAAGAGAAATTTGAAAAACCTAAACCTGCGAGTCTGTGCTTCTATTGGAAACATCAATACAACAAGGTATGAGAGAACCACTTGAGGTCTGAGTAAGTTTTGTCGATTTTTAAAAATTTTGAAAATTTTGAAATGTTACTAGATCCCTTATTAAACTAACAAGTAATATTTATTTCTCACAAAACAAAACGCAAACTTATTACCGGTAAGTCATTTAAACACTTTTAATCTCACTTGTTCATAATTAGATTTTAATAATCGAAAAACACGTTTCTGATGAACAAAGAATACAATGGCCATCGTTTCAAGAATGCCATAGTCAGAAACAAAACATATGAAACATAAAGATACATCATAATTCTGATTAGTTAGAATATTCACAATAAATACACCACTGCTTCCAAATCAAAATTCGAATGGCAAGTTTGATTTAAATCAATCAACGTTATACATTAAATATTGTAAAAATTGTGTTGTTTTCACCAATCAAAAATTGGTGATTAGATTGTCATGAATACATATTTTAAAAATGAATGGTGAAAACACACACCAGAAAGTGAATGACCATGAAGTAAAGACATTATTTTGTTGTTATACGTAGACAAAATACACAAAGTAATTTAGTTCATGCAAAGGATGTTGGTCTGCGGTTAAAGTTTGTACATGTGATGATAGGTTATTTGAGGGCTAATTTAAATTTGCATGTAGAATCCATATGACCCATGAGCAGACAAGTTTACATAAATTGCGGAAGTGTTATTTTTTTGGAGACTGATCTGTGTCAAATAACCATGATACCGATTTGATCAAATTCGTAACAATCGAACAATTAGCAAGGTGTAGATAATCACACTGCGTTCTCAATATTTGCATTATTAAGAGCACCATCAAACAACACGAAACTATAATGAATAACATTTCAAAAGAAACTATTTTAATTTCTTATAGTCGCAAAACAGTATGGCTTCACATAAAAAGGTGTAATGATTATAGTCTACCTATAACCAACAAAATCCCAATAGTCATCATTTCCTTTAATAATGTACATAAATTAAGAAAATATGTACATATAATTGCAACTTGTCACCTATTAGCATAAACCATTATACATTAAAGTCATTTTGAATACCGGTTCAAATGTCAACTTTACAAACAAACAACAAAACTTTACAATCTTAACACACACAGTTATTTCAGTTACATTTCTTTCGCAGTGGAGACAGAAAAACGCGGGCCTCTTATCTTACGCATGTACCTAATCTATGGTAGATGTTAAAATTGCGTTTGTATTAATTTTGTTTATATGATATTCTTTGATGAAGAATTTGTGAAATCAATGCGATACGATTGTCAAATATTATATGCCTATCATCGCATTAAAACATTCCTTTCGAATCAAATGTAAAGAAATGCTCTTAAAAAAATCATTTTCAAACCTTAATGCATTTGTGACGACTGATGAGTCATACAAATTTGCATCTTGGAATTTAAACGTTCGTAATTATTCCATATTTGAATTTATGTTAGCGCATCGACTACGAGAACCTGGTGGGCCCTGTATGGGGCAGATTTGCAACCCCATAGAGTTTACACACGGCCCGCAAGTAAATAAATCACTAACAAAACTACATGTAGTTGATCTGACGCTCCTATTATCAAAATTTTGTGAAAAGGAATCATAAAATACTGTGTACTCATTTTAATACAAGAACGATCAAATAAATAGCCAGCCGTTCGCTTAGTTCAAAGGAAAACGGTAGTTTTATAATTCGTTATGACACAGGACGTTGGTAAACTCCAATTAACAATAATATTTGCCGGATAGTTAACATCAAGAAAATCATTTCGATCATGGGGATATGCCACGTGATCAGTCACGTGACGAGGATGGTGAAAGAAGGGGACGATGAACAATATTTTAAAATAGAGCTCAATAAATGTCCAGCAATTACTTTACAGGTGTGATGAAATAATGCATTACTCTATGTTTGTCAAGAACTTGAGAAGTAACACCATAACTGTTCCGTCATGCATGTGTTTGTTTTTTGTTTTTTTCGAGAAGGAAATTATAGTTTGGTATTCTTCTCATTTTTGTTATTTTAGTTAAAAGACAATGTATGAAGCTGTCCATGTACCAAGTCCGCTTTGATTTCATAACTTATTCATAAATAAATGTAGAAAAATGACATTGTTTAGAATATCCCCCTTGTGCGCATGCCAAAGAGCAAATCATTTCATTTAAATGTACTGGATATAACACTTACACTAAACACAATTCCGAGTTTCCCACAATCTTAGAGTTCGCAGAAAATGTATACTATCAGCATGATCAGGAGAGCATGCTCAAATAAATAGTTTATAGACTCTACGTCATACTCTAACCTGAGTTGAATTCTGAAGGCTATATCTACATTATAAATATCATAAAGCGATAATTATGTATGTCAAAAATCAGTATAGTCATTTTAAATGAGTTAGTGTAAAATCACCATTTGCCAGAAGAGTGCATATTTAACCAAATGACCTTAATTTTCAAAAATTTTAGTCCAGGATAAAAAAAAATTAAAAAGTTACACAAAACATAATAATTGGTAACCATTTAAACCCTTTCAGACAGCAGGGCTTCGTCAGTGTTACTCATGAATCATTGCCATAAACAACTGGTATTAGGTAATTATGCTTGTATCATTCTCCTCATTCCCAACGTGAATGTATCAATTAGTGATATCGAGACAAAGTAACCCCCGTTTAACCGGCTACCATGTAGTAAGTTGTGTCTTGTTTTATCCTGGACTATATAACAGTCACGTGCCATTAGATTCGGGTCATTATTTCGAGATAGTAGTGCCTTTGGCGTGTTAAAGTTGTTGGGTCGCCAACCCCTGAGGGCGTGCTAAGGGAATGCGCACAGATCGCAGCGCCATGTATAAAGTATCAAATGTCTTTTGCTTGAACACGAGACTCGCACAAAACTACATTATGTGTTAAGCCCTCCGCACACAGAGCCGACTCGACCCGATCCGACTGGTTTTCAGTCGGTTTGGCTCAGTAAACGTTGTCTCAGGACTCCTATTTTCATGGTTTTGTCGGTCAAGAGCCATTCGAAGATCATTCGAGGCCGATTCGACCCGGGGATTCGACATGCAACTGAGCGAAACCGACTCTAGCCTGACTGAAAACCAGTCGGATCGGGTCAAGTCGGCTCTGTGTGCGGAGGGTTTAGACGCTGTAATTCCAGCTACGTAAGCAATGCATGTGGGTGGGTGATCGAGACCTTTGACCCTCTGAGTGGCAAATGAAATTGTGTGAATCTTGAGTCCATGTTACATTTAAAAAAATAGCTTAAATTCATCTACAATGAAGAGCAGCTTGGTATAAAAGAAGTCAAGATCCTATATATTTCATTCAACGTGTGTATAGTGTACGTGTGCATAAAAGAAACACATCAACAAACTAAATACCATGTTGGTTCCGTAACTATAGTCGACCATCGGACCATGTCACTCAAAGGGTTAAGAAAACGATTCAGTTTATTTAAGAGTTAAAGGGTTCGTGTCAGTATGCATAAGCATTATGTATGTCCTTGAGATGTGTGCCGTTTGCGTACCATCCTATCCCTGTTCTGTCGCACATGGTGGTCGCATTGTGATAGTACGGGTACTCCTTCGGATCGCGACACTGTTCCGCAATAGCAGCGTCAGCGGCACCGTACGCAGCGTAGGATGACGTCCGCGTCAGTGCCGCGTTTCCCGGGTAGCACATGGACGAGTCCTTTGTGGCAGTGTAGTAGTCGGTGAGACGGGAACCTCCATTTACAGTTGGGGGTGATGCGTGCCCGTTTCTGATGGACACTGTGTTGACACGTCGATCCGGGCTCGTGCTTCGCGAGTGGTCATACGTTGACGAATGACGCGCACTTGTATCATTTGCGCGCGTTGCGTATGATAAGTCATGAAGGTCACGCGTATCGCGATTTTCGGTCCCAACTACAGAACTCTTCCTCAGAGACAACGATTCCGAAGAGCTCGCGCTTCTCCGTGCGTCAACATTCCCTGTGTGGTGATGTTTCGACGTCATGTCGCTTTGTGACGTCGTTGCCAAACCGTTCAGTCTACTGCTGTTAAGTTTATGGTGTTCGTCCTTCACAAGTCTCTCCGTGGCGTGAACCAAACTGTCGAACTTCCGACCGTTATTGCTGATGTGGTCACCCTCCCTTCTGTGCCGTGCCTTTTCGTGGCTGTACGTCCGTGGTGACACGGTCGTCACGCCGTGAGGGCTACCCGTGTGTTCCGGTGACGTCACAGTATGTGGCGCTTCTATCGCTACGCCATGACTCGGTGACGTCATCGACGAACATGATTGCGATAGTGTATCCAGGTGCCGCACATCTGAAGAGTCATTGCAACATGTCGACGTACTCGGCGCGCTGCGCAAGTGATCAGTGGCGGAATAAGTATGCGAAGATTTCCGCGCGTCAGCGTATGACGACGACGCATCGGCGCCGTAGCCATGCGTCGTTGCGGCTGCAGTCCAGGTGAAATAGCTCCGTGCATCTGTCGCGGATCCATAGTACCTATCGTCACCATATCCGCGATAGGTCGGAAACCGGTCGTTCGTTACACAATGCGCGTACGCCTCGGCGGCTGGGTACGCGAACGAATTTCCATACGCACCGTACGCGCTGTCCGCGTAAACGTTGTGTTGGTATCCTGCGGCAGCGTAGCTCGCTGAATACATGGCGTTGTAGCGATCCAGCCCTTCCTGGTATACTGCGGCCGTCAGCTGCGGGGTGGCGACCGGAACTTCACACGCCGCCGCAGCGGCGTACTGTCCGTAGGTCCTCGCCTGGCTGTATTCGGTAGCGGCTGCTGCACTCATGACGTCTGGGTAGACTAGACTCTGGGTAGGTGTTTGGACCTGGTACGGCTGGTATTTGGCTGATTTGCTTTTCTTCTTGCTCTTGGTAGGCCGCGTCTTTTCCTCCGTCTCGGAGAAGGTTGACTCGGTCTTGGCTTGGAGTTGGTCGTACTGCAGAAGAAGTTCCTTCTCTTCAATTTTACTGAAAATCATACAAAAATGATAAAGAAGTTGGTATGAATTTCCGTATTTCCATTTCATTTCTATCTCGTGATGTAAAGTCAATATTGATTCCAACATTTTTCACGAATCTATATGCCATCACAATAAAGATTTAAAAGATAGATTTCAGTCTGAATTGCACAAAAGAAATGTCCCATTCTTTTACAAAAGATAATGTATGCCGACTTATGATGATTACGGTTGACAAAGCGCACAATGTGGTAAAACAAAAATAGCCAATGTTTATGGTTTAAATGCGTAAATGTAAGATAAGGAAAACAATATTGTATGTGTTTTTAGCAATTAATTGTAATAATAGTAATAATGATGTAACATTAAAATAGCGCCATGTATCTAGGTGCCCTATTCAGAGGCGCATAATTGTACTCTTGGTCACCAGGTAGAGTTCAAACCCTTGTCTTGCCCACTATTCCAACTCCCAGGGGAGCATACTAGCACAAGCTGCCCTACTATATAGGGCGCTACAGGCTCATTTAACACCCGACTCATTTTTTATTCCTGGGTAGAGAGCAGCAATGTGGATTAACTGCCTTGCTGAAGGAGGTGAGATTCCGGTGCATCGCTTGGGTTCGAGGACGTTTCTCTATTCTTTATTATTTGCGCAGAAAACTTGGCAAGTAGCAAAATTGAGTGGAACGAAACATACCTCAGAACCGTGTTTACGCTGACGATACAGTGAGGTCGCGATGATCGGCTGTTATGAACGATAGTAGCGGCACTCTGCATCCAAACCCAGCCACCTTTCTTCGATAGGAATCGAAAGTATCTGGTCGTAGTCTGTCCTTTCAGCAATACTAAGGGTAAGAAGATAGAAGATGAATTATTCAATCATAATCGCCATTTGTATTCATATATATCTCCATAGTTTCGTCTAAGATCGGAGTGTGGCATAATTAAAATTGTCATTACCTAATTAATGGAGACTGTCATTCTCTTTTTTATAATAGTATCACGTTCTCAATGTCTTTATTACTGAATAATAATGATCATGAAGATAATGATTATTGTAAAATAGAGAGTAGTATAAGGATATTTACATAATTGATGACCAATAGGCATGCTATTTACGAACTTTGAATGAGTATTTCCTTACATGTGTGGTGAGCATATCGTATATGCATGATGTCCATCGGATGTACGAAGTGGTAGAGGGTCTTTTCGATCAGGTCTTGAGGCTCATACCCTGTAAGGACGGAGACTCTGGGTGGAAACACGGAAGGAAAACAAACATAATTAAAATTAGATCTATAGACGTCATATGGACGTGTTTATAACTGGATCCAGACATTATTGGACTTGGTTAGATCAATTTCCAGAAGTTCTAATATAAGGATTCAGCATGCAAGGAGACAGGAGTCAAAGGACGTTCTAAAGACTTGTTTACAACTAGATCCAGACGTTATTAGATTATGATGACCCACGATTATAATCGTGTGTTTTTTTGTATTTGTACATGTATTAAATTCTACGCATCAAAATCATGCTTCATTAGCAAAGTCCTGGAAGCAATTGCAGCAGTTTATTCAAATTTGTCCAGGAAACAAACATTTGATCATGATTAAAAAAAAAAAAAATATCTTATTTTCGCAATTTTGCATTCTCAGGAATAAAACAATAATGAACATCACCTTGTTTTTTGTTTTGTTTGTTTTACGTGTGTGTTTGTTTGACAGGTTAACCACACTTTTCAAGTTTTAACCCATCCCCTTCGAGACTCCCCTAAGATTTTCGTAAACATGGGACACCTAGAGATTTACAGGAAGCAACGGATTAATTAAGTATTGCTACTCACTTTCCATCGAGGAAGATGAGCTTCATGTCGAGACTCGCCCTGAACATGAACATGTTGTTGTACAGCTTGACCTCGGTCAGCGAGCTTGGCGGTAAAGAGTGGCCGATGGCCACCAGACCGACGTTCTGGTAGCATCCGTCGTAGGGGGCGATGTCCATGGCGAACTGCTTGATTTTCAGGTAGCCGTGACAGTGGATCACCTGTAAGTTTGAATGTAGGTAGATGACATAGGTTAAAGGTCATCATTAGATAGATTGATGTTTATTTATTTATTTATTTATTTCAAAATATTAATTCAGCATTGTATGGTTAGCAATGATGCTGTTTTCACCAATGTCCTACTAACAACAAAATATAAATACAATGCAACAATAAGTTCATGATATACAAGCAAATTATAAGAACTATATAATGGTGTGTCGATAAGGACAAACAGCCACGTGCTCTATGATTTAGTTTGTATGTGTTATCCTCCCATCCATCATAAATCTCGCACGTGGCAAGGTATCAATTTTCCATCTTTGTTCGAGTTGTTCAAGTTTTCCCCTTCCCCTCTTCCCTGGGCTTCAATAGCATTGTTTCATGAACGGAACACAGTAAAGTGGCAAAGTACATGTGCCAGATAGCCCCAACCCACCCCCACCCCCCCCCCCCCTCCCTCATAACGATTGATTACAAACTCTTATCATCCCCGGCCCCCACCCCCTCACAAAGAGGCAAATCTAAATAAGAAACATACGAACGTATAACGTACGTTTATATTTTGAATCAAGTTGCCCCCGCACAGAACACTTTGTTCCGCCCATTTCCCTCTTCTAAACTGACATTTGCTATGTAAGTAAGAGTCCCTACCCCTCGCCCTACAATCACCATCTTTATTTCCCTACTCGTATCCCCAAGACACCTTTCAATGAGATCCATGAATACATACCTTGTATCCCCGGATGGTAATCCCGTGTTGCGTTTGGCCTATATACATTGTAGCTGTTCTAGAGAGAGCGCCCCCCCCCCCCCCCCTCCCCCTCACTCCCCACACACACGCACCATCCATCATTTCCCAACTCGTATCCCCTAGACCCCTATTAATGAAACGCCTTTACCTACAGGTATACCCCCGGATGTTAATCCCGTGTAGCGTCTGATCTAGCTATGATACTTAGACCCCCCCCCCCCACCACCACATATAAACACACACACACACACACACACACATGCACACGTACACACACATACACTTACCCTCATTTCCCGACCCTTATCCCCAAGACCCCTATTAATGAGGACCCCTTTTACCTACCTTGTATCCCCCGGACGTTAATCCCGCGTTGCGTTTGGCTAGCACGCACTTCATGCGCAGGAAAAACTGACGCTCTAACTCGTAATCTGCGATACAAAGACGAGGGAATATGTCGGGTTTAATCATTAACAAAATGTACCGATTGGTCGAAAATGTTACGTTTTTAACGACAATGAACGAGAAATACACGAAAGTTTTAAATACAAACAACGAGAAAGACTATTTCGAGATAATTGCGAGTTAAACTGCTGACAAGCAATGAAAACACTATATGAACATTGTTTAATAGTTTTAATCATTATCTATAATTTAAAAAAAAATGTTTTTATCTGTTTTTGTACATTATGAACTCTTTAAATGTAATGATTACTCTATACGCACAATCGGCGTCATTGCTTACGGCAAATGTTATATAATTATGTTGCCCATCATGTGGACATTATAATAATTATATTATATAAAATAAATACAAACAAAGACAATGGCTTACCTGTAAGTAAATGTGTGTGGTACGGTTGGTGAACCGTTAGGAGAGCGGTCATCTCATCATGGTCCGCGGGATGGATGTATTCGTAGATGCTATTCCCAGTCAGCTCGACCTTCAGAAATGAAAATGATTAAAATCGGAATTTGTATTTTGAATACGATCAATTAAGTGCATTTCGGTAGATGAATGTATATGAATGCCACACATAGAACGATATTTGCCCTATTGATAACTTCTACCGAGTCGTTAATCGTTATACCATATATATAGTGCAACAACAACAACAACAACAACAACAACAACAAAAACAAAGCCGACAAGTCTATACTACAAATTATTTATTTTGGGGCAACGCTCTTATTTTATAGTGTAGTTTTGTGTAATTGAATAACTGTTGATTAAAATCAGATTGTTATGTTTTCTTCTTAGTGAATATTGATAATAGCATAATTATTAAACAGATCATAGGTAAAATAATCTAAATTCAACGAAACGGAATGATTATTCTGCTGCATTTCTAGAACAAATTCAGTCTTTACTCCATTTTCGCTTGGCCGGGATGCGACAGTATCAAGTTTACCCACAGTTTGGACATGTTGGATGTATGAAAGAAAAGTTCAAGTTTTCGGGGTCAAAAGCTCAAAAGTGCAACATCAAAGTTAGCAAAGATTGAATGCCATCCCTTTCACCCACAAAAAAATGAGTGTACTTTTAGGCGAACTATGACTTTCGCTTCTCAATATATCCCATTTGATGGTCCGGTAAGTTGGACCGTTATGTGATGGAAGGGGGGAGGAGGCGGAGGCATAGGAGATTAGGGGCTATGAAATTTGTCCTGGGTAAGAGGTGTCGTTTTTCAATAGTTCCGTTTGCCTTGGAGCGTTGTAAACCAATTGGTGAAGGATTCCCCAACAAATGGCGTGAATAGGGCGCGATCCATTGCCATGTACCTGTCCTTTCGGAACAATATTGACGAGTTTTATTCCAAAAGGCGCGAAGTCAATTTTAATAGACTAAGAAGACTGAGAAATTGGTTTATGAATCCGAGTTTGTATCAAAAACCTTTGCGAGTATGAACAATTAGACACGGCCTGGATAATTTTTCGATTGCGTAATTTGTCTTTCACTTTTATTCTTGTTACAAATTAATGTGGCTTATTTTGGTGCTAACATGCATCGTTAACCCCAAATTGGATTTTCGTAGAAAGTGGTCTTTAAAGCCTTTTGGAATTCAGTTCTTCAATTCCTCAACGTCCTTAGAAGGCCGCCCTCTTCATTCATTCACTCTCTTTTGGTCTTTTTTTTTGTAAGCGAGAGTAACAGAGTGTCATTTGCGGCGGGTATACTATTGGGGATTTTTTAAATACTCCGCGCCGAAAGGCAAAGTGACTTTTTTTCTCGTGAATTATAAAGGAAACCCGCATCGTATCGGAGAAGAGTGTTGGAAATGTGAGGAACTTAACGCCTTTGGTCCGAGATCATAATACTCGGGTAAGACTTCCATATAGTTCATACTAGCCTTGGTCCCAACCTTGGTCCAACCGATTCCCTTAGGCCTTTGCGTTCACTTCCCGCTTCGTTTTAGGCCACGAACATTGTCAATGCACTTTTTCACGCACCCCGGTCCAATCCCTCGCCCATCCCCCTTTTTTCCCAAAAGTGTACATACAAAAGAAAGAGTCAAACTGACTTGACTTGGTAGAAAATGATTTGCCAAAAGTACACATGACCTCATACTCGATGCGTCCTGGGGTGATGTCGTGTGGGCTGTTTTCTTAAAAGAATGGTATCAAACGTATCAATTACAAAGTATCGCTCATTATTGGGGGCTATTTCATTGGAAAGGAGGGTATAGGAGGGAAGGAAATGAGGAGAGGGAATGCTGCGACCAGGAAAAGTAACCAAAAAGTGCAGAATTGAGTAGGGACATCAAACAGACCAAGAACGCAGTCGGATTTATGATCATATATGGTGAAAATGAAATTAAGGAATATAATACGCATTTTGAGGGACCTGACCGCATATTCATAAAACCTGGCTAGCTTAGTTCGTTGCTCAGTGTATTTCAAATGTTTTCAACAGTTTAGTGAGTAACACGCAGTGTTTCTAGACCCCAACTAGGGTGAGCTGGGTAAGCTTTAGGTACCCAGTAAGTTTCCCCTAATTTGCAACTATAAGATATGGTGTCTAATTATTAGCCATGTCATCCAAACTAGACTTAGCAAAGAACTAAGCTAGCGGGCTTTTATGAATGTGGGCTCAGGTAGCTAGCTCCCTTAGAACTTAAGGACCCCATCATCCCATCACCCCTATGTGTACAGGTGTATGTGGATCTTAGTTGGATTTTAATTTACCCCTCACTGACTCGTATTCATTCGGCAAAGGAAGTGGACGTAACAACTGGATAGAAAGAAACGGTGCAAACTCGAGAAGACAGGACCAACAGGACTCTGCCAGGTCCACCATCACAAGGTTTATGTTCGCTTGGTCTACACTACTGATCTGATGCCTGATGCCTTTAATTTCAATTTCCCCAACTCCAAACACGATCCCCAACCCCAAACCTAAAGGAGTGGTCACATTGGACACGACTCCCCACGACTAGACCCACGAATGCAGTACGCATTGGTACAAATCTATGGCAAGCCGTTTTAACATTAATTCCTATTTCTTGATATTAATAATTGAATTATTGATATCAGTTTATTTCTTGATATCAAGTATTACCAATACAGAAAAGTATTTCTTGATATCAAGAATGCATTTCTTGATATCAAGAATTCGATTTCGTAATATCAAGAATTTAATTCTTGATATCAAGAAATAGGAATAAATGTTAAAAACGGTTTGCCATTGATTTGTACCAATGCGTACTGCATTTGTGGGTCTAGTCGTGGGGAGTCGTGTCCAATGTGACCACTCCTTAACTCTAACCATAATCCACACCCTAACCCTAATCAACATCGCTAATTATAATCATTAGCCCCCGAATTTATAATTTTCTATTAGACCAAATGGCTGTTGACCAATCGGCAAGTTACCCATCACAATCATGGTGCAGCGGAAATGGTCAACGTGGCAACATGACACAACTTTTAAAATCTTGATCTCTTTTCTTCCTTTCACTTTCCCATCCCCCATATGGGCAATGAAACGAAGACGTACAATACGCAATATTATTTTTTTTCTTCACAGGTCGCTCCCTTATGACAAGCCTTGCCCATTTCCCCTATAAAACAATTTGTCTGTAATTTCTCTTAAACATTTTGTTTGTATAACTTCTCATACTAGTTAATGTATTGTATATGTTGATGTTTTTTTTTTTTATCAAGAGTGTGAATAAACTGGAATGAAATTAAATGAATGAATTGTCCCCCACTTTGGTTAACCGTGTGGAAGCTTTTTGGACCGGGAAATCAGTCAAACAGGTACTAAATAACAATCATAAACTGTAAAAAAAAAAAAATACAAAATACAAAATGCAAACAAAAATTGTTTTAAAAAGACGCGTTAAGGTGCACAATAACAGTAGAGTCCATTATTGTGTACCCACCATAGTCTCGTGTAAGCATTCCAGCTGGGTTTCCTATAATAAGATGTGCGCGATGACATAAGTCCCTTAGGAAAGGGGGAAAGGACACCGCGAATAGTGCGAATCGAACTCTCGACCCTCACATTGAAAGTAGAGAGCCCAATTCACTAGGTCTCCGAATGTTCTTACCTGTGACAAACCAAGATGAACTGATGCCGTCTCGGAGATGTAGATAATTTTCCCGTCAGGTGCCACTACGAAGATGAATCCATCGAGAGTCTATACAAAATACAGAGCATAGTTACGTCGATTAAATGTTAAATGTAAACTATGGCGATTCTTTAAATGAATGTAAAATATGATTCATATCCATTAATTTCTATGGCGATTCTTTAAATGAATGTAAGATATGATTTATAACAATTCATTTCTATGGCGATTCTTTAAATGAATGTAAGATATGATTGATAACAATTCATTTCTATGGCGATTCTTTAAATGAATGTAAGATATGATTGATAACAATTCATTTCTATGGCGATTCTTTAAATGAATGTAAGATATGATTCATATCAATTCTTTTCAATGTATCACTATATTAAATTGGTTAGATAATGTGGTATACATTTATTATTAACTAATTCGTCCTCATCAGAGTCATTTTAAATGTATAAGTACATTCAAAAGATTTCACTGTATCAACTCTCAATTGTTCTGCATCAAATAATATCTAGCAATTAAAATCAGCTGTTACATAATGATATCGTTAGAGTTGTTCAGATTGTTTTAGGGTAAAAAGACAAACTATTCATTAAGATATGAACTTATAATACGAATATGAACTTATAATACGAAATACGAATTACAGATTGTCATGATTGCGCTAGTAAATATAATTAAACCGTATGGATGGACGTAATTTATACAATAATTATTATTTGAACTGTAATATACCTGTAAGAGATGCGCCCCAAGGTCTTTTGTCATAGCATCCAAGACCGAGATATTACGGCTCCCCCAAGAATCTCCAAGACCTGTAAGAGGAAAACAAATAATAATATGCGATTGAGAATATATCGGAGGAACATTATACTTAAACAAACAAATAGTTTTAAAAACTAAATTTAACTACTACGCTAGCGTGACCATCAAAAGGAATTACCAAAGACGCTTGTAAAATGTTAATTATACTACATTCTTTGGATTTGATATCACTGCGCCTTATCATTATGAGGTCACAATTGATTGCGCGCAATTGCTCTATCAAATCTTTGCGCATGTACAGTATCCATGGTTATGAAAATAGATTTAATCGAAACAAAGATAAATCATAATTTATGCTATTGAGCATTATTTAGCGCTACATTGGGGAGTGTTATTCATAGCCACTGGAATATAGTAATCAAGTCATTGGAAATATATTGGAATATCTTTGGAAAAATTGGGATTATATCATTGGAAGGAACTACAATTGGAATATCATTGGAATATTATTGGAATATTATTTTTAATATTTTCAAATCATTGGATCATTCATTTACCAAGCTGAGTGAATTTTACGGCGGAGAATAGGAGCTTTGGTAAGTGTCACAAATAAAAATGTTTTATTAAGTCTACGACAACAGAAAAATGTTGATGTGAATGTAAATTATGTTTATACAATGTTGTCCGAATCAAAGCACACGCGCATCATCATTAATACACAGGTTGGTTTGTTTATTCATACTTCTATGGAACAAACCATATCAAGTCCCAGATATCACGCATTGATAGAATGTATTCAAAATATAATGATTTTACTTTATTATTTGTACCTTCAGAGTAGGTGTTTTAGTGCGAATGTTATATGAAATATACGCCATGTATAGGGTAGTAATGATATTATATCGTATTGATAACAATTTTTTAAAAAAGATGTTGCTAGCGTCGCGAGGCAAATTACAAAATACAATTTAATTCAGGATAATAAATCTCTAGAATCCGATGGTTTTGTAAATATGAAATAAAAATAAAAAATTTATTAAAATATGTATACAGTAGGTATGTAACGTTCAAATATAATGTAAATGAGAAGGGAAGTGAGTAGCGACCAGTGGATAGTTTAACATATGAACACTTCAATCGTAAATATCTTTTTAACGAAAGGGAAATTCGAAAAATCGAAACCAGTCCCATACTTCTATTGTTGATACGAATACAACAAGGAATGAGGGAACAGCTAGAATTCCAATTGGATTTTGAGGATTTGGACAATGTAACTAGATCCCTTTAAACAGAATACGTTTTAATATAAGGAAAGGGGTTCAAGAAGGAATATTATGTTATTATTAAGATCGGGTGGAAATCACGAACGGGGCTACGGGGGGGGGGGGGGGGGACAATGTCAATGTGCCAGTGGAAAACGTAAAATGTGAATAATAATGAATTGGAAGAAGGGCAAACTATTCATTTCTGAGTAAATCATCTTGAGTTAGCATAAAGCTGATAAGCCTGATATCGCAGAGAGACTCCGAAGCGAGAGGGGGGAAAGGCTATGGCACGAAGGACAAACATGCTCGAATTGCCGGTGTTTAATAAAAAACATACCAAACAGAAGAATCGAGAAAAACGAATAAAACATACATGGGACTTTGTCAGAATGGAAGAGAAGTAATCTGATGAAAACGTAAAACAAATACTAGTAGATATTATTAGTAGTAGAGCAGTGAGGGGAAAATACCTAGCAGAATGGACTGGAGACAAATTGGCCGAATTATTTCGATGTATAAAGACCTAACAAACAGACAAAGAGAAGTATCAGAAAATTAGAAAGAAACACAAAATGAAATGATATTATATAGAATGATAATCGAAAAAGACCAACATGAAATAGGGAGAAGATATTCATAATATTATTATTATCGCACGATTGGGGAAGAACAACTCGATTTATATTTATCAGAAACAAAATTATGCCAAAAGAATTGAAGATTAAAATGAGGAAAAAAATGGAAAATAAATCGAGTAAAAACCGTATGTTTATAGATTATATGCATGACATGAAAGATGTACAGTTGTTTGTGTGTACAACGGTCAGAATAGAGGAGAAAATTGTCAAAATGTTGGGCTTTAATTGAGAGGTTGCTCTCCATATCAAGCGCTATTCATCTCGCGTGCCTACATGATTGTGTGTTATCCCCAGGAAGTCGCGTTGAATAAAGTCGTCCCGTTCAAATAATTTGACAGGGCAGTGATGCCTTGATCCAAGTTTTATTATGTCTATTATTTAAATTATTTTTTCATCTTTTCCCTGTTGGATAGCGAAGATAATAAAGTCTTTCGCGGCATATATATATTATTTTACTAAGAAACGCACAAGCTATTGTCAAGTAATGTGGATTATGTCAGGATGTTTTTTTTTTCTTCTTCTTCATTTCAATGTTTATTTAATAACAGTTCCCGATTCCAATGCGCTATTTCCAATTGATTTCGGGTTCTCGGAGAGTCAATATTAACACAAACTTAACAAAAGCGTTCACTCCCTAGAGGTCTTATACCACCTCCTATAAATTTCAATATATTCTCATGAGTCTTTCCATTTACAGAATAAATCCAAATAATACCCTATACAAAATCTTTTACAGAGTAAAATACTTTACAAAGGTGGTATTTGGGCGTTTCATATCCAAACTGTTGATTTTGTGTCGTGTCCAAAATTAATATTTGTTTTCATTTTACATAATATATTATAATAATTCGACTCAATATTACTGGAACGAGTGGTAAAGTCAAACAAGGCGGCCAACAAGTGATGCATAACAAACAAATGAAAGCAAAATTAACAAAATATTTATGTTTAATAAAGCCGGTATATAGGATATATATACATTACAAAGTTGGTTTCCATATTATAAAGATAAAAAATACGATTTTCCTATTTCCATCGGTGGAATCATATAATGCACACCACTGAGTAATTTCATTCATATAATGTTTGGCGTCATAATAATTTCGTTGTTTCTGTCCGCTCCCCCGCTTATGAAACCAAACTATGTCATTGTTTTATCAAACAAACTAATGCCGTAATTATTATTTTTTTTTTTTTTTGGAGGGGGTAATATGATTTTTATAAAACAAAATAACGTCGTGTTTGTGTGTGTGTTTAAGTTAGGAGCCGGAACAGCTACAATAAAATGCTGAAACCCTTTCTTTAAATTTCTGCAGCTTCAATTTCAAATACGTCAAATGTACACAACTTCAATGGATATGTGTGTTCAGCAACGAAACTTGATTATGGTGTTTATCATGAAACAAAACGATGACACGGTTTATGAAGAGCGACATCACAAGGCCACACCAACATATTGATTCAGTATAGCGCCATCTTTCGATTAAAACAAGCACATTCAAATGATCGTTCGAATTGTTGGATACAATGGTGAAAACCAGAAGAAAAATTTACATCAATGTTCATACAATAAACAAAATAGTAATTCTTGTTAGTTGTATATTACGTGAATAAAACACGTTAGCTGTACCGAGCTGTTTCCAAATCGTTCCCTTAACATAATAAATACAATGAAATACTTTGTAATGAATTACTTGCAACTAAATAATCAATAAATATAAATAAACAGACTGGTATAAAAACAAAGATATTTATTTTGTATGAAGATGAAGAAAGTGCATTGCTCCTATAAAGACTAGCGGGGTTCAAGTATCGTTTCGCATGGCGCCGTTTTAATAGAAGAATCGACTATTTTTAGAACACACGTGCCTTTTTGACCGGTGGCCTAAAACATGTTAAATGCCGCTACGATCACGTTTTCACCCCAACACGATTTGATTTGTGTGTTGGTTGTTGTTGTTGTGCTTGTTATTTGTTATTGGATTCTCCGGGGAGGTTCATTTAGCGGAAGGTAGGGGGGGGGGGCTTTTTTTATTGTGCAATCGCTTTTGTTTTTTCCAGTCTATTTCTTTCTCCTACTTTGACCATGTCCACCTTAAGCCCGGCGCAGACAGAGCCGACTCGACCCGATTCGACTGATTTTCATTCGGATCGGTTCAGTTTTCAGTGCCTCGCGACACACATTATGCCAGTCGAGAGACAGTCGGATGCCAGTTGGGGCCGATTCAACACGATGAATCGGATCCGACCGACCGGGCCCAACTCTAGCCTGATTGAAACTAGTCGGATCGGGTCGAGTCGGCTCTGTCTGCGCCGGGCTTAAGGTAAAAATTTGAAGAAAACAAAATAATAATCATGAGAATAAACAAAAGGGCGGAACAGAAAGAAAACAAAGAAATGGAGCTTGGCTGAATATATCAATAGCAGCCGGTCACTGGTGTGAACAGGCGTGACGAGCGTTCAACTTCTTTGTGAGTGTGTTTTTCCAGCACATAATATGCGGTGATATCCGACTAAAAACGATGATTTTTGTTCGTACCATGTGTTTTTATACTTATATAAAGTATACCTTTAATCTTCTCTTACATGTCTTATAATTATATTCAACTATTTTACAGGACGTAACATCACCAACTACGTTTGTTCTTCACAAACTAATCATTTTGAATGGTTTGCCTATATAAAAAAAAAAATTTGTTTCGTTAAAACTTTTATGATACATAATACGATATATTAAAATAAAAATTAGCAAAACAAATTGGGCTTCCCCGGGCATGCCGGGATTCGAACTAGAGACCTCCAGATTGCCATACCGGTGCTATTCTATCTTAGCTAGAAAGCTCCTGTGTTAGGTGTTCGTCCCTGAAACTCCTTTCAATGCTCGCTGGTCAGAATTAGCTTTAATAAACCTTTAATAAACTCCAACCCGAAGAAACAGGGAATATTTATAATAGCTAAATAAAGTGTAGATCTGTAGCCACTTTCATAAAACTGTTGCAATTGTTGTATTAAGTGTCCAATTATTGTAACTACATGGCAACAGCTGTAATGCTCCATGCTGATTGGCTGTTGACCAAATAGTTACAATAATTGGACACTTACAACAATAAAATTGCAAGTGTTTTATGAAAAGGGCTATACAGACCTGTTTGAGTCGACCTAGATATTTGTTGACACATTTTTAACAAAGATTGTCCGTAAGCAATGCGTAAAGGCGCTAAGATGAAGATCGAATGAAGAAGGAAGAAGATAATGAATAAACGGGACGACCAAAACTTTTCTTTAATAAAAAAAAATAAAAGGATGAGCATATCACCTAAGAAATATGATCTTGCCATCATATCCGTGTATGCTTACATATATACCCCCTCCCACTTCATCGACCGGTGGGCAAATATACTCGAGGTATATGGATGGGGGCCGAGGTATTAAAGGGGTCTAGTAACGCAGTTATAACTTTCCAGTGGATAATTAAAAATCTGAACACTTCAGTTGTAAATATCTTTTTAACAAAAGGGAAATTCGAAAAACTGAAACCGGTTCCATGCTTCTATTGGTAATACAAATACAACAAGGTATGAACGAGCCACTACAGAGTTCTAAGTAAGATTTGTGGATTTGTACACGGTTACTAGATCCCTTTAACATGTTTAAGGGACAAAACTCCCGAAAAAAAGAAATATCATGAAGAGGAAAAGGTAAATTGGTAGGCATAAAAATGGTCATGATGGTATAGGGTGATAAATGGAAAACGATGAGGGACAAAACTCCCCCAAAAGATGTATTTATTATCATCAAGACGGGAGGAGAAGGAGATAAAATGAATGGTAGAAGGAGTAGAGGGGGTTGGGGGCTTGGGAAATTGAAGATCCCTATATAATACGGATATATTTGTATACCAACCTCGCCACAAGGAGGTGTTATCAAGAGGAGGAGATAAAGGATAGGAGAAGGGGGTTGGGGGTTTGGGAAATTGAAGATCCCAACGGAGATGTTTTTATACGAATCTCGGGACTCGAAAATTGTACAAGCACGCTAAGTGTGTGCACATTTCAGGTGTGTTAATACCGATACGCCGTACCATTATAGTGCACTATGTTGTCCTATCCCGCAGGTGTGTGTGAAAGGTATAATGTTTTATCTTTATTTTGTTTCAGAACCATGCGTATTTTTATATAACCTTTTTGAGGCTTGTCCTTTTTTAGTTCGTACTTTCTTTTACGATATGATGTGAATGAATCGAAAGAGTAGGCGGGAATGTTATTTCCTGTATTTACCCGTGTTAGTCCCATCATGTAGTGCGCGCGAACCCGCATAAGGTCGCTATATACTCTCCTATTTCAATACACCCATACTTGTTGTTGATGTTTTTTTTTAATATCAATAGATAATTTGATTGGCCATGAAATTACGTGTTTTTTTCTTTCTTTTCAATTCAAATATTTTATTGTTACAAGGCAACATCTTTCAGGAAAGCGATCCAAGTAAAAAATATCGTAAAATATATAACGATGTTTTACATTTGACAAATTGTAGCTTATCAATCCACTTTCTTTCTAAGTAATACACACAACTAATATATTTCATTCATATTTTTACTTCGATTTCGAAGTATTAATTTGAATACAGCGAATGTGTGTGCAAGTAAATTCAAACGTTGGACGACAACTATGGCGGTATTTCCCATGAATGTCAAAGTTGCAACTCCATTATATCATTCTCTTTACGAAATTATAGGTAAAATCAGGGGGATGAATGAATAGATCATCCCCCAGTTGAATGGGTATCAATGACAGATCTACGCCCATGGTTTTGGGGAAGAACCGATACGATGTAATACGATTTGAGTTGAAAGCTGCATAAGTATCGTTAATCCATGTTTGTAACATACTTTATTCATTTAAGTTATGCTCGGCTTTATATTACTGCAAATCCATACACGCGATATTAAATAAAAACAATTACGACTAACTCAAAATACAAACAAAATACTCAAATGGAAACATACTCTATATACGAAGCTCGAAATATCGTAGACTTTCAGCGACACTTGGAAGTGTCTATCAAGTGAATTACACAGTAGCATAAGAGCTTCTAGTTTCTAGCTTCCATTTTTATTTCAAAACATGTTTTGTGTGTGCATTTACTTAAGAAATATTCGAAGCTTGTTTGCTAAGTAAATGGAACGCCTCGCCTGAGTCCGAGCCGCGAAAATGAAGTCAAATTATAGACGGGAAAAGGCGGGGGGAAAAGGGAAATATGAAGAAAAAAATAACTGGAAATAAATGGAAAAGGACTTTGAAAACAACCCCCCCCCCCCCCCCCCCCCCTCCTCAAACAAGATGGCGTGTATGTATAGTTTTAATAACAAGCATACACGAAGGGAGGGGAAAAGCGCGTGGTTGTTTGAACAACGGAGCATCGCGAAAAGCTACCGCGATACTGCCCCGCGCCAGGCCCTTTACAGGTGCGCATACAACTGGCGAGATAGTAGCGGTTCTTAAAATATCGAAACAATTGTACCGTGTCTTACTACTTCAAAATATTCGGCTACCAGTTACTGATCATCATGTTTTTAGATCGTTCGTGTTCCATTATGTGTCATGTTGATTGTCAAATTAAATCAAATGTGTCAGGTAAATCAAACAATTTGTTAAAGTTGAACTTGTATTGAATGCCATTATTACGATGACACTATAAGGCATACATAGAAACGCGAAACTTTTACTAAAATACTGATTTGATATCAATATTTATAGTGTATAGCCAAAATGAGTCATATCAAAATGAAATCATTGCATTATAATTATACTATGATATTCTGCCAAATTGAAATCAACACAATTGAGCTGCCCTTTTCGGGGAAAATACCAAGATATCAATACGAATTCCTTATTTGATCATCTTTTTTTTATCCACATTCCTAATATATTCGTAGCTTGTTCACTTTTCGACCCCAAAGCAAACTACCGGGAGCCAGCGTGTTTTGTGAACAGAATCCTCGGGTCAAACTAGGGGGGATTTTGTTGACGCTCTATAGGGGGACAAACCACCTTTATACACCCGGGGCCACGGAAAAGAGAGGGCCCCGTTGTAAAATGACAATCGAATATACTTTGCTCAAATACAAACGCATTATTATTCGGTACTTGGCAAATATTGTACGTACGCGAACATCTACCTATACTACCAACAGTACTGTGCAAAGACAACAAATTGTCTTTTCTCGGCCAAAGCTGACATAACTTTGGAAAGTTGAAAAATGTAATTTATCCCGTTTTCTTCTGAATTTTGAAGAAGAAGAAATTATGTATAAATTATAATTATAATAGGCGGGAAAGCTTGCTTTGACCGCTGCAGCTAAAACAAATTTGTGAAATAGTATGGGAATACTGCGTGTTTTGGGTAACTGCGTCACAACAAGACAACTTTACATGTACAACTGATACAAATGGAGAATTAAAAAAAAAAAAAATCGAAATAATTTGTTTTTCTTCTGATATCTACCCTCATACTCAAATTAAGACACCTTGTTGAAGAAGGTGACGAAGATAATGATCTCCATTCTTATTTTGGTTTGAAAGACATGACTGCAGTAATTACAAAATGGCGCCTGTATGACGTCACGCGATATAGTAACGCGTCTAGCGGAAATAAACATACTGGAATGACTAATTCCGTCTACACATAATGAAAGTTTGATGATTTAGTCGCTTTTTTAATTTCGATACTACCAAATGCAACAACAACAAAATTACCACATCCATCAAAACAAAATTACTATTTGTCAAAATTAATTAACGAAGTTGTCAATAATAGTCCTGGGTTTCCCAGAAAGGATAACACAATGATGAACTTGGTCATGTTGGTCAAGAATGAATAATATGAGCGGGTTAATTCCATTAAAAAAAATATAAACACCCACCGCAGAAATGGCCAACACAGAGATATTCCCGACAGGTATACACACTGATTACACACTGCGGAATACCGCAAAAAGTTGTATACATTAACCCATCGCCTACAGGAACCAGGTGATATGAATCAAGTATTAAACCTATATCATGTACTGTATATTAGAAATGTACAATCTACTTGGCATGTCAGGGAGCGGGTTAAGATGTGGGATAGTGCGAAGTGCGGGCATATAGTGCCGACAG
The DNA here is from genome assembly GCA_037951105.1 of Echinarachnius parma. Classification (NCBI taxonomy): domain Eukaryota; kingdom Metazoa; phylum Echinodermata; class Echinoidea; order Clypeasteroida; family Echinarachniidae; genus Echinarachnius; species Echinarachnius parma. Next base: position 86,117 of record JBAMJV010001332.1, on the reverse strand, counting down.
GCGATAAACACACCGCAGAAATGGCCAACACAGCGATATATCCGACAGGTATATACACTGATTACACAACTGCGGAATACCGCAAAAACGTTGTATACATTAACCCATCGCCTACAGGAACCAGGTGATATGAATCAAGTATTAAAACCTATAATCATGTATATTAGAAATGTACAATCTACTTGGCATGTCAGGGAGCGGGTTAAGATTTAGGATAGTGTGAAGTGCGGGCATATAGTGCCGACAGGCGATTAGAGGGAAGTGAGAATACGGTATGCGTGGGAAGATATGAATATTATTTTTTAGAAATTACCAGTTTTATTTTTGTTTTGGGAATCAGCGCTATAATGAATCCCCTCCGTTTGACGTTTTGAGGGCTCTAGGGGTTGTGACACAACACCGAACTTATGATAATACTTGTGTTAATTTGGCACCACGTCAACTTGAGGAAATCATTAACACGACAATTGCGTAGAAACACAACGTTAATGAAATGATGATGGTGATGGTGATGATGATCATCATCATCAACACCATCACCATCGTCATTATCGCCATCATCATCATCATCATCATCATCACCATCATCATCATCATCATCATCATCATCATCACCATCATCACTATACTGACCACTATCAATATCATCATCATCATCACCATCATCGCCATCATCATTAGCATCATCATCATCATCATCATCATATCATCACCATCATCATCATCATCATCATCATCGCCATCATCATCATCATCATCGCCATCATCATCTTCATTATCATCATCATCACCATCCTGACCACTATCAATTTCATCATCGCCGCCATCAGCATCAACAGTAGAATTGCTTTTTGATAATTAGTTACTATCCAGTTGCAGCGACTGTTTTATGTACATTTTCTATGGGTTTTCTGCTCAATTGGGAAGGTTATAATTATCTCGTTTCGGTCAAAGAGGATTTGACATTCGTACAGAAAATCCACCCAAAATGACCATGAATTAAAATGCGATGATACAACAAAATAATCCCCTAGCCTGGCCTTAGGTGTTCAATTTCCCACTAATTACAAGACAATACTTACAAAATGTTTAAACCGATTCATTTTGCCTTTGGGGTTTTCGGTTTATAGACTGTTATGTCTTTCATTAATGTTGATATATGTACCAAGGTTACCTTGGATATGCAAATGTCATGACAACCAGCGGCAACTATTACATTTTGAACATGATTTCTACAGGAAAACATAGAGATAAATGCAGGGAGCAATATTGTGGTATTAAGCCACGCAATAATATAATTTTCAAGGCAAGGGCAAGTCATCGCCGTTGCCCGGGGTCTACTAAGGGAAAAGTATACGGAAGAGTAACGGGGGAGATTTATCCGCGCTAAGCGACCGGTGTTCTGTTTCAAAATAAATCGTGCGAATGAATTTGTCGCGCAGATTATGCGCGGAGACACCTTCTAAAAAGTCTCCGCATAATAATAAAAAATTTTAAAAAATGTATACCTCTATGTGTAAACTAGACGGTTATGCTAGCATCAACAACACGCTGCAACATGACTGTAATAATGTTCCTTTATGTCCAGCCTATCGGTTTCTATTACTCACTTCCTTTCAAAGCAATTTGGTTCGTTTTGGTTCGTAAATTACAGAACCTGGCTATATACGTAATTATAATATTTTGTAGAGTTTTTATTTTACACAATTAATGATCATCGATTTTATACAAAATCATTTCAATAACGATATTTTTTTATCACGGATGAAAAGTAACAGAATGTAACTGTATAATTGATTTTTTTTTTTCGTTACTATTTATAAATATTTTTAATGAACATCATTCTAGAAAATAAAGATGTTGATATGAGCAAAGAAATGATAAAGCTTTAGTCACGTTAATCTTGCTGTGTGTCAATAATAGCGTGCCCGTTTCTTAATAATATTTTTAGTTGAGCAGAAGAGCTCTGAGCCTGATGTTGACTTATGTATGCAATTATGAAAAGAGAATCGTTCAGTGTTATTATACACTAAAAAAGAGTGGTGTTGAACAAATTGTTTGTGAATGATTTAAGATTATTATGAAATTAGAAATTTATGTCTCGTGAGCTGAGATCATAAAGGGCTTTGATCTCCTTGTTGTTGATGTACATATTATATGCAATTATTAAATTATCATTTTCAGCGTATAAGCTAAATGACAAGAAGGGCTCTGATGTTGTTGATGGTGAATTATTGATGTAATTATGAAGTGCCTTCTGATAATTTTACCGCGGCTACCGACTGATAACATGGACAAGACAGCAGGGATCAAGATGATGCATTATTAGATGAACGTGACTTTTCTTCATTTCTTTCACCCCCTTCGTCCAAAACAAGTCAGATCCTGAAGACTATATTGAAATATAGTAATAATTATAAACACGATATCAAGTTAAAAAATCGCTGAAAGAAAATAATATTATTTATTTTCTTAATTTCCTCACCCCTTCGTCCAAAATAGGTCAGATCATGAACATATGAAATTATATAATCAACATTATCATACGTACATGTGAATGGCACGTTACCCTCTATTATGCCTAACACGACCGAAAGAAAGGAATACAATTCAAGAACTCCAATGTTCCATTATTTCTTTCTCTCTCAAAGAAAGTAATAATTCTTGAGATTTGAACTATAATTATAATGAAAATGATAACCATATAAAAAATAACATCATCAGACTTCGTTGCTCATAATGGGAAATCGATTTCAGGTCTGAAAAGCAAAAATTATGCAATAACTTTTTTTTTATTTTCAACTCGAATTATAAGGCAAAAGGAAACGTTCAATGTTGTTTTTTGTTGTTCAATATGTACCCACAAAAAATGTTCGTAATGTATGATTGTCTTGTCAATGTATTTAGATGTCGATTCTACTTAGTACCACATTCTCCATATCACAAGGGCTGAAAGGCAAGTGTCCTTTTCATATTCTTATTTTTACTATACAGCATTCCGTTCGTTTTATTACATTGTGTTGTCGCGTTATCACCGTCGCCTTGACAACTGCAAACACGTTCACCATTATGATGTGATCATGAATATTGCATGAACCTCTTTGAGAAATTGGGGAGCTTTGAGAAACGAAAGGTCGTAGAAAACCCCGTCGCATTTCTCATGAAGTATTTAAAAAGTCTGCAAGTAAGAAAGGCGTGTATTTAATCACGATTTGCCAAATTTCATCCAGATAATTAGTCAGAAAAGGTAATGTATTGAGTATACGAGTACGTATTGTTAAAGAGTCAACCGTGGCAATCGAAGAGTTCAACATGGCGCCTGCCTAAAAACTCTTTGAAAAAGTGCCCTCTAAAACACAACGACGCACTATAATAGCTTTAAGCATTGATAACATGCAAATATCGTTATGGCACAATCCGCCCCCCCCCCCCTCTTTTGTTTCCCTCCCGTTAAACTTGACCTCAGGTACACCACAATTATAACAAGGGTCATCACACGAACGGCCATGTCCTCTCACTGGGTGACCGGCCAGACGACATTACACCCCTGATGGGTGACCAGCAAGACAACATTACACCAGATGGCGGGTGACCAGCTATACAACATTACACCCCTGCTACGCACCCGCCCCGTTCTGACCTGCAATTACGGCCACCCTTCTGTTCGTGATTGTCTACGTCTCGCCGATATGATAGACACAGATATTACATTACAACAATACATTTTATTTTATGTCATGTTATTTTATTTTATTTTATTTGTTTTGATTTCATTTGATTTGTCTTGATTTCATTTGATTTTTTTTCATTTCATTTCATTTCCTTTGGATTGATTTGATTCGATTTAATTTAATTTGATATTGCTTTAATTTGATTTAATTTCAATCTATACTTCCAGATTTCATAATCACAATTACAATGAAATAAACGAACAAAGCAAGATATTCATGAGTTGGCCACAAAAATATCAATATCGAATACACAAAACTACAATAAAAAACAATAGCATTACGTAATCTATCAATGATGAATTATGTATGCCAACAAAATGTGAACAAATAGGGAACGGAAACAAGGCAGAGCTTGTGAAATATTTGGCTCCCGAAAAGTGCGTTCGGATCATTACTCTACCAAAAAGTGTACATTTCTCTAACAAAGTAATATCAGGCATTATATTCCACATACTAAGAATCATGCTCTACGATTGGTCAAAAGTTAATCACGTGATGAAACATAGTTTTGCCCATCATCTGTATTGTTGTATAAAATATCAATAAATATATAATGGGTGCATCAATTTCAAAACTCTCACGTTTATTTTCATATTCCATGGAAATTGTAAATAAAAAAAAGCGATATCAACAAGTATTTCAAAAATCGAGGGGGAAAAACGGCGTCCTATAATGGCATTCATTGCATCCGGGAATACTTGAGTGGAACGGTTTAATAGCCCACACTCGACTAAAATAAACTATCAACAGGGAAGCGCGACACATTAATATCAATTATCTGCTCGCTACATGCATGCAAGGTATCAAAACATACAGTTTACATAACAATAACGACATTAACAACGCTCACGTGTCGGGCAATAGACCATGGCAGACATGAGCGGGCGAAAGATGCACCCATTTATGTCAAAATATTTAGGTAGCAATCATAGGTCCGGACGGACTGGGTGGGGAAGTACATTTAACTTTATCGCAACAACAAAAAAATGTGGTATAATATATAATAATTACGTTGTATCGTTTATTTAACTGTCCCGCGTTGTGTATGTTTTAAAACTGACATCGCATCATTCCTGACGATGATATTATAAACACTGTGAACATAAAACGATTAAGAGCCAATATGATACACCAAGAGAAATAACCTCCGGTAGTTATAACGTCCGGCCACCCGCCAAATTTGTCCCGCCTTAATTTCCCCCGCGCCTCTATCAACATTCGATTCATGAGTGTATCATTTTGCTGGCATCATCCCCAATCAAGACCCGTCTCACAAACATTATTGGAAAGCGAGAAGTATATCCTCAGGTGATAAATTCGCTACAGGATATTGACATCGCATTTTAGCTATAAACTGAGCTGCAGCAGCTCCCCTCCTTCTTCCCCGCCTAAACTGCCATCACATTTGGCCGTTGTTGCAGCCAGCAGTCATAACAAAAAAACCGCCAACGTATTAATACCACTACTATTTATCCCGCCTTGCCTGATTTTACCCGCACTCACAACATTTAATGAGTGTATCAGTGTCCAATGTCTCCAATCACGCCCATCTCGCACAAACGATGTTGAAAATCACTCGGGCAATAAATTAGTTACATGATTGTATACATCAGTGAAGTTATTATCATCACTTCTCCTCTCCCGAATATTCTATCGCTGTCCTCAAATGCCCTCATTCTGTTTCGTAGCGTACACATTCAAAAGGCTGCAGATAGTAATTTCATGATGTAACCCGCCATCCGCACCAGCTCCCGACAATTTTCCCGCCATTTTGTTTTCCTTTTCCCGCGCTTTCAACATTATTCATGAGTGTATCGATGTCAGTCAGACCGTCATCATCCCGAATTATGATTGTTCATCTTGCAAGCATTATTTTGGAAGGCGATCGTTTTTTTGTATAATATGTCAGGTATTAAATCAATTTTAATATTTTGACATCGGGTTCCGCTTCAGAACAGTTACATAATGATTTTTTTTTTTTCGTTTTGTTTTAATGTACTCTTCTTACTCTTGAATGAAATAAATATATTCTTAATAACTTAATGTCAAATATTTCCAGATATAAAATAACATGATTGTATTATTTTTTGTATTCGAATTCAGGTTGAATAAAATATGATGGAGTAATATATAGTATGGGTAATTACAGTAATGCTCAGTATTTCGTTGAAATGAAAGACTAAACGTGTGTTTTTAAACATGTTTGTTGTATTGTTATTTATTTTAACTGTTTTTATTCACAAAGTCACTTCTTTGTCGGTCCTTGTTTTTTTGCTTAAAGTGCGATATCTGATACCATACTCCTTTATAGCAATGCGTGAAAGTAAAGAAGGCATTTCTATTTGTTTTCGGGTATTTGACTCTCTGCTAATTGGTTTTGATTTAAGCACTTCGTATTAGTTTGCCAAATTAGGGAGGTTTTAAAAGGATCTATATAAAGATGCCGTTTGAAAAGACGCTTAACTTTATCCGCAAATCGTTAATTTTAGGGGGAAAGTGTTTAGCAGCGTTTTAAGCTGCGAAATTCACTCTTTCCGATCGATTGATCTGAATAACGTGGAGCCTGTACTAGTCTTTGCTCGTGTTTTCTCTTATAATGTTATTGTTTCGCTTGTAATCCTCTGTACTGTATACCAAATCTAGTACTACCGACAAAGAAAGCAAAATAGCAACCAATATAGCTTTTAGTATTGTATTTGTATTGAAGAAAAATAAGATATAAACAAAGATAATGTACAAAGAGGGGCATATGGGGATGGAGAGGGGGAAAGGGGGGGGGGACGCTATATAGAAAGAATGTAAAGGCACAAGTAGCGATAGAGGGCGATAGACAAAGTGGGAGATAGACGGAAAATGAAAGAGATGAGTGTACAGTCCTATATTGTCCTAGGGTTAGGGTTAGTGCCAAGATGTAGTGCCAAGATGACAGATTCGGGTAGGAAAAGACCACACGAAATAATTTGTAGATGAAATCAGGAGCTAGACTAAATAATGAAAAACATTATATTGTATTAAATTTAAACGAATAAGAATAACCCAGAAAGCAGAGGCGGGGAGAGGAGAAGTAGATAACACCGTATGGTATTTTGGGATTAGGAAAAATATGTGTGTGTGGGGGGGGGGGGGGGGGGTGAGTAACTTTAAATTGGGGGAAAGTGGCGATAATTCGAACAAGCGGGAAAAATCGAATGTCATCAAAATTGTAATGGAGCGGAGAGCACAAGGAGGGCGGAAGATGTTACGTCCTAAGCGGTGCCTAAAACCCTCCTAGGTTTACCCTCGATGACACGACAGTAACTGGGCTTTAATGGGCCCGGCTTCCGGGAGGGGTGAGAGGCCCGGCCGTAGTATCCCCCGGCAGGCTGGGAGAAAGCCCTATCGGATTCCTGCCTCACGACTCACTACCTTATCGATGCGATGCTCATTTATATCTACCCTCTGTTCGATCTCGTTTAATTTTGCTTGTATTGCATCAAAATGCATGTTAACTTTCTCTTAAATACATTCGTCTTATTTTATGCCGCTTTATCAATATATAAAAATTACTAATTACTTTAATAATTTGAACGATCTAGTGCGCGCAATGACTATAGCCTATTTTCGATAAACTCCTGTACATACAACTCTTGCAATTGTTGTAAATATTAGGTCAACAGCCAATCATAATGCATCATTTCAACTGTTGCCATGGTAGTTACAATAATTGGACACTTACACAAATTGCAGAGGTCTTATGATATATACGGGGCCCAGAGATATTAAGTATTTTCTATACAATAATGTTTATATGGTTCACTATTCAATTAATAGCCTTCGTTACCAACATTTGAATACATCAGCAATAATATTCATGAGTGAATAATACTTCTAAAGATTTATGTTATAATATCTCTGCTTTTGTTTCTTTAAAATACAAGTCGTGGCAACTTGTTTTCTGTAACCAATAAATTCGATCCATTTATTATATCAGTCATTGCTTAATAAATATGATAGTATATGTTAAATATCCGTTTGCCATCTTGTATAGTTCACCATGTATTCTATCCGATTCACTCTCCCCTTTTCGATGCTTGGTTATTGATTCATCATATTTTATCCTCTGCTTTCCATTTGTATTTTCTATTGAAATACTTTCTCTTAACTCTTCCCATTCTAATTATTTGTTGGGTCTGTGTATCCATATCTAAATTAATGTAATCTGTATTCTCTCTACGCTATTAATCCGCATTATTATGATCATACTAAATCTATTAATTTTACATAAATGCTATCTTAACTCTTTATTTTGTACCTATCTACATAATTATTCTCTCCTACTTTATTTTATTATTCTCGTTATAAATATAAATATGTATATACCATACTTTCAATTAGTTAGCCTATCTATCCATCCTTATTTCTATCTCTCATGTCTTTCTATTCATCTTCTTCTGCATCTCTTTGCGTGTGAGTTCTTCTTTTTTTGTGTCATCCATCCATCACTTGCTCTTCCAGTCGAGGTAGGAAGATGATGGGGGAAAGGGCTCCGCATCGATTCGATGTGTAAATTTGACTGCGCACTTCGGATAAATAAACCGTCAGGGAGGAGTTGCATATTGATTCTAGGAAAGACTAAATGAGAATGATGGGAATATCGGTGAGGAAGATAGAGAGGGGAGTGGAGAGATGGGGAGAGGTTTAGAGAGATAGGGGTTGAAAGAGAGGGGGAGAAGGGGATAGGGTAAGAGAGTGAGAAATTGAAAGAGAGGGGGAGAGGATAGGGGCGAGAGGGAAGAGAGGGGGAGGGATGGGGGTAGGGAGAGACGGGAAGGAGGGGAGGAGGGGGGGAGAAGGGTAAGAGAATGGGGTTGAAAGGATGGGGGAGAGAGTAAGCATATTAAGAGAGGGGGAGAAGGAGGGGGAGAGGGGGAGACTGAACGAGAGGATATGGAGGGGGAGAGGGGAAGAGGGTTAGAGAGGGTGAGAGACTGAAAGGGAGGGGGAAGAAGGGGGAAGGAGGTTGAAGGGTGGAAAGGGAGACTGAGGCGGGGAGAATAAGAGAACTTGCGATGGGATTTCAAGAAATAAATTAAATGAACATGCAACATTGAGAGAGAGATATAAAAAGAGGCAGATGATGAGATAAGTGGGAGGGTGGACAGGGGGGAAAAGAGAATGAGAGAGAGAGAAAGTGAATTTGATTTCAGAAGGATTTCGGAAAAGAAATAACCTGAATGAGGGATAGAGAGAGAGAGGAGGAGAGAGAGAAGGGGAAAGAGGGACATACTTATATAGTTGGAGTCTTTTCTAATGCAATATGTTAACATGATGTGTGTGTGTGCTGATAATGTGATGTGATGCTATAAACATCAAAGCCGTCAGATAAGGTGACATTGAGAGGGGGTCGTATCGCGTCGGCAAATGGTGGGGGAAGCACTGGCGTGTCAATCGATTGGGAACGCGCCTCGGCCACCGCTGCTCGCTGCGGCAGCGGAAACCGCGCATCTTTACGTAGGTGTATATTTCCCCCCGAGCGTGCCCGCAACCGCTGGGAGGAAAAGCGGGTCTGACGGAAAACATTGCTTGGTTGACGGCTTTACATTGTATAGTTCGGCGCTAAGATTGTATTTCTTTAACATAATGACTAAAACGCTCGGTATGAATTTCAACATGTCCACTTACAATGTTATTAATTCGATGATCAGACTTCAGTATAGGATTAACTGAATTCCAGCATAATGCCGTCATACAAAATACTGATCATATCAGTATAGAAAAAAGTGATAATGCAGGTCATGATCTTAAGTTTGCTAGTGCAAATTGCGTATACATCTGTATTTTTCGTGTGCACAATCTTTATTCACCACAAATAAAGGGTTTGTTATACCTTTTGAAATATTTGTTTTCAACTCTGATCTATAAACTTAAACACATAATCTGAACAAAAGATCTCATTTGATGATGAGGATGATGATGATGATGATGATGATGATGATGATGATGATGATGATGATGATGATGATGATGATGATGATGATTGATGATGGTGATGATGATGATGATGATGATGATGATGATGATGATGATGATGATGATGATGATGATGATGATGATGAGGAGGAGGAGAAGGAGGGGGATTGAGGAAGAGGAGGAGAAGGAGAAGGACGATGATGAGGAGGAGGATGGAGCTGATGATGACGGCAGTGATGAAAATGATCACAACGACGATGACGACGATGACAATGAGAACGATCGATGATGATTTTGATGATGGTTCCTACAATCAGAACGATGTTTTGTTATTGGTCATCACGATCAAGGAAATGACCCAAAAAATATTGTTTGCAAAATTAATACCTTTATCAATTAGTAATTATCTAATTGAAATAGTATTGGACTATAAAAAGAGACGAATGGACTCTAATATCACTGCATATCCTATATCGATTTTTAGTCCTTGTACCCAAAGTGAGAACATAATTCAATATACATGATACAACAGGAAAAGCAAAACTATCGTTTGACCAACAAAATAATGTGAAAGAATCTCTAAAAGCATCTATGCTTTCTTCTCGATAAATTATTTGTTCCCTCAGGCGCTTTTGATTTATGAATAAATAATCATTATTTTACGGTGTAAAGAAAAGCCGCGGCAAATTAATAATGCATTTACCGCTCAATAATATAACAATTACTCGTAAGTGTAACAATTTCAATATGAAAGGCTCGATTCGTCCATGAAATGAAGGACCATTACGATTTAAAAAAAAAATGAATATGCTCGTCCCCCCAGACTTATACATCTACATCGTTTTTCGTCTATATTTGGCTATTTATAGGAATGAAGAAGATACTCTGATTACAGTCCGTATATTGTATCTTTTATTTCAAAAGAAGAACACAATACTGGGGCCAAGCCTTTTTGTAAATGATGCCAAAAGCGCGGGGTCATTTTAAGTAAACGCATTCTCGTATTATTTTGTTCCGTATGAAGCATTCAATTAATTCACATGTTTTATTTCGACGTAAGTAATAATAGCGTCTGTTTTGTCTTCATATTTCAAAGTATGTAATTCAAGTAATAAATCAAACACTGAGGATAACATTTCTGATAACTATTTGTTCAAGTATCATGATGGTGAATGTCTCACAAGTTTCACTTTGTTTGTCCATTAATTATTATTTAAGTCAGATATATATGATGCCATTTATACAGCACACTGAAAGTTTATCCAAAATGTCGTATATTCGTTCATAGTAATTATACACATTATCGTGAAATAAAATCTATGTAATATACTGAAATAAAAAAAATGTGGACCGTCGTTCAGTAATTAACATCCTCGCCTAAAGGAACATTGTGGGTCCTATTATAAACTACAGTCATGGGTTGTGCATAACTAGAAGGAAACGTGTTTATTTAAACGCAATTTTGGCTAAAGATCTATTTTACAACATAATAGCAAGAACTCCTTATTTAGTTTACTATAAATTCAGAATTCAATGTAAGATGAGGAAGACGGGTTAATATCATAAAAGAAATTAAAGTTATATTTATGGTACAGTGAATACAATACCCCTCTCGCGCGCGAACGGGGAAAGCATATAGCTGTATCGGAGGAGGGAGAAGCGATATGTCTCTATAAAAGCCCTCCGCACACAGAGCCAACTCGACCCGATCCGACTAGGTTTTTCAGGAAGTTCAGCTCAGTATACGTTGCCTCAGGAGTCCTGTTTTGCCGGTCAAGAGCCAGTCGGAGATCATTCGAGGCCGATTCAACATGTTGAATCGACTATGACTGAGCGAAACCGACTCTAGTCTGACATGTCTGACTGAAAACCAGGCGGATAGGGTCGAGTCGGCACTGTGTGCAGCGAAGGGCTTAATAGCCCGCTACCCTCCCCTCGTCTCAACTCCGTCTCTCGGAAGCTGTAGCAGGAAATCTCGAGATTTTGAGAGAAGAGGCCACTTATCGTAAGCGCGTGGAGGAAGAAGAGGGGGGAAGTGCTTAAACAACGCTATCGTAACGAACACAGTGTGTCACAGTGTGACAACACTAAGCTATATACTGTAGATCACGTTGCGTTTCATTGTGAGGATCACATTGTGTGTTTCCCATTATACCGGTAAGAACACAGTCTTACACAGTGTGAACACACTGTGTAGACTGTGTTAGATTGGAGCGATTTCACAGTGTGAACAGTGTGAACACTCATCACACTGTTGTTAACAAAGTATGGTTCAACGTTGTAAAAAAAAACACATTGTGTCCAGAATGTAAGATAATAGTTTATGCTCTTTTTTTCGGTGGGGAAGGGGGTCTGTAACGAAACCGAGTGGCGGTTATCAGTATGATCAGGAGAAGATGTGAACATAGTGGGGGGTAATTACGTATCCACTGTAAGGATAATTATTTCGCTTTATTTCATTCGTAACCTTCGACATTCTGAAATCTCCAAAGATTTTGAGCATAGCCCACCAAGTTTCCGTATAGGCAAGGGGTTAACTAAACAAATTTAAAAAAAATAATAAAATACTAAATAAAACAAATGTATGTATAAATAAAATTAAAGAAATAAAATAAAGCAAAAACATTATTATTTTGTAAAAAAAATATATATATATATATTTGACGAAAATAATAATAACATAATCATGATAATGGGAAACTATGTGATACAAAATAATAAAGAAATACATAAGGTTTCCCCCAATAATAAGCAATTAGCGCGATGCCCCCCCCCCCCCCCCCCCTCACCCCCCTTCCCCCTATACCGAAATCAGCCCAACTACGCCACACCACTAACTGTAAGTATAATTATCTGCTTTGTAGTGCTGACAAACAATGCAATATGTAGTATGACAACAAATCAATCAATCAGCGAACAACTATACAATATGATAGTGACACCGAATTCTTTCGGAAGATGTACGTATACATTTCCTTTTATTTAGGGGGCGACTTCAATACTGCATTAATTGCGGAATACATAATTGATACGACCATAATGGCGCTTTAAACGTTTTATTACCGTGGTCCACTTCGAGTGTGTATTAAATGAATGGTATTTGGAGTATACGGTGTACGTTGTAGGGGTTAATGACAACGTGCACATAAATTATATAAGAATGCAGTGCGAAAATCAATAATAAACTTGATCGACTAACGCAGCAAAGGCAAACCATGATACCGACGATATTAGTGGACAAAATGGGTCTAACTATATCGACCAATAATGTATACAGCACTTTTTTGTATTTCTTCTTTGCTTTTATGTCCCTTATTTTCCATAGTGTTTGTATCTTTTACTCCAGACCTGTTTTCTATTTAACATGTTTATTGAGAAAGATGAAAACATACGGTGATTTTTGTCAGTAAAAAATAAATTATATTGAAGAATCACCATACAGAATGTGAGGAAAATAAATGCAATTAATGAAGAATGAAATACTAGTAAGTTAGGACTGATTGTTTGAACGTTGGATAGAAAAATGGGACTTTCCTTTTAAAAAATGCGTGATATATTGGTGAACGTTTGAAATGAATCACACACACACACATGCATGCATCATTGTGACATATGTTCTTCGTAATTCAATTATCATAGGGTCTCCTTCCCCTTGGACATGTTGGACAATGTTGGAGATACGCGTATTACCATCTTGCGAACGTCTTGCGCACGGTGCGTACTACATTGGCTCAGTGTTGATACACTGCGCACAATCTCGTCTAGCTCAAAATGGTGAACCGCGTTGTAGCATCTCTGATCCCCACGATCTGTATTAAACATGTTGAACACGGGGGTTTCCTATACGGACATCGGTACACAGTGCTTCTGACATAATCTAGCAGCCAACATCGGTGTAGACTGTGGTAGTATGTCTCTGACGAGAATACGATTTATTCGCATAATTATGTTTGACCAAGAGGCCCCTTTGTCATTCCCCAAGGTATAGATGTAAAAGGGAGACATCCATCCAATCGTGTTAACGTCTATTTAACCCGACCTTACCCCACCCCCCCCCCCTTCATCCTCCTCCTTCGCATTCGAACGTACAGTATGCATTTTATACAGTCATATTGGTATGCAGAGGAGGGGTGGGGTAGTTGTCTAATATTAGTATACAATGTATACTGTATGAACGTTGACATCATCAGTGCAGCCTTATTTACCTATAGTCACTATGATGGAGAAACTAATGTAATTTTAGCTATAAGGGTAACTCCTGAATTCCTGTGAAACCTGTTCCCCTCTTTGCTCACCCCCCCCCCCCTCACCCCCACCACCCTTCCCCCGCCTTCAAGTCCAACACCCGGTTGAACAATGCATTGGCGGTGAGTCAAGGACAAGGTACATTTACCCACACCTTAATGAAACTTTCATGTTTATTTGCTATACTTCTTTCTTCATTTTTACACAGCATACTCATTATCACAATGTGGGTGATCTGAGTAAAAACAGGAGTGCCATTGATCAAGAAAGGTTAGTACACCCTTTCACATGGGCGTCGATCTGTCATTGATATCCATTCATCAGGGGGGGGTGATCTATTCATTCATACCCCCTGATGAATAGGTATTACGTAAGTATCGACGCCCATGCCCTTGTAGCCCCCTTCCCTTCCCCCTCCTCCCCCACCCCATCCCATCTCCCTCTCTTAGCTAGATACGCCCACCATCTCGCTCGGGACAGAGAAGCCCATCAGCTTGTTCAAACACGGGCGAATGAAGTCATGTCATCTCCCCGCCTCGGCCCCGTATGACCACGACAGCTCAGGCATACTGGGTCCGACACCAAACAGACAGACCATCCGAAGTTTGTGTAATCAGAGAGGGCAGATGAGTCGACACATATTAAAGGACCAAATATGAGTATCTGCTTGCTTAGTATGGCGTACGCTTCTTCATTCTATTGCATGTAATTGTAATCGCAGTCGGCAATATACACCATGTACATCTTGATAATAAATTATTGGTTTAAATGCAACATTAAAGAAATGCTAACATTATTTTGAGCCACTTCAAATTTCGGACGAATAGCAGCGTTATGAAAATATTTTTACCGTGACAGAATACAATCGTTATGTTGCTGAAATCTAAAAAAAATAAAATTATAATTTGACCATAATTTAAACATACTTAAAATCTAAACATCATTCTTTTTTAATCTCATATTTATTTCAAAGATTCCATTGATTCTGAAAGATCACGACATTACTATTATAATATATTTTTAGTAACCCTTCGTTGTATTATCAATATATTGTTTTAATATTGATAAGTCAACTCAACATTTAAAAAAAGAAGAAGAAAGAAACGTTGGCGGGTGATTCCATTTTGTCCATCAACATAATTACTCACTACTCGACTTTGCTCTGTGAAATAATGCTCTATTTTGCCTTGGACCATCATCTGATCATGGTATACAATAAATTATAACGTTGAACAGCATTACTTTGGCGTATCCAGATGGGGGTTCCAAAGTTGCGGGGCGTGGGGGGGGGGGGGGGGGGGAGTATAATGTCCTCCCATCGGCCAGCCCTGGTGGGCACATCTTGTGCCTAACAATAATAATGGAATCACGCCTAAACAATAATGCAAACATTTATGAATGTATTCTCCATTGATATTGAATGAAAGTATCGACTGGTGTTAATATTTCTCAGAAGGGTTATTATAATACCCCCTTCTACGCCACCCCCCCCCCCCCCCTCCCCTTGGTCTTCGCCTCTTGTCCCTATTATATTATTATTTCCAGTAGCTGCTCTCTACACGACCCCTTTGTCAATCTGTTGACTCTTTGGGGAGATTTGACAAGTATAAGATGGATGGTTTGTACACATTGGCCAGCGAGCTTACATTGTTACAACCGAGCGAGAGTCAAGAAATACAAGGAAATTTACTCGATTTCGTCATCAAAAAACCGCAGTGAATTTCAAACACTGTCCTGTATACAATATTAATGTATACTGTGCATCAGCGTGCATTTAACAGACAGTTATGTGCATCGTTCTCATTTCATACCTTTAGTCTCTTGTAATCCAATGCGACTGTGTTAGTAAGACTTTATAATGCAATGATAATAATAGTAGATCCTTGTAAACAATCGTAAATAAAAAAAAAATTAACGAATACAACTAAGTTGTCGTTTGTTGTTTATTTATTACAAATGGACTTGAGTGACATTCTAAGGATGACCAGAAAGAGATACAATCAGTGAATTGTAAAGTTGCAATTAATTGCAAGTCAGATCATTTGACTAAATGCGCAAATCTGATTGGTTCAAATGCGCTGGATTTTCTGACTGGCAATTAATTGCAATTTTACAATCAATTGCAAGACCCTGGCCGGACACTATCAGACAAAACTTGACCAATGGTCAAAAGGGGCTGTGAAGGCCGGAGAACGCGGTATTACAATAATCACGATTCGCAATTGCCATTGTATTTTCACACAAAATGATTCCTACTATTAAAAATGATAGAGAAATATCGCATCATACAGTCAGTACTACACACGGCGCTCATATGACGTGCATTAAGTGTCATAAAACATCGATTTCGACATCATTGCGCGTCATACTATCCTAGAAGATAGATGTGGCGGTGAAATGCCGAGACTGATTTTGCTCAGTTCCGCTCTATCACGAACGCCGCGCCAGCCAGACAACCAACCCCCCCAAAAAGCAACCCTTTTATACAATCAAAACAAATAAACATGGCTCACACACTGCCTTTGAAAATAATAATAAATCTGCGCGAAGACATGAAAGAAGAGGAGGGGGTGCAATTGGAGAATAGTTGTATATATTTCATAAACAGAACCTCGGGGGATGTCGCCATACATGTCGGTGGTGAATAAGAAGCAACAGAATAGTATATGGGGAAAAGTGCAAACTTAGGTTGGAAAAGAATTTCCACCTCCGCGCTAATCAGGCGATCGTGCCTGTGCCGCGATTGACTGTCGCAGCGTCGCGCTCGTACACTACACGCGAGCCGCTGAGACTTCGTCTTGAATGGGCCCAGGAAATGTACAAGACAAGGGGGACAACAACAGGTGCAGGAAGGGGGTCCGGAGCTACCCCTAGGCGGGCCGTCGACCCCTCTCAGAGGGGGTGCAGGGGTGATTCGCCTCCTGGGCACGAGGTTGCCTCTGGGGCCGAGGTTGTTGGTTGACAATGCAATACACTGCCTTAGCTTGAGCATGTTGAGCAAGTTAGTTTGTTATTGGGCATTGTTGGGGTCAGCTGTTCTTTTTTGGGGGGAACAAACAATAACAAAGCAACGATAACATCAACAACTTGAAGAGTTTAAACTGATCAATCCATAAACATGGGCGCACGACCGTACAAACATTGCCCTTTTGAAAATCAGACAGCAGCAAAGCATAAAAAACTAGATGGATCTTCGATTGCGCGCAATCGAAAATTATGCCTCCGCTATCACGCGATTTTAATATGCCCAAATTAACATGCACTGATTTAATTTTTCTTATATTTTGAGTCCTGTGACCTTGACCATATGATCCCAATCTTTGATGGCTCCCTAAAAAACAGTCAGGTACCAAGTTTGATTGAAATCTGACATTTAGTTCTTGAGATTTTGGTATTACAAGCTTTTTTGCATGTATAATGAGTCCCGTGACCTTGACCTCAACCTCATGACCCCAACATTTTATGGCTACGTTGACTCTTTATGATACAGGTACCGAGTTTGATTGAAATCTGACATTCAGTTCTTGAAATTTTGCAATTACAAGCCATTTTCGCATACATATTGAGTCATGTGACCTTGACCTTTGACCTCATGACCCCCCAAATCTAATCAGATCAGTGGCACCCCGATATGTACACTCATACCTAGTATGTAATTGATCCGTCAACCGGTTCTTGAGATATCGCAAGAACGAGGCATTTTTGCACATACATTGATTCCTGTGACCTTGACCTTTGTCCTCATGAACCCCAAAATCTAATCAGATCATTGCCACCCCAATATCTACACTAATACCAAGTTTGAATTTGATCCGTCAACCAGTTCTTGAGATATCGCGAGAACGAGGCATTTTTGCATATATATTGAGTCCTGTGACCTTGACCTTTAATCTCATGAACCCCAAAATCTAATCAGATCATTGTCACCCCAATATGTACACTCATACCAAGTTTGAAATTGATCCGTCAACTGGTTCTTGAGATATCGCGAGAACGAAAACGGGACGTACGGACGGACGTACGGACGGACGTACGGACGGACGTACGGACGGACGTACGGACGGACGTACGGACGGACGGACGGACGGACGGACGGACGGACAACCCGAAAACATAATGCCTCCGGCCACTTCGTTGGCGGAGGCATAAAAACAAGGTACATTTTGTACATTTGCTTTTTATTTTTTGTTTTATAAGAACTCTTTTGGAAAATAAAACCCAAATAGCGATGATATTGAGGAAAGGTACTAGGAGCCCATGCTGTATTTAATGTTTTTCTTCATGTGTCATTTATCTTGGATTTCTAATGAAAGTCAAATTTGGTCATTCGTTTGGCGTAACTTTGTCATTATTGACATTAAGGCATGGCGGTTATTATTCGGGCAACATTAAACCTCAGCTCTTTCATGACCGTGGGAACACTGTCTTGTCCGTAATTATATGTGTATGGGATGTTACCTGAAGCACGTGGACTAGATTATATCAAGAGGGTGCTTTGTATTATCAATTTGTTTGATGAATGTTTCCTTCAAAACAGAGAGTAAGAGGGGGAAAACTTTCCACCGCCCCCCCCCCCCCCCCTTTTTCACCAAACACAATTTAGAGTCATGTTAACAAACACCCTTCCCATCGCCACTGATTGCCCAAGACACGGTCTGGTTCATCCTTCAAGCTATATCGTGATACAGACGGTCAAACCGTATACTCAAAGCAATTACTTCAGTAACATCGCTAGGGCATTTGCGTCGAAAATGAATCGCGGGATCGAATTCAGTGTCTGACTTAAAGTTACCTTTAACAACAACAAAAAAAGAGATTTCGTTTCCCGCACATTTGTAGCAATTGCGTTTGGCGTACAACATTACACTAAGCGACAACGATATTATACTTCGAACTACATCATTTGTTGTTTGTTTTTTTGTTTTAAACAAAAATTTCGGGAATTAGCGAACGAGCCTAATCGGCGGCGGGTGGGATTGCGTAGCGGTAATCCCGGGTTCGGTATGGGCCGTCACGTAGCGGCAAGCCTCGGCGGTGTTTTGTGTTAGACGGGCCTCGGTTATATTATCTTCAAGGTTTCTGTTTTCCAACTTATTTCAATACAGTTTAGAGTTGTTTTGTGTGTGTGTTTGGTTCCTTTTATCGATTGAAGAAAATTAGCCAGGCTAATTCTGATTCAAAATGTTGTCAAGGGCGCTCTCTATGGCCTGACGTTTTCCTTTGTTTGTTAGCGAGAAAATGTAATGCATCTGTCAACGGCCAAATCTGATGAAACATGAAACGAGTAAAGAGCTAAAGAAACGCTCCTTCTAATGATATGAAGAGCTTTCAACTAAAATGCGCTAACACCACTTTTTCAACTTCCGAGGAAAACACGTTTCTTTGTCCCACTTTGTACACGTGCCTATGGGAACATGAAAATTGAACTTTCTATATTTTGATTTTGAGTGAGTTATTTGTCGTAAAATGTCACGGATTCCTAGATAGCTACGTAGATTATACATGTAGATATATCGTTAACTCAATTTGTATGGAAAGTGGATTTAGCGCCTTTTGGAAGTGAGCTCTTCATATATAGCCTTAAAGCATCGAGTTTTGACTTCCTGTCAAGAAAGAATCAGTCTACTTTAACAGGTTCGATATACAGTTACTTTCTACTTTATTATAATCTATCTTTGCTAACTTCATTTCCGTTGCAACCATCGGAAGCAACGTTGCAAGTCAAACAACCATTCTTGATATCATTATTTTTTGTAGTCAACTTGTTAAAAAGAATTGATGAAATTAATAAACTGCCATGACCACTAAATGTGTATTGTTCCTCTTCAATTAAGATGATGTAGTTTGTTTGATTATTCAGCTCCGTAACCTTTCCCTTCTTAATTAATCGAAAATATAGTCGTAATGCAAATCATCCTGAAATACAATTATTAATTTGTCCTGTTTATTGTACAATACGATATATTTCGGACCAATATTGCGTGTTAAGGCTGAATCACAATGTACAAGTGACTGAGCGAACAAACCCTCATAGTTTTTTTGGCGAAGCGCATAGATAGGCTATAATATCATGTCCAATAATGCAGAGTAACGTTTCGCCACGTGTTGCACGTACAAAGGATCGTTGTGGTGTTTTTTTTTTTTCTTTCTCTCTCTTGCTTTTTATTCGACGATAATCCATTTCCCCATCTTTTAAATGGCGTCCTTCAAGTCAACCTGGCGTATTATATCACCCAGCCCCGCCCTCCTTTGTTCAGGCACCGTAGTATGCCAATAAAACGAACCAAGGCGGGTTCACCCCCCCCCCCCCCCCCCTTTCACCTGTAATACTATTAAAATGTCGTGTCACGTCATCCCCGATCAAACAAGGTTCCAAAATACTTTTAAAATTCGCTTGTTGTCCGAGCGTGACTCGGACGTGGTACTGGGCTCGGATTGACGATGGACAGTATTTAAACTTCGGGACGTTTTGGTTTGGGCTCCAAGATGATTGAATACACTTACACACACATATTGTATTAAATATGCAAAGGACAAAATAGACGAAACAATGATAGAGGTCTAAGGGTACCCACACAAAAGATTTCTTTCTTTTTTTTAGCAGCTCAGACGACCCTCTTATAACGACAAAAATTATAAATATATATCTTTTGTTCGCGCTCTCGGATAGGTTTCGCATTAAGATGTCGGTCCGAGAATGGGGTATTGTTCGGAGGCGCGAAATCCACTCGTGTCGCGGGGTTGTACGCATCTGCCAATCAAAGCTATTATTGATAGGTCCGGTGTCTGTGACGTCATGACACTAGGACATGTTTTTGATATTTGAGACCCATTCATTGCATGGCTGCAGCTTGCTTTTACTGAAATCGAGTTCAACCTGAGCAACATCATTCATTACTTATTTAAATGTATTGAATTAAGTTCTACTTTATCCATGACAGTATAGGATACCTAGTCGCTCTCTGAATAAATTTGGTGAATACAATTCGATTGAGATAATTAAATACGAGATATTCAGCTATAGAACTATCACTAGGGTACAGGGGATTTCAATTCGTGATTAAATACATTTTGATCAAGGCTTTATTTTGTTTCACCAATAAGGAACGCCCATTTCAGAGAAGCTGTATAAATGTACATTTAAGAACAACTATGAAATAAAAGTACAGTAACGTAATAACAGAGAAATGTACCACATAAAACGGTACGATATAGGGATAAGTGGAAAAGATATAAATTCTTAACAAGACGGGGAGATATGCATGCTTAATATGATGTTAAATGTATTACACAACTGTTTACAGTATAATTAACATGAGGTACGTAACGTGTAAAAATATCCAATAATGTAGGATATATTTAGTGAATCTGTGAATCTTTATGTTAAAGCTGTTTTATCCAACATGATCACGAACGATTATTATTTGAGACGGGGATATATCGAGATGGCGAAGTTGTTTTGTATTTACTTATGATGTAACGATTGTACAACATCCAAATATGGTTGGTTATCTTTAGGGAATGATGGTATATTATTAGAAAATTATGTTTAAAGGGACTTAGTAACATTGTCCAAATCCCCAAAACTTACTTGGAACTCTAGTGGTTCTCTCATACCTTATCATATTCATATTAACAATAAAAGCACGGGACAGGTTTCGGTTTTTTCAAATTTCCCTTTCGTTCAAAAGATATTTACGATTGAAGTGTTAAGATATGAAATTGTCTACGGGATAATTAATGCCGTGTACAAAGTAAGTACTATGCGTTAGTGAATATCACTTTGCACTTTTGCTCATATCTCAGCCAAAAAAACCCATCCAATTAACGTGAAATTTTCACAAATTACTTTCTGGACATATCAGATCACTCCAATACACATTTTATTATTCACTTCTCACTTTTTGCACTTGACAACAAAGTTACTAGATCCCTTTATGTTTTGTTTTTTTCGCCAACATGTCTAATAAAAAATATTGGAGAGGGTGAGATATCGCGTTGGTTTTGAAGTTTTTGTTATAACTGTATGATATGAAAACAAACTGTGCGACAAACACAAAATTACATGATTGAACACGAGGTACGTTAAAATATCGAACATGCAATACGGTAGGCATGGTAAGATATCTTTAGCGAAGGTACATTATATTTGAATAATTATGTTCGACAAGTGCTTTTTTCCCCCAACATAAAAATGAATAATTATTGGAGACGGGAATATTATCATCGAGTTGGCTTGATTGAATATGGGGTACGTACAATGTTGAACATCAAATACGGAAGGTATGGATGGTATAGGATATCTTTAGCGAAATGTAAATTATATTATTAGAAAATATGTTTAAGTTTGTTTTTTTCCTCAACATATTTACGAACAATTATTTGAGAGGGGGAGATAAATATATCGCGTCCGTTCCCAATGTTTGCGGCTCATATCTACCCCTCCAATTTCGCCGCTCGCAAAACAAATATTTTCTCTGGCTGAACTGAAGGAAAAAAAAGAAGAAGAAATATTCTGGCGGTATATGTAAATGCAGCAGAGACTGAGGGATGTTTGAATTAAAGAGAGAATGAAAGCTTAGCCCTTTTTCCAGATTGACACGGCCGCGTCTTCATCAATTTTGTTCTTAACCGCCAGTCAGATCTATCACATTATACATTCTCCTTTTGCATTATCATGTCCCCATCGTTTTTTTATAAAATTATTGTTATTTTCCATTCCTACGTTTACATCATATACTTGATCAGTGCGCTCAAATGCTAGTATAGAAAATATGATCATGCTCAAGACGTTTGATATCCAAGTCATTTTGAGAGATTTACAAATAAAAAACATGAATATACTCCATAAACTAATATCTTAAAACGAACAGAAAATTATATTTACTAGAAGCAAGAAGTATTACAGTATACACAGGAAATTTACGATATATTTTATCTATTTCTACCTAGCCCTCCTCCGCCCCCCCCCCCCCAAAAAAAAAATAATAAATAAATAAATAAATAATAAAAATAATAAATAAATAAAATAAAATAAAATGAATAAATAAATTAAAATGTTTTTAAAAATAAATAGATAAAATAATAAAAAAAGAAATCTAGGGGTAATGTATTTCATCATGCGATGTTTTCACCAAAGGCGTATAACGTGTATGGGTGGGGCAAGAATTGTGACGAAGTGAAGGGGAGTGGGTGGATGGATTCGATCCCTTACTTCCACCCCCTTATCATTATATATATACGCCACTTCAAACCCTTCACCCCAACAATGCCAACCCTATATACATCTGATCATGATGCGTCACCATAATAATATTAAAGTGATCCATTAACTTGGTGAAATTCATCCATAATCACTTGGAGCTTTCAAACTTCACTTGTACCTTGCTGTTTTCACTGTGTAAACGTTATTCCTTTTCTATGAAAATCTGACATATCATTCTCAAGAATCTAACAATGAAATCTGAATATGATATAAGTCTCGAATACTACTTTGGGGGAAATAATCTAAAGTTAATGGATCACTTTAAACCTTACAAACCACCCAACCCATGGTCACGGCGGTTGGTTGCGTGCGTTCGTATTATTTAAGCAGATTTTTAGCCCAATATTTGTCGAACTTATTCAAAGGTGTTTCAACAAATACGGGGTGTAGTGCTTCCGAAGGCTCGCCCACATCCCTCATGTCATTTATAAAAACCTAACATTTACATATCGCTGCCTCTTATTTCTACATTGTACTCTAAGTATGACCAATATTAATAATCATATATTATAGAGGGTTGGCTGAAGAAGGAATAATTTGAAGGAATGTTATTCAATGTCATTTATGAAAACTAACATTTACATATCGCTGCCCCTTATTTCTACATTGTGCTCTAAGTATGACCAAATTAATAACTATTATCATGATTATATTAAAGAGACTTGGCTCGAGAAGGAATGATTTGAAGGAATGTTATCCAATGTCATTTCTGAAACCTAACATTTACATATCGCTGCCCCTTATTTCTACATTGTGCTCTAAGTATGACCAAATTAATAATTATTATCATGATTATATTAAAGAGAGTTGGCTCGAGAAGGAATAATTTGAAGGAATGTTATTCAATGTCATTTATGAAAACTAACATTTACATATCGCTGCCCCTTATTTCTACATTGTGCTCTAAGTATGACCAATATTAATAATTATATATTATAGAGACTTGGCTCGAGAAGGAATGATTTGAAGGAATGTTATTCAATGTCATTTATGAAACCTAACATTTACATATCGCTGCCCCTTATTTCTACATTGTGCTCTAAGTATGACCAATATTAATAATTGTATATTATAGAGACTTGGCTCGAGAAGGAATGATTTGAAGGAATGTTATTCAATGTCATTTATGAATCCTAACATTTACCTATCGCTGCCCCTTATTTCTACATTGTACTCATGTACTCATGACCAAAATAATCATTATTATATTAAAGAGATGTGGCTAGAGACGGAATGATTTAAAAGGAATGATTTGAAGGAATTGTATTCATGTCATAATAACATGGAACCTAACATTTACAAATGAATACTTTTTACACTGTACTCTAACTGTAACAATTAGAGTGAGTTATGGAATTATACAGTTATTCATAAAAACCTAACATTTACCGACTGTTGTGTCGTATTTTTAAATTGTTCTCTAACTGTGGTATAAATAATATTATACAACTACTGACGGCTATATGAGCATGATGAGGGACATATTGAAACTATATGCCCAGTGTGATCTCAAAACCATGGTTTGACCCGAGGCGTAATAAGCCCTGATATTTAGATTTATGTTATTTCTTAAACCTAATATCTACTATGTATGCCTCTTATTTCTATACTATACCCTATACTGAAATAACATGCAGTGTAGAATTGAGTAAAAGGCATAGGAAATTAATTTTTTTAAAGAAGGAAATATAAG
Source organism: Echinarachnius parma (assembly GCA_037951105.1). Classification (NCBI taxonomy): domain Eukaryota; kingdom Metazoa; phylum Echinodermata; class Echinoidea; order Clypeasteroida; family Echinarachniidae; genus Echinarachnius; species Echinarachnius parma. Next base: position 61,234 of record JBAMJV010001332.1, on the reverse strand, counting down.
TATTTAAATTATTCGGTTCTGCCATCAGGAATAGCCTAACAACGTTTGCTCCTTATTTATACACTATATTAGCAAGGTTATGAAATGATTATTATGAAAATAAGAAGTTGTTCAAATTACATTGAAGTGTATCATGTTCGATAGGGAGAAGAGCCCATTCTCGAGTGCTGTAGAGTAGGGCCCTTTGTGAATACAATTTATAAAAAAAAACTTAATGATTACTGCAAAATTCATAGAATTTGGAGCTTCCCACCAAATTTGATCAATTAATTAATAGTATCGCTTCACCTATGCTTGACCTTCGGGAATTACATACTATAGTAACCCACAGTCGGCGGGAACTCTGTAAATCATGTACTAACTCTATGAACCTATCAATAATGCAATAACAAACTGGTTAATAAAGGCATCCATAACTTCATCATCAAACATCCTCATCGTGATTAATGTCGTTTTCCGAATTAAAATTGATTTGCGATTAATTATCGTGCATTATAACCCACACGCAAAGGGCTTAATATGATCGACTAGACCGGTGTATGGACGTACACGCAATGACGTCACAGTATGTTATTTGCAATTCCAATGAATTTCGAAACGGATGGTTTTGTGGTATTCGTGAAATATTATGCGTATTATTTTTTGCTATGCACAGAATTATAGTATTATAAATCTCTATACTATTCGTCTTAGCATACTTCAAAGTAACAAAGTCGATTTCTTATGCAAATCGTAAGTTCAAGGCTATATAGATCGATTGTGTGGTTGATTCATTCTATCAAATTACTGCATGAAATATTTATGATGATAAAGCCTTAGTTTAGTTTCAGAGCGAGATCGATCCTGAAGTTTATTCATTTAATCAAATTACTGCGTGGAATTATACGCAAAATGATAAAGCCTAACAAAAAATACCAGTATGATGCAAACATTTATTTTAATATACTATTTTTAATTATGGTGTCCGATTGGAAAGCATAAAAAAGATACAGAACGCGATTGGTTATCTGGACATTGATTATCATACGATATTTTTTTATATATCGTGTTTTTTTTTTGCATGAATCAAAACCTAACCTGAATATAATATTAAAAACAAATTGTATAACAATATTGTCTAACATAAATAACATAGTTTGTCAAATGTTGCACATTAGAGTAAATAACATGTACTAGTGAAACCAAACATTTGAACATTTCTTTCTGAAATTAAATGAAAACGGCAGGCATTAAGGGGAAGGTCAATCTCTGGGGAACGTAAACATTAGTAAATTATAACAGCGTGACTCCCCGGCCCGAACATTAATTTGAAACAACAAAACCATGTCGAGTATTTATAGAGTCATGTTTAAAAGACACACTTAACTTTAGTATACGCTCAATCGACAGTATACCGAAGCCCCATGATAACCTGTCCCCTACTAGATGTGGCAATCCCCCATAGAGTCAATGCACGACAGCCTATTATAGGTTCCTGTATATAGGCAATGTGTGAACTCGTTCGCTGCTAGATTTTGCAATCCCCATAGAGTTAATGCAGGACCCACCAGGTACATGTGGGCAATGGGTTAACCTGTTCCCTGATAGATTTTGCAATCCCCATAGATGATAGTGCAGTTTTGGTAAGGCTGAACTTTAGTAACCAAACCTGGACAGTAACATTATAAACTAATAGTTATAACTCCACCATGCTCGAAAGGTATACAAAATTACAAACGACTAAGTAAAAAGCCCGTTATCGTTCAAAAAGAGCCATTTAAACACAAGAGGGCGCTTTCTAAAAAGGCATTGGTTTCATGTAATGTTTTATTGAAATAATGAATAAATAGAGAGATCATCAACAACTATTTAAAAAACGCTTTTAAAAATTTTTGAAAAAGTGCAAGCATTTTTTTAATTTTTTGAAAAAATCATATAATTATTTGGGCCCCAAATAATTATAAGATCAGATATATTTATTGATATTTCAGCCGTTTCTGGGTCGATTTTGACCAAATAAAGTTTATTCTGCCATTAAAATTGCATGTTCTCTCAAATTCGACACTCAGTTTTTCATTACCTCACAACAAAATTGTGATGTGTAGCGCCCTCTCTACCAAAACTAAACTACCCCTTTAACCGATAATAGGGCACAAAATATACACACTTAGCTGTGCTGACTAGGGTGTTCCGCCCATTTGTGGAAATTTTAAAAATACAAAAAATCCCTAAACCATCTCGATCGTATTTGATTAAAAACAACTAAACTAAATAAATTCAATGAAAATGTGATAACGCTGATAATGTTTGAAAAATAGTCATCTCCATGCATTATTATGAATGAAACGACTGCAAATGGTCATTATTATGGTCCAAAATCATTCGACAATAATTATGCATTTTTAAAACTTATGCTTTAGAACCAACAATATTTCAAGCAATTAGTATGCAACATCATAGAACGATTGTGAGCGTGACTTTATCCAATAAATTGCGAAATAACATGCGCTTGCAATTAATGATGATAGGTCAAGCTCAGTTTAATTTATAAACGTTCAAGGAAAGATTTAACAAGAAAATCGCCTGATCCTCGTCGAAACAAATTTGTCTTATGCGTGCTGACCCCGTATCGAAACGTGACTGCGATGTGTGCCGAAACTCACCGCAGAGCATGTTCGTCGCACCACGCTATAAACTCCCCTATACAATATATACCAATAATGCCATAATAATAATGTCCACTCTGTATCATGTTTATTGTCCAGATTGTTGGAAGAAACCCAATATCAAGTTTACCAGTAATGTCCACGTACTGACCCCTCGGCTCGGCTGGACGCTTCAATGTCAAACATGCTAATCCCGTGATTTTTTTGCATCCAAGATAATGACTTCTTTTTTGTGTATACTTTTTAATAAATCTGTACTTTTACAGTGTTATCTTTTATCCGACACGTACTACTCATGTATAATCTTTTAAAAGGCATGTTTATTAATTGTTTGTTTAAGATGGCCTTAATAATGATTATATTTATATTTTCAAACGGGTGCTAGTATAGGTGTGACAAAACATAATTTCACAGAGAATTTCTCTCACTTGATGGGCTACTATATAAAAGCGTTACCTTTTTGCGATGTCCAGTTTATTACTTTTTCTTCTTCGTCACCAAATAAAATGTCGGATATTGTAGCCACTTTTTGTCTTCAAACATATCGACACTATATCCTCTGATATCAATTGGAATATATTATAGCTGCTGACCAGACGTGCAAAGGGGGGTAAATATCATTCGATTTAAATCAATTATCTCATGATAAGGTACAATGTATCTTACCATAATTATATACTTTGTAGATTTGTTGGATATTCTAGGTTCCCGAAATGTGGGGAAATTATTTTCCAAATAATTAATAACTGTCTTATTCGAATCAAAATACATATATATGACGAAAGTTGTATTTATGTATTAACTTGAAACATCAGTAACACTTTCACTACATTTTATGAACGTTTCGCGACATATTTTTGTTTTGTATTATTGTTGAGACGTAAAAGATGAAGAAAAAAAACATAATGCTATATACAGTGAAATTATAACCGTACAATGAAAGAACACACAAATAATTAATGTCTTGCAGTTTATCGAGTAGATGTAACGGGAAAAATACTGTTCTCACGTTATTATTGTTTGATTGACATTAAAGTCAACTTGACACAAAAATATGTGATTTTTTCCATTTATTTTAGGCATGCAACATGTTTAACCAAGGAGTTACCATCGATGGAGTCACAACTGTCACTAATCCCTGTCTTTATTCTAAAGGCGAACAAAAGGAGAAGTGGGGCTTTGCGGTTTATTTGAAGTTCGATCTTCGATGCCGCCGAGTGAAACCAACGACTTGCTAATTAATTCCTGACGATTTTTAAATTTCATGATAATTCAACGAATTTTCATTTATTTGTGACTATTGCATGATTAGTAGTAGACTTGATGAACGCGTCGTCAAATAGAGATGTAATTGTAATAATTTCCTACATGAATTGAGAAAAAATCCAGATATATCTTGAATTAATATGATTCTTTGAAGCATTGTTTATCCACTTTCGATCATTTTCGACAAATTGACATCAACACCAAATAATCTTGAGATATCACTCTAATTGATAAGATACGTCGCAATAGTGCCAACGCATGCCAACTACGTTAATTTTCATCATGAATATTTCAATTTCCACACATTTTTTTATTTCGCGCGCATTTGCTATCTATAATACAGAAGTACTCGAATTAGTTGAGTTCGGGTTTGCGAAAAGTTATTATAATAACAAAGCAAAACTCTCTTTGAAATGTGCCAATGCGTATGTAATCAACCGAAACGTCTTTGTGTTTCCACCTGCAAGTTAAGTTCAGGTCCCATTCAAATGAGCACATTCACTGCATAGTTTACAGTGGCGGCATCGAACATCTAGTAAAGGATTTGAATCTGTTGTGACTCCATCTATATAATAGCTCTTTCGTTTAACCCACAGTCAAACCTAACAAAACACAATTACACCATTATATTCATCTTTGTCTGAATTTCCATTCGCCTTACTTGATATGACTTTATATAAACAAAATAGGATTTTTGTTTAAAGAAATGCTACTGTATTTTTTTTTAACAGCCTCACTGAACATGACGTTTTGTCCATATTTTGTAAAGTATTATTGAACAAGACATTTTCCCATATTTGATGTAAAGTGTCAAACTGCTAATTCAAAACGACTGTAACAAATGGGTGTCAGTTTTATATAATTCGTGGCGGGTGGTTCCTTCTTTATTCTGTCACTTACGAATTACTTTCTCTCCTATACCCCCTCCCCTCTGTGTTATTTTCCATCGTGATTAGCGATTTGACGAGAACCATTCGCGAGAAAAATTGATCGAAAATAAAATGCTGCGTCTTAGTACAATACTTGTGTGTGAACTTGAGAACGAACTCTGTACCTGCTGTGCTCTTGTATAAATGTAAATTGTACGTCTATTTTAAAATTGACTCAATGTTCATAATAATTACACTATAAGTTGTGTTTGAATTAGAGGGTTCTGAACCATGACAGTGGTTAAGTCCAGGGAGAGGGGCCAAAGATTTGGGGAGGGGCATTTTTTGTCCATGACACACACAAATGGTGGGTATACCGTATTAGCCTGTACACAGAACTAAAATAAACGCTATGTATTGTTGCAATAACTTTTCTTATAAAATATCAAACAAGGGCACTGACTGAGGGAGGGGGGGGGGGGGGCAATTAATATCTGTTAACTATAAGGGTAACCCCCCCCCCCCCCCCCCATCATTGACTACCCCTGTTACCACCATGATATGTGTTATACACAATGAGAGGAGACAGTAATCTGAGAGTGTGTTTTGTCTAAGTCGAGAGTGCTATCTTTTTTCGCGTGTCACGGTGAAAGTGAAATAGTTAGTAATTGCGCGCTGTAAATTTGGGCGAACATGAACAAGGCGTTTTATATCAAGCGAAACCGGTCTGTTATTGTCTAACCTCAGTCAAGCCCACCGCATACAATGTGATCCGACCCGATCCGATCCGACCCGACGAACGGTTAAGGATCTGAACTACTTTTTTCGTTTAAAAAAGCACGTCTTGTTTTTAGTTCAGATACACTGTTTGTCGGATCGAAATCGGATCGTGTACTAATGATACATAAATGGTGCACCTTTATGAGAACTCTTAACGAACAGGTTTATTCACTTAAAATTAATGTTTTTTAATGAATCGAGATTAGCAGATTAGTAATCTTTACCATAACAAATTATACTCGATAATTTATGTTGATAAATATGAACAAATTTGACGAGTGTAATCTTAATTTTGTTCTTTTAGCAATAAAATTCTCAGATAAAATTGCTATTTTGCAAGTAATTGTAAGAATTGGCAATAATGATTTTGTATAGAAATTTATCATTAATTAAAATTATCAATAATATACAAAATGATGCATGATTTATGATGGAAATTGTATCTAGTGCCTACTATTAATATACCGATGTTTTAATCTGTGGCAATCAATACTCACATTTATATAGATTAAAATTCAGACTCATATGATTTTGTTCTAATTTCCAAGTAAAAAATCAAAAATTAAAAGGTATACAAGATCCGAAAATTCAATAGTTTTATGTTACACCCAGTGTGTATACTAAGTTCTTCAATAATGGCACAGCACACCAGTACTCGACCGGCCTTTTGTCCTACATTCCCAGCGGAGTGTTGGCAACGTTCTCGCCCGCCGCGTCCCGCATACCTGCCCGCTAGACAAAGGCCTCTCAACGCAGGTGAGACGCCCGTAGCTAATAAACTCGCGACCGGGCAAGACTCAAGAGTACAGTTCAAAACACGGGGCGAAAACAATAACAGATGCCCGTCATAACATATAACCCAAACCTAGCAAACTGTACAACTTCGTATATTATTATTGCGAATTGTAGCAGTAAATGTAGGTAGATTTGGTTTGTTTATGTTGTTGTTGTTTTGTATGAGAATAAAAATTTTGTTCCCTGTGGTTTTAAGTATTAATTGTTATAACTGTATAATAAAGGGGTAGTTTAGTTTTGGTAGAGAGGGCGCTGCACATCACAATTTTTTAATGAGGTAATTAAAAACTGAGTGTCGAATTTGAGAGAACATGCAATTTTAAAGGGATAGTTGAGTTTTGGTAGAGAGGGTGCTACACATAATATTTTTTTGTGAGATAATGAAAAACTGAGTGTAAAACTTGAAAGGGCATAATATTTTAGTGACAGAATAACTTTATTTGATCAAAATCGGTTCAGAAACGGCTGAAATATCCATAAACGTAACCATTTGTAATACATGTGGGGCCACACAAATATTAGCTAATTTTGAACCAACCGTTACAATTTTTTTTTTAATGCTTCCTCTTTTGAAAAATGTTCAAAAGAAGTTTTGTAATAGTTGTTGATTATCTCTCTATCTAATCAATATTTTTACGAACCTTCACATTCACAATATTTTATTTAAAATGGTTTAAACCAATGTGTTTTTAGAGAGCGCCATCTTGAGTTTGAACGCCTCTGTTTGAATGATAAAAGGCTTTTTACTCAGTCGTTTGTGATTTTGAATTCCTTTCAAGCATGGTAGAGTTATAACTATTAGTTTGTAATGTAATGGTGCAGGTTTTGGTTACTAAAATTCAGTTTGACCAAAACTGTACTTTCTTTACCAGAACTCAACTATCCCTTTAATGTCAGAATAAACTTTATTTGGTCAAAATCGGCCCAGAAACGGCTGAAATATCAATAAATATATCTAATCTTATAATTATTTGGGGCCCAAATAATTAGATGATTTTTTCAAAAAATTAAAAAAATGCTTGCACTTTTTCAAAAATGTTCAAAAGCATTTTTTAAATAGTTGTTGATGATCTCTCTATTTAATCATTATTTCAATAAAACATCACATGCATAATTGTGTATAAAAAATGGTTGAAACCAATGCTTTTTTAGAGAGCGCCCTCTTGTGTTTTAATGGCTCTTTTTGAATGATTACGGGCTTTTTACTTAGTCGTTTGTAATTTTGTATACCTTTCGAGCATGGTGGAGTTATAACTATTAGTTTATAATGTTACTGTCCAGGTTTGGTTACTAAAGTTCAGCCTTACCAAAACTGTACTACCCCTTTAAAATAAAAATATACATCCATTGGTCATCATAATATTATTCTCATCACGGGTAAGTGGAAAACCACGTCAATATAGACGGAGCTAAAATGGTATATCCCTCCGACTTAATTTTTTGTTTGTATAAGTTAATGATGTACATTTATTTTATATTATTGTTTGAATGTAAACGCAATTCAATAACGCATGAACGTAAACAAAAATTATTAGTCAGTATTATTTACAGGATGCGCTGCTCTAAACAGACACCTCAGACAATTTGACGGACAATAGCGAAAGATGAGCATCATTCCCACCCCTCAAGTGGTCACCTGTCTACAGCGGCCACACCTCTTGCTTCCCTTATTACAGGTGGTCACTCTACACAGGTTTGACTGCAAACGCAATTCGATAACAGATGAAAGGCAAAGAGATCATTCAGTGTTATTTATACGATGCTCTACCATATTTATTACAACAAAAAAAAACAGGGATACCTCCAGAGAATTGACGGACAATGGCAAAGAGATGAGCAACGATCCCACCCTCAAGACAAGTGGTCAGCGATTGAAAGGGTCCGGTCAATTGGTCAATAGGATTATGGCCATTCAAGCCCGATGAGTGGCTGGCCACGCGTTCACACGGACATAACGGAGTTGGTAATTCCGAATTTCCCCTTGTTTTATATATAGGTACACCATAATCATGTGCAAATGTGCGGCAAGATAGCAGTATAGTTGCACATGCACAATATACTCCAATACGTAAAGGTTTTGTGTCACGATGTATTTGATAGCTATCTAGATACACTCGCGGGTTTGACGCGAGAGTTTCGAACATAGGACCTTCAAAACCGCTCGAACATTAACCTCTCGGCTACAAAGTGCGCATTAATTACGTGCATCAATGTTAGCATAATTTTCATGGGTAATACATTTCGTTAACCAGTTTACTGCCAGAATTGTAGCAATCGTTACGTTCCAGGTAACAATAAGAAATTAAACAGCATACTGTAATACCGCATGATGCATGGTGTTCACACTAATGTCTTGGTGCATGCGTGCCGATTCTAGGCGCACGTGTCGAAGCGGGGGTATAATAGATGGTCAGGTGTGGCACACGCGATCCCCCTATTGAGAGGTGGACAATGGCCGAGTTACACCTGTACGCAGGTGGGCAGGGGGGCTGGAGGGGGTTCTATTATGTAATAACATCTATCATACGTCCCGGTTAGAAACACGTCATTTAGGGAGCTGTTGCATTCCAACGTATATAGTAGACGGGCGCCATTCTCAGAATGTATAACGTTATATTAGGTAGGTATTCCCTTTAACCTAATTTCGTGGTTTTGTGCACACTTTCTTATTTCGTATTCATTTACCGTTTGTCTAGGGACTGAGGGACAAAAAAGACATATTCCATAACGGCATCATAATCTAAAACGAAATATATATATATACATAATAAATGCATGGTAAGGGCACACTCGCCCACCCATATATTGCATACCAAAGAACTTCAATTGCAGACAAGCTCTCTTATTTCCATTTTCATTTTTTTTTTTTTTTTCAATTTCAATTTCAATTGAAATAATTAGTATACGCTTGTCTGCAATTGAAGCTTTTTGGCATGGGTGTGCGACCGAGTGTGCCCATATTAATTATACCATGCATAATTATACGTATTTGGTTTTAGATGTGATGCCGTTAGCGTTACGGAATGTGTCTGGTGTGTCTCTCTTTCTAAACAAACAGTCGTTAATAATATCGCTAATGATATTCGTTTGTCTCGCAAACAGTAAGTGAATCTGAAATATTACAAAAAGTAAACACAACCTCAAAATTGGGATAAAAGTGAATACAATTAGATTTTCCTATCATTAAGGGATGGTTTATAAAATACTTGATCGATATGGGTTTTCAATTTCACTTTAGCTTAGAATACATTATATCATTATATATATACTGTTAATTTTGTTCTTTCAAGCATTTTCCATTTGCCATTTTTTACATATTATTATATGGCAAAGTTTCCTATTTTGTATGTTTATAATAATTATAATTGTGTGAGTTCCGTTCTTTTCACCATATTCCCCTTCCAATAGATAATTTGCAGGGCTAAAGTCCCCTACTGTTTACATGTACATTATATAGACTGTCCTTTTTTCCACTATTTTCCCTTGTCCAATAAATATTCAGTGGCAAAGTTTCCTATTTTGTTTGCCTCTTTCGATCTATCTGTTTTGTTTCTTTCCTTTTCACCGTTATTGCCTTGTTTCCAATAGTTATTATGCAGTTGCAAGAATGGGAAAGAATTTCACACTGGAGTGTAGGCGTAAGTCCAAGACAAACATAATCACTCGAGACAAGAGGGGGAAAACATCCCGCCTCTGAGAGTGTAGAGGCGTGTGTACACGAACTTCGAGTATCTTTGCACACACGGAGTACATCGGTCGGTAGCGATTAAATAGCTTGTGTATGGGTTTGTGAGTAATCGCAAATTGTATATCTAGAGACACCGATTTCGTAGTAAGATTTTTGTTAAAGGGTGGGGGATGGTACCCTGCCCCTTCACACCCCACCTTTGAAAATCCCCCTCTAGCCTCGTCATTTATTATTACCGCCCAATTGTGAGGACAAAACATGTACGAAAATGCATTTTAATAGACGTGTTTTGTTAATAAATGATATAAATTAGGCCTACTCCACGGGAAGCCTTGACAATCTGTTTGCCCCCTCCCCCCCCCAAAAAAGGGGGGGAATTTTGGCTACGCCATTGAACAACACACTATTTCTAGGAGGGAAATAATACTGACAAAATATGTTGATACACCGCAATGTAAGCCTGCATGGTCAAGACGTAGTTTTGATAATCATTTGTTTTTAAACTTGCAAGTTAAATTACCCACTTCAAAATTGGCATCCAATTAAATTGTATCTATAGTAACAAATCATTTTTTTTTACCACGACGAGTGATATCGGTCTAGTGTTTTATTTTTTTGTAAAATGGCCGGTCTCTCTATTTTGCCATGTTTATAGTCGCAACACCTACATGTTCTAACCACACGAGCAGACAACTCGTCCATTCGCGCGCTAATTCAGCGATACATTTCAAGTGTCCCCATCTTCTCTAATTCACTCCATCCCCCAACATGCCCAAACACACGAAGAGCTTAATTCCAAAAGGCGCTAAATCCACTCGATAAACTTTGGATAAAATCGGATTTATTTATCGACTTTGTACACATGCCTATGATAAGTAGAACGTGACTTGTATGGTTCCTATATTTCTTTTTCGATTGCGTACTTTGTCTTAAAATTTATATTAATAGCTAGCTACTCGGCTGATTATTGCACTTGTATCATTTACTCAATTTTGATCAAAAGTGGATGTTAGCGCCTTTTGGAATTAAGCTCTTCATTATTATAGGGAGGGAGGGGAGAGGGGAAGAGGAGAGAGGAGGGAAAGACTGGGGGTGAGACACAAATTACAACCACAAACAAACACACACACACAAGATAATAATAATAGTAATAATAATACTCGATTTATATAACGCCTAATATGATTGATAATCATCTCTGATCATAATTGCAAAGTCGTCATGTACAAGACCATGACTTTGACTTCTTTAAGAAATAAAAAATAAAAAAAACAATTATCACGATCATGTGACCCATCTTGCCCGAATCTTTCGAGACGCGACAGGCAATTGTCTGGTTTCCATGGTGATAATGGTACCGGGATGTTGTTTGTTGACATGATCATGCTGAGTATTGTCTTATAATCACGTAAGCGGTGTAAGTTAAGGGGACGAGGTGCTAAAACGTGAGGCATTAGCATTAAAAAAAATAAACAAGTTTTATGTTGTTTCTTTTGCGTTTATGTAATTCCTCTTGCAGTCATAGAAGGTTGCTGTCATTTTAGATTGTTATACATGTAAGATTCTTATGGTTATTATGTTTTTGATGGACAATTAAATATATAATGTGTGTTTATTCAATTTTGCTAAAGAGCTAAGGGCATTGACTGACCCTATAATAAGGGCGCTACGTTTTATAATCATCGCCACAAAACATGTTTGAAAAATTCCCTTTAATAATCGTACAAATAACAGTGCTAAATACACTCCTGCTTGCCTGAAACAAAGGAAAGCACAGCAGCAAAGGAATGAAAACGCTCGAAGTTAATTTTCGATATTCATATGCCTCGTAATTTTGCCCGTTATGATCATAGAAACGCAAGTGCATGCAGATTATAGGAAACACCAAAATATTTACTAGAAAATGATCAGATCGCTGAAAACTTAAACGTTAAATAGGGTATCATCAGAAGAAGTGAGCCTGTTAGACCCATATTTGCCCGGGGGAATAGCAAACAGGAGCATTATTATTCATTTTGATGAAGAGGTCCAAACGACATCAAACGACATCAATTAGCAAAGATGATCCGCATTATCCCTCACTTTAAAAAAGTCGAGTGATAACACGATACTGCGGGCGGTGTCGGGCCCATGGGCTTTCGCGCTGCAAAAGGCGGCGAATATATATCCCGATATCGATTTTATTCAGGAGCGATATTTCGAAGCAGAGTGGATTGGGGAGAGGGGAAAAAAATCGTTGCTCTTCCATCTTCCGTTTCTACGAGAAAATAATGTAGGAAGGGAGTTGGGTGTAATAAGTAAGTAGATCATGTAGATGTATGGACCCCGGCCAGCCCTACCACTCCTTTATGTGACGTATTATTGTGCGTACCCTCAACCCTCCCCCATCCTGGCTTTACCACCCCCCCCCCCCCCTCCAACCACCATCCATCACCAAGATCTTCTTATTCAGCTATTGTTTTGTTATGTAAAGCACAGTAGAGTATATTCATATAATTATTATCTACGCACTAGTATTATTATTATTATTCAAACTTGACAAAACAAAACATACTAAATTACATTTCTAGCATTGTAAGGACACTTGTGTTGATGTATGATAATTATGTGTGACTTATTTTCCCCCATTCGTGTCCCTACACCCTTAAGCCCCCCCCCCCCCCACCCCCGGATCACTCCATCACTTTGAATACCTTCCTCTCCGTATTTATGTTATACCCCATCCCTTCCCTTCACCATCACTTTTTTCTAACATGTCTAAGTCAAATCTACATTCGATCGTTTTATTCATTATTCTCTCTCACTATAACATTCTCTTCTTTCTTTCTTTCTTTCTTTCTTTCTTTCTTTCCTTTTTTTTCTAGCTAATCGCCATTTGACTTTGGTCGGCCCGGAGTGTAATCGATATTTCGCCTCTTCGACAGTTTCCCCCCTCAACGCGGTCATTGTTTTACCCGCATTATAATATTGTCGCCGCCTCCGTTCTCCTCTAACATGTTTACAAGACATTCTTAAGATAAATACTGCTGAAAAATTATCTTTAAAAAAAAAAAAAAAACTCCTGTGTTATCACTTGAGAGTATGATATGGAAGGGTGTTAGCTTTCGACCTATAGCAGACTCATCTTGGCAGTAGATTTAAGATTGTCTCCAACATTAGATATTTTTAAAAGAAATTTGAAGACGTATATTTATTTATTTTTGCTGTAGGTTATTGGAGAGGTTGTAATAAAGCGCATTGATCAGTTTGTTTTTAATTGGAATTGCGCTATATAAAAAAAAAAGAATTATTATTAAAATGAATTAGTATTATCTTCGTCAGAGGGATTATCGTACAGGCAGTCATCATCGATCATGATAATGTATTTTCGCGCGGATTATAAAAATGCCCCAAATTTATCGTTCTGCGACACCTTTGGGCGTTATAAGTAGGGTATAAAACATCAATATGCGCCTTGCCTTATACAGATAATTATATTGAAAAGTATGAACACATAATTATATTCAGAAAATCACAATGTACAGAATGTATATATATATACGGTCCAACATATTTTCGTAGGCAATAGATTAATCGTATGTAAGATTTGTTTTTAATTACGATTTAGTTTGTGCATAGGGCGAAGTATGTTCGAAATATCGTTACATTGTTAGAAATCGTATAAAATAAGATTTATTTTATTCTTTCAAAGTCACCGTTTCAGCTCATATTTGTAACAGTTGACTATCTATCACTATAAAAAAAATATCCATGTGGTACTGCACCTTTATAATTACTGTGTATGGTTCCAACTATCATGACTAAAATGTTTAAATCAAAATAAATACCTTGAGTTCGTAATTGAAATGATATAGTATTCTACCTCTATCTCAATGTATAATAATTATGTATTCCAAAAGTGGTAAAACGAATGTAAGTGTTATTTTTTTTCTAAACAGAAATATATGCACCGCAAGATTTGGTGTCGTTAAACTCGAGATCTGAGACAAATGTCACTATTATTTTACTTTTGCGACATCTGATGTCAACGCAAAACAATTAACTGACGATTATGTTTTGACTCCAAACGCGTAAATATTTTCGACGCTCAACCCCAAACATACCTACAGCACAGTCAAACATGTCAAAGGGTGCGTTTAACTTGTCTCGCCTTGCGTTGAATCATCGCTTTGAAAAAAATGTGTTTTAGACAAATATGTTCACGTTATACAACAATGGAAAAAAAATAGACACATTTGGAGATCTGCTTATTCGATATGAAGGCAAATGTAAGTTAAAAATGTGCCGATCTTTCGGGCAAGGCAGATCCTTTATTGAGACAAAATGACAAGTAATACACCTAAACATAGAACTATATATATATACATAAAACCAGCAGATTAAAGGTTAGAACTTGTACAGGCTATAGTGTATATAAACAAGGACCCCGTTTACAGTGCAGGGCCGGGCCGAGACGCGTCTCGGCCCTGCTTAAATTGCGGTACTCGGCCCCCCAATTTTTTGCGTTTACAGTGGTGGTCTCGGCCCGGCCGCCCTTTCAATATCTTGTCGCAGTGGCGCTCTGCATGTAAACAAACCATTATTTTGTGGGCGTGACGGGGTCACAGAACAAAGGCGCGTTATTTGCAATGAATTGTTTTCCCAATTTGGTACCACATTTGGCCCTGCGTGCGTTTACAGTGAGAAAAAGCGGGGCCGAGACTACCTCCAGAGCGGGGCCAAATGCGCGGCCACTTTTGGCCCCGCATTTGGCCTTTTGAGCGTTTACAGTGAAAAAAGGCCTGGCCGAGACGCGTCTCGGCCCGGCCTTTTTTTCACTGTAAACGGGGTCTTAGACAAAGAACACAACATAAACGCTGATAACGGGCTAGACACATCTGTTTAAACGTTCCGAAAAAAGAAACAATAACATTTTCAATATAGAAAGGGGGTGACCTAACCCGCAAATTCCTGATTTATTATTGAGAAAGTTTACATTATTTTTTATTTTTTAAAAACTGTATAATTATAGACTTTTTAGTATGGATTGAACGCGGTTGCATCTTTAGAGCTGGTCGATCTACGCAAGATATTATATTAAATTAAACAATGAAATTCCCCCAAAATATGAGTGTAAACGTCTATATATACATTCCTATCACCAGGGCGCCCCACAAATATTATAATATCATCTAGCTCGCGAGTGGAATACTCGACGTATTTGCAATGGGCGCTCGGGTTACCGAATTGACAGAGCGCCGGCTCGCCGAAGCGTCGGCCGGAAATGTTCAGCCGAGAGACCCCCGCACTCGGAAGCAGATGATGATGATGATAATTGAGGTGTATTTTGGCGTAATACGATCGGTCGATATGTACGTACATGCAACGTACTAGATTGAGGCGAGAGTTGATATTGTAAAAATTAACCCGTTCACGACCGGTCCCGAAAATACTCGCGCTTATATTCATAATGTACATAATAAGTACAGAAGCTATGACGTCATTAAACATTTTTTTTTAGAATTTTCAAATTTTAACTTCATTTCCCGAAAGAGCATCAAAAATAATGTATAAATACCTAAAATTAATTTAATATGTTAAGTATTGGCTGAGATATGCCCATCCGAATTAATTTGTTGTCAATAGGACACCAGTGTTATAGTGCTCTGGTTCATAAGTTTATGAACCAGAGCATTATAACACTGATTGCCTATTGAAATAAAAGTCATTTAGATGGGCATATCTCAGCCAATACTTAACATATTTAATTGATTTTCGGTATTTGGACATTATTTGTGATGCTCTTTCGGAAAATGAAGTTCAAATTTGAAAATTCTAAAAATAGATTTGTAGGCCTACGGAAAATGCACGTTATATCAAAATCGTACTTTATCGAACGGTTTTGTATAAAGCGTCAACATGATCAATGTAAATGTATAATACAATATTTTCGAGGGAAAAAAATAGTGAACGTTAATGCTGATCGGTACGTCAACATTTTTAACAACAATGTCGTGTAGCGGGAAAGTAAAATGAGAGAGAACAATCGAAAAACAAAATTTAGTGAATAAATTATCAAAAGGATTTTGATAATCCTATATAGACATGATAGAGAAATCAAATTCACATTCGATATCGAATTTTATTCATCAATTACATCATCTTATTCATACAAATTATTCTGGCATGATTTTAGAAGATGCTTCCACAGATTGTTTGTGTCTTTTTTTAAATGTATATTAATAATAATAATAATATATTACATTTATATAGCGCTTAATACAATGTTTCTAAGCGCTTTATTATTACCCTTGGTCATCAGGTACAGGTCAAACCCGCACAATTATCTTGCGCACCATCTCCATAGTGTTTCTTTTGCATACATTTTGTTTCATTATCATACAATAAAAACTATTTTGCCAATTTTCGTTTTGCCCAAGTTCTTTTGGAAATGGAAGAAAAAAAACGGTAAGTCTAGTTTAAGAACCTGTGGCTTATTCGAAATAATATTCCACTTTGACTAGTGCATTGACACGTGTATCATTCGGGATGCAACCCAAACGTTGTTAATCAAGTGTGTTGCCAGTTTTCATTTCATAAAAAAAAAACTTCTGCCAAGCACGGATAAAAGAACCCGGGTTTTCAAAACAGGAAAGATCACGTACTGTATTCATAAACTTTAAAAAGGGAAAAGAATATAATACACAAAATAGATAGAAAGCAGTATAGCAGTATCGGTCGAAATGGATACGTTATCAAAGTTGCATGAAAAGTTGCATGAGTCATCAACTTTATCATGGACATTAAAAAGGTTTAAATCATAAATTATGAAAGTATGTCTCACAAAATCAAACTCGATTATCGCTGAGCTTGTGACGCAAATGGCAACATAAAATAAATTAATATGTATGACGACACAGGCACACACAAAAAATAAAAGCAAAGTCAGACAAACAATAAAGAAAACACAAATGTAGTTGAATAAAGATCAAACATATCCGAAAACACACGCACGAACGCACAGACTCACATACCTTCTGGGAACAGTGCATGCATATTCGGGTATCTGTAGTTGTTAGCCTCATGATAAAGTCTTTCTGACGATCACACAAACGCATGAATAAACAAATGAATTATGTTGAAAGTGAACAAACGTAACACATAAAACATATCCAAAACGCACGTACGAACGCACAAACTCACAAACCTAATGGGAACAATACGCGCATCTTCATCATCATGATCATGGAGGCCCAATCTAATCGAATCGTTATGACGATCACACAAACATACACACGAAAACAAAAACACACATAATTGCATACACGTAACATAATACACAAACACACGCACGGACGCACGGACGCACGGACGCACGGACTCACATACATTCAGGGAACAGCACACGCATCTTCAGGTAGCTGGTAGTTAGCTGTCTGATGATGGAGGCCTTATCTAAAGGGGTCGTTATAGCAATTAAACACACTCAAACACACGAGAACCAACATACACAGAATTGCATTATATACACAAAACATAATACACAAACGCACGCACGGACGCACAGACGCACATACCTTCGGGGAATAGTGCACGCATCTTCAGGTAGCTGGTAGTAAGCCTTATGATGGACGCCTTGTCTAGCTGGGTGGTGATGGCGGATGGTAGCGGCAGCAGCTTCGCGAGCTCCAGAAACTCGGCGTTCTCCTTCTCCCGCCGTGTCCGGGCCGCGTTCTTCGATTTCTCCTTCATCTTCGACTAGTGCTCTCTGTCAAGAGTTAAGGAAAGAAACATGTTAGAAATAATGTTTAGAGATATAACATTGTTAATTGCAATGAATACAATAGTACGCAGGGGCGGATCTAGCTTTTTGCTAAGGGGGGGGGGTTGACCCAATGACGATCTAGCATTTTGCTAAGGGGGGGGTTTGACCCAATGACGATGCGGAGCATCGTCCATGAGCCGCGAAGCGGCAAATTTTTTTTGCTACGGTATTTTGAACCACCGTAAGTGATTTTTTTTCACTTTTTTTCACTTTTTTCACTGATACATTTTCACTTGGCAGCCCAAGGGGGGGGGGGGGGGGGGGGGGGGTTTAAACCCCCTAACCCCCCCCCCCCCCCCTTGGATCCGCCACTGGTACGAGTAATCAAGAAGGTTGGATGGTTAACTGGTTATGGCGTCAAGATCTGGCTTAAAGGTTCGCCAGCTCCCAAAAATTAAGCGTTCTTATACTCCAACCCGCACCGGGTCCGGGCTGCGTTTTTTGTCTCTCCTGCATTTTGATATCGCCAATAAATCTGACGAGAATTAAGGAAATAAACTGTTTACAGCGTGAGATATAAATAGATCGACAAAATGATGTAATTTATTAAGTATTTATGAATACAGAACGATGGGTGGTTATGGAGTAGGATAGTTAGACAAATGTTTGGTCAGCTCTAGACATTATTTTTAACTGGGATGAATTCTTCCACCTGGCTCTGTCTTCGCTTAGAAGAAGACAAAAACAACTACTTGTATTTTTTTTTTATTCCAATGGCATGATAACATTATTTACATAAAGCACACTAAAGACGGTAAGAACTCGCAAGAAATTGAAAAAACAAATCGCATATTCACCTGACCATAATTTTCTGAGTGCATATTTTAATAACATGAATCCCCCTGTCATGTATCTTTTGACAAGTTAAATCATTTATAACTAACTCCCTCTTCGTCTACACGACGAAATCAAGTGCCTATAATATACTTTGTCATAATTATAACTTATTTTATGACAACTGTGACTTGCGTTGACCATGACACTCAGAAAGTAAAGATTGTAATTAAAAAAATTAATTTAAAAAATATGATCAAGTACATTGTATTATACGCGACTAAGTCCATTATCGACCCTTTAAAATTGTCCCTTTAAAGGGATAGTTGAGTTCTGGTAAAGAGAGTACAGTTTTCGTCAAACTGAATTTTTGTAACCAAAACCTGCACCATTACATTTCCAAACTAATAGTTATAACTCCACCATGCTCAAAAGGAATACAAAACTACAAATGACTAAATAAAAAGCATGTTATCATTCAAAAAGAGCCGTTAAAACTCAAGAGGGCGCTCTCTAAACACTTATCGGTTTCAACCATTTTAAATCAAATATTGTGCATGTGATGTTTTGAGAGAGATAATCAACAACTATTTAAAAACCTCTTTTGCAAATTTTGGAAAAGAGGAAGCATTTTTTTTTATTTGTTAACGGCTGGTTCAAAATTCTCTAATAAATGTAGGGCCCCACATTTATTACAAATGGTTATGTTTATGGATAATTCGGCCGTTTCTGAACCGATTTTGATCAAATAAAGTTTATTCTGTCATTAAAATGGTACACTCTTTCGAATTTGACACTCAGTTTTTCATTATCTCACAAAAAAAAGAATTTAGTGTAGCGCCCTCTGTACCAAAACTCAACTATCCCTTTAACATGCTGGTATTAAAGATGAGGAAAGGGGATTAATAATGTGCGAGGGGAAAAGGAAGGGGGAGGGGCGGAGGGGGGGGGGGGGGGGGGGGGGGGGCATCATAACAATCCCTGGTGATAAATGTGCCCGTCTAGAAGACAAGTGCTTCGTGCTCCGGCACCCGTACACAATGATTATTCGCTCATTGAGAATTATGGAAACGTCATAACGACCATTTGCCCGCTTCTATTTTATTCTTCTCTACCTTCTCTAAATCTCCCGAAGCTATAGGCCAACGACGAACGTCAACCTCAACGCCTAGACCTCAAGCCTAGCATATATTATACAAAAATATTCACTTAAACGACAAATTTGTATCGATTCGTAAGTTCTTGTAAATTTATACACGAGTACGTATAAAGTAAATGAAAATAGAGAAAATAAGTTAGAATTGTGCTTCTGACCCAGATGTCAAGCCTAGCATATATTATACAAAAATATTCACTTAAACGACAAATTTCATCGATGTGTAAGTTCTTGTAAATTAATACGTACGTATGAATTAAACGAAACTAGAGAAATGTGTTAGAATTGAATATGTGTCTATAGTGGTGAGTTTAAAACCTAATCAGCACTTTGAATTGTGTTTTATGCTAATTTGTTCCCTTGATCAACTATAGTTGATCATGTTAATCAATTATGAATATGAAACACATTTCAAAACGCGGCTGACCATGCTGAATCTGGGTTTCTGACTAGTTCGAGCATTGAAAACCAGGTTTCCTGGACAAACAACCACCACAATTAGAGCTTTCTAGATCAGTTGGCAAGAGCACCAGTCTAGCAATCCGGAGGTCTCGGGTTCGATTCCCGGGGAAGCTCAATAATTGTCTTTGCTCATTTTTATTCCAGTAAAATGTAAATGCATATATAAATACAGATATTATTTACAAGCATACTTTGGATAGTCATCGTTTTACACTTTGATTCGCCAAAAATGGTGTGCTTTGTGCAATTTTATCTTATCGAAATCACAATCATTATGATCACTTTTGGTGTTGTATGGATAGTCATCGTTTTACACTTTGATTCGCCAAAAATGATGTGCTTTGTGCAATTTTATCTAATCAAAATCACAATCATTATGATCACTTTTGGTGTTGTATCGTTATCTTGACAGACGGTATGTAGATAAAACATAATAACACAATTATACATTGCGATAGTGAATTTATTGTCCGTAATTAATATCTTATTTTACACAGAAAAGCTTATTGTTTCAGACATAAAAGTATACCTTGCATCGGCATTTAAGTTGTGATTTGCCGAAAGTTGTGTGCTTGCGCAACTTTATCTAATCAAAATCATGATCACATTATTTGGGTGGTGCATAATTACCTAGACATTATTTTCTAGAGAGATCACGGTTAGTAGAGTAAAGCCCTCCGCACACAGAGCCGACTCGACCCGATCCGGTCAAGAGCCAGTCGGAGATCATTCGAGGCCGAATCAGCATGTTGAATCGGTTACGTCTGAGCGAAACCGACTCTAGCCCGACTGAAAATCAGTCGGATCGGGTCGAGTCGGCTCTGTGTGCGGAGGGCTTAAGGTGATTAAACAGACAACGCAAGTATACATTGCGACAATGACTCGATTTTTTTTTTCACTATGCATCTTTATAAAAAAATCAGCTAGAACATCAGCTATAGCGTCCTTTTATTTCGTCAACATCTTGACTTATTATCGGCTGAACAACAGACTGTCGCGCTCAAAAGACAATCTGTCATGTTATATCCATCTGCTAAAAAGCTTTATAAATTATAACACTGCATTATACACAATATACAAAGGAATATTTAAACTGATCGAGTATAAGTTAACGAACTAGTTGATAGATGTAAAAACAAAATGCCATTGGTATACAGTCAAGATAAAAGATTGACAGATTTAACACCAATCAACCTAACGAACTGAATACTCATGAACAAAGTAACAGATGAAATTAAATAATTTCAAAATGATGATGTATACTGCTTAAGCTAACGAATTGAAAGATAGCGAACAAAGTTAAGGATTGCTAAAAGATGATATGAAATAATTACAAAATGGTGATGTATACTGTTCAAGCTAACGAATCGAATGATAACGAACAAAGTATAACAAGGTATAAAGGACTGGTAAAAGATGAATACAAAAAATGAAGATCAATCTAACGAATTTAATAATAACGAACAAAGTAAAGGATTGTCGAACGATGAAATGAAATAATTACAAAAAAATTATCTAATCTTCAAGCTAACGAACTGAATAATGACGAACAACATACCAATACGGAATACACTACGAGATAAAAGATTCAAATTGAATACAGTTAATCAATTTCGTACATCATCAACAGATGCCCTTGCAGATCATTATCAATCAAATTGATGGGGCGGTGCGATCCCGGGGAATAATAACTGGCATGACCGGGTGCGTTTAAATGCAATTGTCTAGTCAAACAGTCTCATTTGAAAGCTTGTATCCTGCTGATCATTAACAAGAGAAAAGATTAACCTGGTGTATACGGTTCCAAGTACTGATTATGAGCTAGACAATTTGTATTTAAACGCAACAGAAGTCTACCCCAAGTACAACAAAAAAATCCACTCGCGGTCTATTGAATGCATGTGCGTGCAACGCGGCGCCTATATTCATATTATTCAGTATTATTTACGCAAACATGACAAACATAATGCGGTTCATAATACCAGTTCAGCAAGAGGTCGCATAAAAGGTAAAAAGCATAAATTATGAAGTAAAAAATGTTAAAAGAATGTACAATTTTGTAAAGGATGAGTGTGAAGACTACTTTTGTTTTCATTTTATTTCACCGGGGAACCGTAACTAATCCAATGTCTGCTCTTTCAGACAGTCCCTGGAATAAAAATTGCATACAAATTATTTTTAATTTTTTTTTTTCAAAAAATACAATTAACACATTATACACAAAAGAATCAATACGGTACAATTCGAAACAACACAATGATAAACTTTATTTAAATTTGCATCATACAAAATGGGAAGACAAATTATTTATCCATTCTAGGAGTTTTAAGCAGATTTCAAATACATGGTCAGGGCCCCGTTTTGGAAAGTTGACGAAAATGAATTGCAATTCAGAATATTTTCACATTTAAACCAATCAGCTTTGCGCATTTTAGTCACATGAACTAACATGCATGATGTAATCGCAAATCTCTTTCTGCAACGGGACCTTGGGTCCCGTTGCAGAAAGAGATACAATGGATTGTAAGTAACGATTGATCGTAAGTCAGAAAATGTACGCGTTTCAACCAATCAGATTAGCGTGATCTGACTTCGATTAATTGCAACTTACAATCGATTGTATCTGTTTCTGCAACGGGGCCAGTGATCAGATAAACCGTTCCATTGCTGCATTGGCTCCCCCTATAAAGTAAATGTCTATGTTTATAATTTAGTTTGAAACTATAATACTTATTTGCATTAATAATGTGAGATGGCGAGTGAAAACAAACTTATACGAGTGGAAAAGAGTGTAAACAAAAAGATAATTTGACATGAATATAATTGCATACTATCTCTGCATTAACAGAAGGATTAATATATATGTTTGTATAAAGCGAGTAAATATTCAAATCTTATATTTTGTTGAAAATCGCATGACTCGATGAAAATATTCGTGTTATCCTCAAGTATGCCTATAAAGACTTTTCCCTGTTTACACATGGTAAATATGATTTTATTCTTAAAATTGCATATGTATTTATTTATTTATTTATTTCCGGTATAAATGACATGATACAAAGGTCCGGAGACCAACAATGATCATGGTGCATTGGTACAATAACAATAATATTCATAGATACATTTAAAATACACATAAATCGTAAACATGTTATAAGTATGCACAAAAACTGATGCACATTAAACACGATTACAATAATCTTAACAATTCAAAATGATGAAGAAGCCTTATATTATAAAAAAAAAGCAATAAAATATTTATATTATTTTCTACTTAAATTTGATGTTCAACTGTATAATATTGTATGTATAAGGTGTAAATGATGAAACAATCGTTAACTGAGTCATGTTTATGTTATTCGTGAACTTGTTATGATGTAATTGCATATTGCTCATTATAATAATGGTGACCGCGATAATATCATTTCTACGCATTGTATGACAATGCTATTCATGTAACGTCCGCCAGCCTGTTCTACCCCCGACAGCTCCCCGAGGCACGACACTCGACGCTCTGTTAGCATCTGGTGCGAGTTATAGCGGACTGTCGAGTGTCAATATACCTGTTATTTGATTTCTACGTGTATACCATACTTCTTCCAAATATCTAAATGCCAAACGGATTCGTACCTATATAAACGCGTCATAAGTTTTACTGGGGAATTCGAAAAAAATACTATACTAGTCTTTTTATTTGAGTGGCGGGAAATTGAGAGTGAAAGTTAGTAAAATTCTTGATTTTTATATGACAAGCGCGCCTATTATATTGTAATGCTGATCTATGGGTTTATTCCATGATATTCAGAGGCTTGGAATGTATACGTTGACTTTTATTTTCTCTTATCGTCCGCCCATTTCATTCATTTATCTTTACTTGTGCTTATAATTCTGAGTTTAACTTCGGATGATTCATATTTTTTCATGAAGCAGTTTGTTTTCAATTATTATAAACAATAATTCCCACTATTCACATCGTATATAGATAATAGTCTTATAATCGTAGAAGTGTTTCAAGTGATGTTTGACTGACAGCACGACTTTACGATCGATAATACACCTATCGATTTTCTGTACAAGTTGACATGAGAATAAAGACGATGTGAGCTGTACTCACGTGCTAAGAAAAAGATAAAATCATTAATGGCGTTGTATGTATTATTTTATGCACAGACTATGTTATTGTCGAATATTCTAGACTATATAATCAAGATAGAATTATTAATATGTATTAATTTTAAACTAATCCAAAGACAAATTACAAAAACAAAGATTACGTTTTCAGCTAATTTTGAATTGTCTTCCAATATGAATATTATTTCATTTATTTCATTAATTGCCAGTGACAGGTTCATGAACACACAAAATACATATTTACACTTACATACTGTACATGTATGCTGTTTTTGTTTTTCATTAGAAAGGGATACTATTAAAGCAAAACCTGCTTTACAACGTTGTCGTGTAAATACACAATATACATAAAATACAGTAAAATAATCAAAACAGCCACCATAAGCCAATTATCAAAATAATATCAATATGATAATGTTTGAACAATCAAGAACAATGAAGGAATTAGTAAAAAAAAATATATTTATACGAATAAAGATAGGAAAAAGAGTGAGTCTTAAATATAACCTGAAAATAATGAAATATTAACAAATGAAACAAACACCCCCATAAATAAATCAGACATCACGTACGTTTGTGTATAAGTACTCATCCTTATACGATTGTAATATTGTGGTCTCAAGTGTAAAGTAAAGTGCCCCGCAATTTGTTTGTCAACTTGTCGTGCGCTCGAATTGAGAGAACATAACTTTTAGCATTATATCAATTTACTTGTAATCATTTTGATAGTCATGTCCATCATAATTATTATTGACGCATTATTACATGTACGATCATATTTAATTACCCCTTTATTGCCTGATCGAATGTAACTATGCAGCGCGCTAATTAAGTGTTATTGCAAATTGTCGGGAATTATTCTGATTTTATTTCTGCAATATAATTATCATTATTGAAAATGGCATTTTTGTTTAATGTTGATTGCTGCAAATTCAACATTTGAAAAAGAAAAAAATAATATTTTATATAAATGACCATCTATTAAAAACAAATAAATTTAAATGCATAATTATAAAATAACAACTGAACATTGAAATTCTGTAGGAATAATTTCGATAAGAATTAACTAGCGTGTATATACGTTGAATTCAAACAGCAAATAAAACATGTGTTATAATCATATTATACATGTTAGTTTGTATAATTATGAAATGTGATATTAAATTACTTACCTTTTACTATATTTGCAATTCGAAAAAAAAAAAAAAAAATGGGGATTGTCTCTCGCAATATGAAATTGATTATTGATATATGATTAATAATCCATTGTAGGCACGGTACGCGAAAACAATAACATTGGTAATCTGTATTCCATCACCTCCAACAAAAACAAAGGTATACCAATCGATGACTACTGCAGCAACGAAGTTCATTCACCAAACTGAAGATAACAGATTGTCCTAGTATGTTTCACACAATTGCAAATAAAATTTCCTCCATTATGATTATGGCACCAGTAATACTCATAATAGTACAAATATGTATATAGATTGTTTATTTGTTGTTTGCGTAAAATCATGAAAATTGAAGTTTCGAATGATGCGGTATAATACAATTTGCTGATTGATCGCTAGGTCAGAATTATGACGTCCGTTAGCAAAAAGAAAATATGTCCAGGTATATTAACATGAGTGATGTGCTCCATGAACAGATTGGAGGCCTCACTGGCACAACAATGCGTCCTTATTCAGTCGTCATGATCGTGTAACAGTTGAAACGCTTCTTGTTCCTTCTCCTTCTCTCTTTAATAGTCTGTCTCCCTCTCCCTAATTTAAACATTATTTTTGATTAATAATGAGAAACAATGTCCCATATTCAACCATACACTGCGCATTGAATATAATCATTGTCTCTTGCCTCTACCCCCCCCCCCCCCCCCCCTCCCCCACGCACTTTCTTCCTCTCCCTAATTTCAGCATTTGATATGCGAGAAACGATCCTTCCTTATCCAATCATGTACTCTCTATTGTCTGACAGTAATATTGTCTTCTTCTGTCTCTCCCTCTCTCTCTCTCTCCCTCAACCTTTAATTTAACATGTATCTAGATGTACAGTGTATACGATAAAAACATAACTCTTGTCTTATTCTGCCTCTCTCTTCCTCTCTCTTATTTCAATTTCAACAGGCGATGCATCAACACATTGCAGTTCCAACATTTCTGAGAAGTAAAACCAAAAATCCAATCATTTGCCCTGAACATCGGCTCATTTTAACTTTAATTGTATCTACCACCTCTTCCTCTCTCCCTGTCTAATTCTAACAAAATAGATGCATCAAAACGTGCAGGTCAAAGAACAGTTTGTTTTTTATATTCTCTCGTGAAAGATGGACAGCATAATTCCCCCCCCCCCCCGAAATTCAATATCGAAGGACTGTTCGTTTATATTTTCGCTCCCCTCTCTCCTCTCTCTACTCTCTACTATCTCCCCCTAAGCTCTCTCCTCTCTTTCTCCTCCAACCGACCTGACATGCGAGTTGTTTGAAGTTCAATTTGTACTCGGATGACGGCGAACAAAGGCGAAGTTAAACACGACCCTTACCCGAACATCGCCCGATGAATAGCGGGGTCCTGCCCCCTCGCTCGAGAATAATGGGCCAAGTGCGCCAGCAAGAATACGAACGCCCCGTTTATAGTACGACTATTATTTCTTTTCTGTTCTCTTTTTCTTTTCTTTTTTTGCCATCCCGACCCTTCTATAGATATGACATTTTGTTAATGTCTTGTTCTTCATTTCGTGTTTAGTTTTCGTCATATTTTCTTCTCCCTTGCGCTAACAAGAATACGACTTGTGAGAGACTTCTTCACATCCCTATCGTTCCTTCTGTATAATTTATATGAATATTTCATAGTATATGTGACCGGCTATAGCAAAACCCTGCACCTGTCGGTACAAATCAAAATGGCGATGTTCATACCATTAGAAAGGCCTCATCACAAGCTTTCATTTGATGTTTTGTTCTAACAAATTGGTAAATAATTGGCGAGGAAATAATTGTTTCAATTTTACAATCATAAGTCTTCTACATATATTATTTGTATTATGTATAACAGTTAGTGCAGGGTTTTGCTAAAGCCGGTCACATTATGTTTATGGCCTCTTCTTAAGTTTTTGTAAGGTTTTGTTCATATTATTGTCTCAACCCCACCCACCCCCCCCCCCCCCCCACCCCTTCTCGTGAATGTCTTAGTACTAAGTTCTAACTTCACTGTATTCATTTTTCTTTTCTTCCTTCAAAATTTGTTAGCATATTTCATTTCTTTCTCTTATCGTATTCAGTACTACGCTTATATTTTCATTTCTTTTCTCCCCTTCATTTTCCTTCTCATATAAATACCTATCTAATTGTCTCTTCACCTCTTCGTCTCAAATTCCCTTTATATTGATAATGCGGTATTGTGTCCCGTCGATGGGTATACAGATGACGGGTACCTCCTCCCCGGTATACAGAGGGGTGCAAGAGTAGGGGTGAAAATGTGACGAGGGAGGGGTGAAAACTTGAGGCCCAACAATGCCCGAGGTGTGTTAAGTCGATCCGGCTTTTAGAAACGACGCATACGTGAATTGGTGTATGGTATCTATTAGCTCTATATCTTGCTAGCGAACGTCAAGTTTATTGTGGATGTCTACCTCTCTCATTCTATTGCCATTGCTAGCTGGCGGGCGAGCGCACGGGGTGGAATGTTAACCCTTAGGCCCTCTAGGGGGCTTGTCGGCAGCACCCCTTATAGCCGACGTCTGCCAAGCCTAATCTGGCCCGCTCCTCTCCCCGCGCGCGACACTTTATACACCATGAACTTGTACTTCAACTTTTCTTTGTTTTGTTTTATTTCTTTGTATTGCTTCACCCCTAAAACATTTACAATCGTTGCTCATTACATTTGACTTGCATACATTAGCAAATACAATACATTTTCAAAATATTCAAAACAAATGTACAGTGTGAAAGAAATAACGTATATCAAACGTGTAATTCAACTTTGGAGTAGCTAGTTATCCACCACAATCTATCAAATTGTTAGTTTGTAAGAAAAGTTACTGAAACTAATAGTTTAGAAACCACACTGTCGTGTTCGGCCTGCTAAAAAAAATTTGCGTGAGTTATGAATTACTTCTCATCCGACATTTCAGCTGTTTCTGAACCGATTTTGATCCAACAAAATTGTGTTCTCTTTCAAATGTTACTCTTGGTTTTTCATTACCTCACACACACACACACAAAATGTTGAAGCAACCTCTTAACCAAGACTGTACTATCCCTTAAATCTGATCATGCACGATTCTTTCACATCAGCCAATAGTATAAACAAGTATGAAATAAATATTTATAATTTTGCAATGTTATATGCATAAATATATATATAACAATGCTTATTAAGCTACGCCTATTATTCTTCCTTCTCAATCATTTATGATTATTCTTTGCATAAATATATATATATATATGAAATTAAAACAAAAATCAAATACAAATATAAAATTGTGCAATGAAGCCACAATCGCTCTATACTATTCGACCTACTAGAAAGTGTACAATTCAACTAATGCACGATAAATACTGCAGCCACACTTGTTGATCAATATACCAACAACAACCAAAAAACTGCCCACTCTCTCGTCAACGGTCAACCACAGTCAAAGAACTAATTCTCACCTGTATCTTGGTATAATAGTAATTGGGACATCATATCAAGACGTCACTTACGTCTATTAAAACCAATTAATACGTACACATGTTACAGGTAGCCGACCAGCACACATAGCTAGTCCAGCCACACTCGCTCTATTCCGAATAGAATATTCGTCCTGTTTATAAAGTGGAAGTGATCTATAGAATAAACTGTCCGCTCTCACTGTCTATATCTTTTTAGTCAATGTATTAATTCCCACCCCCTCGACACTCGTCGCACATCGGTGTGAAGAACGCCAATTCTCGCCTTGCGTTCAATAATAGACCAGACTATAAGGGGTATTATATATATTAACATCAAAGTTAACACTCGCGCGACCGGCGGGTTGTGTTTAAGTACACTTTCTAGCCCAGGAATTAGTATATACTTCACACTCATCTTTACACGTTACAAACATTGAAATGAAAACATGTTTGAAAACTCTGATTTAGGGTGTAAAAAATATTTAATATCGACCCGAACTAGCCCAAAATGTGAATTTAGAATCGCACTTCACGCGCATCCTATACAGCAAATTACACGTGATAAACATTAAAAAGGCTAACACAATCATAAAGCTGATTTAGTGAGGTATACATTATGTATTCAAACGCAACCCTAATACTAGCCCAGAAAAAGAGTTTTGAAACTGTTCTTCAAGCTCATCTTCTCACGTGTTAAACATTGAAATAAAAAACGTCTTAAAACGTTGGTTCGGGGAAAGGCATGACTATATAAACGCACTCTCTCACCTGCGATAAAATCTATTATAAGTAGGAGGGGGGGAAAGGGACAATCGGCAAAAGTGGCTGGCCAATGACTCTTTAGATATCGACTCATCTCTTGGTTCCACTTTCCATTTTGAGCCCCTCCTCCCCTCCCCCTCTCCCCCTCTCTCTCCTATTCCCTTTCTTTCTCTATCACCTTCTCCCCTATCCCTTTTGTCTATGTTCCTCTCTCTGTAAGTGTAAACTATCTTCTGTTTGTCTTTTTTTTCTTCATGTAACACCTTTACCGTTTTTTTGTTTTCAATATCAATGTCTTTTTCGGCCACCTCTCAACTTTTCTAAACTGCTAAGCACGAGTGGAATGCTCATCCCCCCCTCCCCCTCTATGTCTATTCCCTTTGTCTATGTGTCCCTCCCCCCCCCCCCCCCCCTCTCTCTCTCTCTGTAAACTATCTTATACTTATTCTATTTTGTCCGTGTAACACCTTTGTTTACCGTTTCTTTTCAATATCAATGTCTTCCTCCTACCTCTTATCTTTTCTTTAAAAAACTGCTAAGCACGTGTGGAATGCAGGTATAATGACTAGTGGCGTAGCGCCGGGGGCCTGGGGGCCTGGGGGCACATGCCTCCCCCCCCCCCCCCCCCCCCCTCTCCCAACACAGACAAAATCAGTCCGACTGCACGCTACACCACTGATAATGGCAACACGTTTGTGTTTTTTTTCTGTATCTCCTGTTCATGCTACACCTCCACTATGCTTGCCATGGATTTCAGATTATTCAATGTTTTTTTAGAATGTTTTTTTATAATGTGTTTTTTTTTTCAAAACGATTGTAATTTAGAATAGCAACAGGGATATCGCGAAAGCATTGGTAAGATATATCGCATTTTTGCCGTGTAAAAATAATTATGTCAACAATGCAACTAGTACATAATACTCTGGATATATTGCCCGACAATCACTTATTTAAATGTTTCTTTGTGTTTGTTTTAATATTATATCAAATAAAAGTAGCTTAAAAGTAACATCTGGCAACCTTCTTCGCTGGTTCCTTCGTTCGTTTTGTGACGATTTAGTCATTAGTGATATGATGTACATTATTTGATTAATTAGTCATATTTTTTTACCGAAAACTGACAATGAAATCATATTATATGAAAATGTAATGAATCGTCAGTTTGTGTCACGTTCATCATGTTTTACCACTGACTTCTCAATCCGTTCGGTCATCTTTTTGTTTTTTTCTTTTTTTCCGTCTTTTGATTAAAACACGCTTGGAATTCAGGTATATTATAAGCCAACAGGTCTGCATACATAATATTA
The DNA here is from genome assembly GCA_037951105.1 of Echinarachnius parma. NCBI lineage: Eukaryota > Metazoa > Echinodermata > Echinoidea > Clypeasteroida > Echinarachniidae > Echinarachnius > Echinarachnius parma. The sequence goes on along the minus strand of JBAMJV010001332.1, from coordinate 30,141 downwards.
CCACGTATTAAATGTCCGGCGGGTCTTTTTTTACAACCGTGTTATGATATACATGACGATGATGATATATGGAAAAGGTCATTTGGCCCACAAAATAATGTTTGGAACAATTTGAAACTACCCTCAGTAAAATGATTATATGATTTAGAATAATTTTGTGTATGGTTATACGCGCCGCTATCCCTGTTACATAAAATATATGTACAGTACATTAGTTTAAAGGGATTGGTTTGTTAAAATATGCGCTTTCGGGTGATATTATAGAATAAATCATTAAAGGGATCTAGTAATAAAGATATTTACGATTGAAGTGTTAAAATTTGTAATTATCCAATAGCAAGTTTTACGTTAGCGAATGATAAATTATCACTTTGCATTTTCGCTCATTATATACTTGGCCATATGATATTTAATCAGCGTGAAACGTTCACACATTACTCATTGGACATATCTGATCACAACAATACACATCTTATCTACCATTAATATTTTATTCGCACATGTCAACAAGGTTACTAGATCCCTTTAAAGGGGTAGTACAGTTTTGGTAAGGCTGAACTTTAGTAACCAAACCTGGACAGTAACATTATAAACTAATAGTTATAACTCCACCATGCTCGAAAGGTATACAAAATTACAAACGACTAAGTAAAAAGTCCGTTATCGTTCAAAAAGAGCCATTAAAACACAAGAGGGCGCTTTCTAAAAAGGCATTGGTTTCAACCATTTTTCATACAAAATTATGCATGTAATGTTTTATTGAAATAATGATTAAATAGAGAGATCATCAACAACTATTTAAAAAAACGCTTTTGAAAATTTTTGAAAAAGTGCAAGCATTTTTTTAATTTTTTGAAAAAATCAACTAATTATTTGGGCCCCAAATAATTATAAGATCAGATATATTTATTGATATTTTAGCCGTTTCTGGGTCGATTTTGACCAAATAAAGTTTATTCTGCCATTAAAATTGCATGTTCTCTCAAATTCGACACTCAGTTTTTCATTACCTCACAAAAAATTGTGATGTGTAGCGCCCTCTCTGCCAAAACTAAACTACCCCTTTAAGCAAGGTTGAAGAGAGCAAATTTTAAAGATTATTGTAAAGTTTGATCGATCAGTACATGATTATATTTCACTCATTTGCTTCAAAAAACTATCTACCAAAATTTACCAAATCATTGTACATGACACATGTAATAAGGAGTTATTTTATGTGTTTTTTCATCAAAAATCTGAAAAATGTATTTTTAAAAATTAGAAATATTTTTCAAACAGATTTTATCTTTTTATAAGTGTATACCGGTATTTACGTTTCTATACATCTCACTTTTGTAATCAGCTTTTTAATGTATATTTTACTTTTAGTTTCTGACAAAATATATATCCACATAATTATTACTCTAAAATATGTCTCTAACAAAATCATTGCACACATGTTCGTTTGAATTTCAACATATAACCATCACCTAAATTTGTATCCATGAAATACAGCCATACTCTTAAAAGTAGTTACTGCATGATCTATATCGCAATGCTGGTACGGTTTATTGAAGTGTCTTAATAATATTCAATTCACCATGATTAAATTCACCGAAAAAATGATATCATAATTATACTCTTGTGAATGGTCATTGCACCGACAGTCAGGTAAGGTATTCAGGGGGGTGTTTCACAAAGATCCTAAGTTGAACTTAAAGGGATCGTTCAGTTTTGGTAGAGAGGGCGCTGCACAACACAATTTTTTTGTGAGGTAATGAAAAACTGAGTGTCGAATTTAAAAGAACATGCAATTTGAATGGCAGAATAAACTTTATTTGGTCAAAATCGGTTCAGAAATCGGTTCAGAAAATCGGCTGAAATATCAACAAATATATCCGATCGTAATAAATTTGGGCCCAAATTTATTCGATGACTTTAAAAAGTTGATGATCTCTCTATTTAATCATTATTTCAACAAAACATCACATGCATACTTTTGTATGAAAAATGGTTGAAACCAATGCCCTTTTAGAGAGCGCCCTCTTGTGTTTTAATGGCTCTTTTTGAATGATAACAGGCTTATTACTTAGTCGTTTGTAATTTTGTATACCTTTCGAGCATGGTGGAGTTATAACTATCAGTTTGTAATGTTACTGTGCAGGTTTTGGTTACTAAAGTTCAGCCTTACCAAAACTGTACTACCCCTTTAACTCTAAGTTGGACTTAGAAATTACGGAAAGCCGTTAGTTTCTTTGAAAATTGTTGTAAAAGTCCTTTTCCAAAGACATAAAATGTTGATTCAAATCATCAATATTTTCTATTATCAAGGAGATTTCATGTTCTTGACGCAAAATTTATGAAAGGTCTAAAATTGTTGCTGTGTTGCTTTTTAATATTTTGTATTCCAGTGCTACAAATTGTTTCCATAATAGTTAAGTTCAACTTAGAATCTTTGTGAAACACCCCCAGGTAATCTAATTTCAAATAAAGATTATTTGTGAACATTATAACAACACGCTGCTCTTGAAATAGATAATATATCATTTAAAATAAAATCAGATATAATTACATTATATAGACATTATAAAACGCATTTTTGTCGTAATGGTATAATGCATTCGGCCTTAAATTAACAAACCATTTCTGTCATCACGTAAAT